>JAINUG010000100.1:3312500-3557736 GCA_029706075.1 Aldrovandia affinis
ATTCTATTTCATCAGTACGATTGATAGAAAACGAATTCTACATTTGAAACAGACCACAGGTATTGATTGTTAACACATTCAACTCCCTAACACATGAGTATTATAAGATTAAAACAAGTATTCCTAAAATTAAAAACTGTATTAAGTTGCATACTTATGCAAACTCAACATATGGGAACATTATGGGCTCTTTTTTGACAATGAAAATGCTATGGTTGACCATAACACTATAGAGCAGCATAAAAGCAAGGTGGCCATCTAGAAATTCCATTTTGCAATTTTCGTGGCAGGAAAAGCACACTGCTATTGTGACAAGGGTTGATTTCACAGATTATATTACCTGTAGGTGAAGCGAGGGTGTGACCACATTGTGGCCAATCAGATCGTCTGTCTTTCCCCATGTGTTTGCGCTGAGTGAACTGCTAAATTAGGCAGGAGTGCTTCCCCCAAGAAGAGACAGACCCGACTGAAATGTGTAGCAAGTGAGCTTTGTGTGTGAACTTCTGTGTTGTGTATCTGGATATTAATTATTCCTTATGGTCACTGATATTTATTTTCATCTCTTCGAAACATTGCAAATGGTCATAAAAACAAGATAAGATTAAAAAAGGCATGTTAGGTATGCCATTGGAGTGTTGCATGTTCATTTACAATAGCACCCGTTACCTGACTAATCAAGTAATGTCTACATGCCATTTAACCTATAAATACAAAATAGATATAATAACATACAATCTCAAAACCTTAACCACGTGAGAGGTGATTTTGCATTGGTGTTGTCAAAAATGCGAGAGAAACCACTCTGTTTACGCTACGAGGTGGGTTTGGTGAGTGTAAAGAAAAGCCATTTGCATCAGGTGAAATAGGTGAAACTAGCACCTCGGCAGATCATTTTCATAAACACACTCCTGTTAACACCAGCCCTCCCATACCAGCACAAACATGTTAATTTTAGACTGGGAAACTGCCAACTGCGGCAGTAGAGTGAAATTTATTAGCATGCCAGACAAACTTACCAATAAGCTTGAGTAAAGGGCATTCCACTGATCTGAAAACAGGGCCCAAAAATGAAAGAACAAACAAATGCATTGTAATGTAGAAAAAACACTTGCTCGAATATTGTTACTCAAATCCGAGGAGACTTTGCAGTCTAGAACTATCTCGAGTGAGCCAAGAAAGCTTTTTTTCCTGGTAATTGTGCTGCTTTGTTCTTCTCTTTTGTTTTTAGTGAGGGTTGGGGTTTCGGGATCTGGCAGGAATTCAGAGATTTTAGAGAATTTACTCTCATTATACTTAAACAGTCATACTTCCATATGTTTTTGTGGATGTATATATACATTATATGCAGTATATATATATATATGTGTGTGTGTGTGTGTGTTTCTATGTATGACAGAAAGGTAGATTTATAGAGATACATAGCCATGCACGTTTACATAACGATGTATATGATGTAAGGCCAAATATGCTATACTGTACAACTATTTTCACAACAAGACAGGATGGGGTCCAACGCGATTCTAACATGCACAGGTATGGAGAGCTGGGCTGAGTCTTGTCCAAGGGTGTGTTTTAAAACAACAACATGACCTTGACAGCTTAAATGCATATTAACTTCTTGGCTCCATGATTAGGGTGGAGCCCCAACTGCTCTGAGCCAAACGAATTAACCGAGCACATTATTAAGTCAGAAAGTAATATTTCATGCCTTGCAATACCTTGGCTGGCCTCCACCCCTTGACTTCAACAGCAAAAGTATTCTCAAGAATTCACTTTGGATTTGGGTAGCTGTGTGGAACTAGGTCTGAAACGTGAAGGCTGTAGGTTTGATTCCCTGATGCCGCACTGCCATTGCACACATAGGCTAGGTAGTTCAGTTAGTTAGTTTGGGTGCTTCAATAAATATCTAGCTATAAATTGATAATGTACAAGTCAATCTAGATGAGAGCCTCTGGTAAGTAAATAAATGTATGATTCTAGTTCATTGGTAAGCGTTGGACACAAGATAAGCAGAGCTCACAAACATTATCCCTCATCTTTCTCTATATAACTCTACTAACCTTAAGTGACAAATCTGTGTTAGTAAACTGATACATTTACATAATCTATATATATATACATATACAGTACGTACCTATATACCTACCTATCACATCATTTTCATAAGACCTTTGTAGGAATGTTAAAGTAGCATGCTGAGGATTGCCTTTTAATTAGCAAAAAGAGGTGGTTGACCTATAAGCCTTTTAAGATTTTGCTGTAATTAATTCAAACTCAATTAATTCTGTGTAATTCATTCATTCTCATGCCCTCAATTTGGAAATAACTCTAACTGAGCTCATATTATGCAGGTGGGTGTGATCAGTGTCTATATGTCGTGGAAACATCTTCTTTTTTTTTTTTTTTTTGCAAGCGGGTCTGTGCATTAGAAGATCCAATTTCTCATTCATAATGTCGTAATGTTCATAATGTCACTACTGCACATGCTATCTCAGAGATTTTCCACAATGTCTGTATAATATACAGAATTGTTAAATGTTGCAGGACCTGCTCTGCTTTCATTGGTTATAAATCTATTAAAAATTTAAAAAGTACAATTCATCATTTATTTCAAAAATCATTTACTAGTCGATTCCATCAATGAGAATAATTCTGCATTCTTACAAGTTGAAACAGTGAAGGAGAGATCGGTTTTGTTTTTGGAACACCATGGGCATGATTTCAGCCATTTGGTATGCCATGCTTTCTCTGTAGAGTTTGTTTAGTTTAGTGACGACCCCATTAATCACATGGATTGACTGATGGGATCAAGTGAATGACTGAATGGCCCACCTGGGGTTGGGGGGGATGGTGTAGACGACTGAACAACAAACATTGACCAGTGACATGGAGGGAATGTTTGTTTAGATATCCTTTGAATAAGATGTTAAACCAAGGTCCATTCTCACTGTGGTCATAAATGATCCCATGGAACTTTTTGAAAGAGTAGGGTTGGTAATCTTAGTGTCCTGTTAAAAATATAACAAATCTCTACATCTAGCCACATAACCATCCACCCTACATCTGATTGACAGCACAATCCTTTGAACTGCCTACCCTCTTTGATTCCCCAGTCACTTCAAATGAGAATTAAGTTCTCAATGCACAGTTAAATAAAAGTAAATAGCATCATATTTCCTTCAACCTTGTGCAACCCATGTATTTATTGTGCTCAGTGTTTTGTCAGTGCTCAGGTTATTATATTTTAACAGCTTCTTGATTTCACCTTCTTCACTGCTTGGACAAAAATAAATAGCCTGTTTGGCAGCTGAATATCCATAACAAAGCTCCCAATGTTATATATTTTTTTAAAATAGGGTGGTGTAGTAGGGACTTTGTTATGTACAACCTCACCCCCCCGACCCCCATCGACCCTGTCCAACCAATTACACTGGTAATGTCCTTCCTCATTCCAAATCACCTATGTCCTGTTAATATACTACTGTACACATCATATTAACTGAGGTCATAATTGAACTTGAACAAAATCTTTCTCAAGGCAGCACAGTTCCCTGTCAAGAAATAATTTCTAATGCATGCTGTATCATCAGCCTCTTGCAACTAGACAAAGGGTTAAACTTCAGGCAAATAATTAGCTGAAATAATGAGCTGCTTAACAATGCTTTATCTGCTGAGGAATGCAAACAACTATGTAATAGTATGATAGCCTGTTGTTATGGAAAAAACAAATATAATTGTTTCATATCCATTGTCTCCAGGCAACCTTTCATAATGAAATGTCAGCAGCTGTTGTATTGAGCAGCACACACTTCCTATAAATTGGGTGGGTAGTACATTTAAATCACTTTGTTTCTGTTTTGATGCATCTGTGGTGATTTCATATGAATCAATGTTAATTCATGCTCATCTTTAAAAAAGCCTTCTGTGTATCATATATTTTATATATTTAACTCAGATCCACCCAAATTCATGGAATCGAGAGGGAGAGGTAGCACTTGAAATGTAAATCATCTTTAACGGTTTAGTTTCAGCCTTTGTCCTTAGAAATGGGTGTGGTTACTCATGAGTCATGGCGAAACATCACAATCACTTCAAAAATCCACGCTCTTTTTGTTTGTATGCCCAAAAAAGTCACATTGTCCTATAGGCTTTTTAATATTTTAATCATACATAATTAAAGTTTAATTTGTGGTTAATGTTATGTAAAAACCTTTTATGTAAATGTGACCCAGCATTTACAGAGCCCACGTGGGGATTTGCGCATACATACCTTTGTAGTTAATGGTAGTGTATGTCCATGAATAAACTGTCATCTCAATGGGTTTATAGGAGTTTATATTTATGGGATATTTAATCCAATTACAGTATAAGTAGGTATTGAATAAATAATACACTTGTACAATGGCTTGACTTAATAGTTATTTAATGGCTTGCAATGGAACACAAAATGTTGACTACACACACACACACACACACATGCAGCAATGACAGCACAATTCCTTTTACCACTGCTGTGCAGGAGGGAGTAGGTTATCCTTGATATACTGATGCTCTGCTAAAGCTCCACCTTTGACCTTTCAGTCAGACGGCCCATTTATTATGCTGGTTACTGTATACAAATTAACTTCAAGTACTGTCTTCGGTCCAGTGCTACCTCATTAATTTAGCATTACAAAGTTTGCTTTTCCTTTTACATACACCTTGTAGCCAACTCTAACTTCAGGCCGGGGACAGAGGCAGTACAGAGGCGGGTGAGTGGTTGGATATTCCCATCCTTTTTTCCATTTGGAGAGTAGAGGGAAAAGATCTTTGAAAGGCTGAATTGTACTAGAATTCCTCTCAGCATTTACTTCTGGATTTAGTATAATTAAGTAATCCACATCAAATTACATGAAAGCCGCAGTCTACACCACAGGCAAACAAATCAAAGATGACAGTCAGCTCAGGCACAACTTAGCTCCTTTTTGGAAAATAGCATGGATTGCTTTAAAAAATATATACACAGCACAATAAAGTCAGACAATTCCTTCACCACATTATGCTTTTGAGCTGATGAGAAAAAAATCTAATGGTAAACTTTCCTTCGTTGATATGGGTTCTGAGCCACTCCGCAAGAAAGTGCTTAGGATTTCAGTTGTATTTGTGAAGACTAATTCAATTTGACAGCTGTAAATGTTAAAACCTTCAGGGCACCACACACAGCCATGGTTAAGTAGGTTAAATAAAACAGAAGCTTCTGTGATCAATTTCGCGTACTTACTCTGTATGCTGTGTTAATTATGCTGGGGAAATGTAACTTTTTGAAACCGCCATATACGTAGATTGTTTTCAGGAAATAACTTTATCCAATTCAAACAATAAGAAAATATATTTAAAATCTACATTAAATACATAATTAAACACATGCATTATATTTATTGTAAGGTATAAGATATAACATGTTTTCTTCCGTGTGTTGATTTTAATTATGTATTTGAGTTATTTACTATTTATGTTTATGTTTTATGTTTATGTACTTTGTACATACATTTGGTGTACAAACTCAATGGGTTTTTCCTTTGCTTTTGTACATAGACGTGACCTGTATACTCTTCAAATGTGATAGAAACATGTGCCTTATTTGAACATGAAGTAGTAGCTAATACATCATATAAATATTTTGTTTTGACTAATTTCATGTTAGAATTCAGGTGGGTTCTCCCTTTGGAGTATCCATTGCCTTTGGGTCATGAAACCCTTTTGTTCTTTCAGGTATGAGCGTTTTACATTCTGTTGACATTATACCAGTTTATTACATAGGAATAAAATCAGTCTGTCCAACCAAACAAAACAGACAATTTAGCTGTACAACATCTATAAGGGTGTTGTCTCAACCCCTTGTCTGTCAGTTGGGTTGTGCATCTGTTCCTCGTTAACTTGAATTGGAATGCATCCTATACTGCTGGAAGTCTGTTTGCCATTGCATTCTAAGGAAGGCCAGTGAGGCTGACGATTGAATGCTCTGTTACATCATTTAATATTTTCTATGTCTGATATGTAATTAATGAACAATTAATGAATTAAAAACAATTTTCCTTGAAAAGTACTAAAGTGTCATTATTGCGCCTAATTGCACTGCTCAAGTTATATTCTGTATATGAGTATTATTTGTGACTATATGAGTATGCTATGAAGCTGTCCTACAACTTTTCATTAGTTTGGCATATGCACTGTAATTCTGCTCTCATGCAAATGCAGTAAGAAGAAAAGTTATTGCTCCCTGAATTATTATGTGATGCTGGAATAAGCTCTTGTTTGTGACAGCTGGGATTGAGGCTTCTCTGTTTCAGTGCAACTAATATATAAACCATTGCAATTAAAAAGTTCAATAACCACAGTATGATGTAACTGCAGTGGCTGTGGCAATTGACTTTTAAAATGAGTTTTGTGCTAAGCTTTACAAATGACACTTATTAAAACGATTGCACCTTTGAACCTTACCCTCTTGGTTTCATCTTTGTTTTTCAGCAAATTGTGTTTTAAAATGCACTCAAATTATTTGTGTGTATATATACAAACACACACATATACACAAACAGTATTCATTTACATGAAAGGGAAAACATTGCTATTAATGTTATTTGGTATTTATTTTATTTATTTATGTTATTTAACACCTGAACAGCACTATTTTAAAGCTACCATCTGTAATTACAAATAACCAAGATAGCTTGACAGCAGGTTTTTCATATGCATCACAAAATGCACCTTGCAAATGTTCAAACTTACTTTTATATTCTGTTTCTGTACACTGCTTTTTTCTCTTCTTTGCTATCTGAGGGGGAAAAAACTTGATATGATGAAATGTGATTTGAGGCATCTGAACTTTGGACATTACTTGAAAGGCGTGAGGGTGCTCATGCAGCTATAACCTAATTGCATAGTGAAGTGTGGACTAAAAATAGCTGTACACATTTTTTTTCATAATGTTGTGAAAGGTCGAGGCTTCTTTCTCTTATGTTAATTTGTTTAAAGCTGACCCAGAAAGAAATCATATCAAAAGAAACCTGATTGTCTATGAAAATAATAAAATGAATTTGCATTATATTAATAATATTTTAAATAATAAAAAGGATCATACTGCTGTTCATCTTATCTGAAATATTGTGACATTTTCTATACAAATATACAGTGTAAAAGTTGAATTATGAATATATAAATAAATATCTTATTTATTTTTCTAGATTATTAATATTAACTATTATTTAGCATTTTTAATTTGCTTAGTATTCATCTATATCAAGGACAATATAAATTAATGCTATATAACCCATTTGTAACAAATTTGTCTGTATTCTCACTGGAATAATAGTGGTAAAGTGTCTTGATTATAGCTAAAACAGCAACACTATCAATGTGATTTCCAGTCCTGAATGTAAGCTTTTATCTACACTAAATATAAAGCTGTAGATAGGAGCAGTTCAAGCATTTGTTTGTGTGTGTGTGTGAGTAAAAATATCAAACATACTAATTTTGAGAATTTAGTTGGATTACCTCATTCGTATGCATGCATAAGTCAAACGTCAATAAGATATGGAAAAATCTTGAGGCATCACAGATGCTGGAATTCAGGCAATTTACTACCGATTGAAGGGTGCTGACCATACATACAATAGATCAGGTCTGACAAGATGGTTGCCAATTAATGTGTCTGTGTGCGCATGTTTCTGATGGAGGAACTGGGGTTAAAGCATTTTTACATTGCTGTGGTGCAACAATAATAGTAGAGGCATGAGTTGGCTCCAGAGTCCCAATTGCTTAATCGACATAAAAAAATTGTATTTTGAAAACGGTACTCCAGCACAATCATGTCAGAAGGCACATCCATTAAAACAGCCCCACCAGTTAGACAGAAGCATTTTATTCCTGACAATCATGGCACACATTTAAATGAAGCATTTGACACACATATAAATCAGACAATTACAATATTTCATTTTCAGTGATTCACAAAACTACTGTTATTGTTAAATGGAACTGTTGTAGAGAAAAGGTGATGTAGATATTCATTGACATAAACTAAGTGTATCCTTTAGCCTAAAGTTTGCAAATAGAACAAGAATAAGATGAGAATTTGGGCTTAAAGCAAAGCAAAAAAAGCCCCTTTTACATTTCAGCCTCTTTTAATAATTGAACTGCACTGCACATTGCTCTTAATGTTCAGTAAATGAAAAGGACAACCGCATTTTCTCTTGTGTTTACTTCAGTAACCATGAAACCCTGCCTTGTGTAAAAACTATCACAAAACAAAACCTTAAATTCAATGCTCATATTTCAGGACAGTTAAAATGAACATGAGGCCTTAACAACCATGTATCATTATGTAACTTGTAAATAGTCCAAAAAAATTAATTTACCTTCCTGAGATAAACATGATTGTATGGTAACCTTCGCAAGCTGAGGATTTACTTCAGAGACATTCAGTGAATTCCTGGTCAGCATAACCTCACTGTGGAAGGAATACGGTCTGTGCACAAGGCTGACCAACACTGCTTTTGTGGGGAGACTGATATCTTATGTTGGGTGGGGAAGGGAGGGGGAGAGATGTCATGGGTGTTCATACATTTTCCTTTTGGATGCAGTCATGTCTGACTTGCTTTCATGAAAGGCCCATGACGTGATCCCTTATAATGTCCTGTAGTGTTTTGTGAAGGGGGATTGATGTAATGTGAAACAAGTGAATGCTGTTTGTTGGAAGCTCAAAGAGATGTTTTCATACAAGAGTCATTATTTTACTTGAAGCACTAGATAATGTGAAAACCGACACCCATTTTGACGCTTATGGATCAGGGGAACGACACAGGTTTTGCGTCAGAGGGGTTCGGTTTGTGCGTCAGTATGTATTTTTACTTTGCTTTGCTTTATCTTATCCTTACTTGAAAATCGTCATCATTTTCACAGTCAGTTTCAATATCACACCTTATACTAAATAGCCTGAATATGAGGGCAAGTGAATAGATATGCTTTTCACAAAATGACCATTATTTGATTTGAGTAATGGAGGCAAGAGTATGAGAAAGGCTTCTCAATGAAACTGATATCTGAGGGTAACAGTCATCCCATGATCTTAGAGAACGAAACATGCTACACAGTTAATGTGACAAATAAAGTGCAACACTGGTCAAACCCAGCATGTGTTGTATAAATTCAAGTCTCTTTTTTCCAAAAAAATAAATGAGATTAAATAGTGAAGGAATCATATTTTATGGGGTTTTTTCTCTACATTTGGACCCTCTGGGTCTCTGACCTTTCTGGGTCTCTGGGTCTCTGGGTCTCTGACCTTTTCTATTGAAATTTCTATTTACCCTACATTTCACCTGCTGGGCTGCACAGTCATTGGTCTGCCCTACTTAGGCTGTTAGTACAAGCAGGCTGCAGGTGCCTGATTGACCAGTGGTCACAATTGTGTGATGAGATGGGGAGTACTGAGCTGAGCTGAGCTGACTGAAACTTTCCCTTCCTGGGCAAGAATATGGCCAATGGTGTGCCGCTCTGCAGGGCTGCCGATTACAGTCGGCATGTGGCTGTACTGAGAAATTGTGCTTTAGGTGAATGTGTGACCTGACAACCCCACATATATTATTTTATTATTGCTTTATGTAATGTTGTCCAACACTGCCTAAGGTACCTGCGCACCGTACAATTAATTTCCTGCCATCCTCCTATTTTTTGTGCTGTATATTATGTATATATATGTATTATTTTATTATTATATTCTTTCATTGATCCTTAAATGTCAGTGATATGGAAAATGGTTGTCTGGAGGCAATGGCATTGTTTGCATTTTTAAAGTGAATAACTTTAGCCTGAATTTAGAGATGTGTAAGGAAGTACTAGAAATATACTGCTGCTGTGTAAACACATGGGTTGTTATAAAATTGGAAGGAAGAACCTATAGTTTAATTTGTGCACCACAACCAGGACTATTTATGTGCACAGTGTCTCATAGTATGATGTATTAATTATTGTCAAAGGTGTTTGTGTTTGTTAGTTTGAGCAATCGGTAATGTGCTTGCCAATGAAAATTATACTATAATTATTCCCTCACAACAACTTAAGTCTGTCCTAATTAAAATGAGGACATGTACCCCCACTCATCAGATCCATTATTGAAAATGTGTTCCCTACCTTTTTGGAAAGGTATGGAACACTGTACTAAATTACTACATCCATAGCAATATAATTGAGTCGTAAGTTGTATGAGTCCCATTGGCCAGACATCTGAATTTCTAAAATAATACACTTTTTGTGTAAAATAGCATTTTCTGTTAACAAATATTATTATTTGAAAACCAATAAAAGGAAAACTATGACATTAAATGTAAAATTACTGGCAACAGAAAAGTACACATGAAATACACCAGCCTTTATTTGTGACTAAATTTACAAATGATTTACAAATACACCAGCCTCCAGGGTTACTTGTGACTAAATTTGACCAGGAATGATTTGGATGGATGGAGATGTACAGAGTGATAAAATATTATTTTGAAAAATGATTTATTTTATTATGATTTAAAAAGCATCTTATTTATTCAACCTTTCAATAACATTAAGTCAAATTTGTAGCTTGTAGCATTTCTGTTTTGCATCCTGTCATACATTATTTGTTGCCCATAAGGATCACACTTGAAATATAAATCAAATATTGCACAGTAAATGTACCTTTTTAATGAGAGTAGCAACGTTAGTTTCTTGTTCATTATTCCTTGTCTAATATGCTTTTTTATAATATTATTATATTACAATAGTTTAATCTTGAGAGGTGGTGATCAATAAATAAAATAATTAAAAAGCTAATGATCAACAATCTAACAACAACAAGAGAGGAAACAAAAAGTTTATGTATCCAGGCCTTGAATCTACCAGAACCTTCTTTAGCATTGAGGCCAAGCCTCTTCCTCTAGGTAACGGCCAACACCCTTCTGATAAATGTCATTCTGGACGCTTTTTCTTACAGAAGCAGGGATACAAACCCGCCAGCTGAGGTACTTGCGACACGAAGGTGGAGGCTCGAGGTGGATGAGCTCATCTGTCTTGGTTTGGCACACGGTGTAATAGGAGTCACACCTCAGTGAGAAGCAATGCTGTTTCCTGGGTGTGGGGGAAACCCTCGGGCAGACAGAGACCATTCACTCCATAATTTCCAGCAGCTCATCTGCCATTCATTGCCTGGATGATGTCATAGGGAACCCTTTAGAGAAGGCATCCGCTGAGTTAACAAAGCAGGGTGGATGGTCAACAACCATCTCTACGTCTTTGATTATTCACAACAGGTTTATTTTGTTTTTATTCATTCAGCAGTTAAGCATGCACTCATTCGCTTAAGGCAATCGCATCTGCTTTGGAAATAAAAGCACCATATTCTTTAACTCGAGAGTCAGTAGTTAATGGAAACGTATATAAGGGCCATTTACCAGTGGTTCTTTGCCAGGAATTTACATTCATTTCACTATTAGAAATACTGAATATATTGGATATAGTATATGAATAGTGAGTGTACTAATGCATAGTATATCAACCATAAGAAATGGTGTTACTGAGGATATATACACATTTATGTAAATGTGACTGGAAGGTGAGTATCTCTTCATTAGTTTAGATTTAGAATTTTACTAATTATATTCAGCTTCACACACTAACCATTGACTTTGTGCCCCATCCAATCTATTTTTTTATTTTTGTGTGATCACAATAAGGAACACCTTTAAACAAGTTACTGTGCATTTGATTAGAGCAAAGTATAGTTTTAGAGAAAGTTCTGGTTTTCCAAATGCCTGTAGACCAGGATATAAGACCATTTCTAATAAATATGCAATGGCTTCACCCAAGCAACTCTCTGTTCTTGACAGTTCATTACAACCTACTGTTTGGAATAAATCTATCTGTCTGACAGTCTGTCTACTATAAATATGTAACCTTCCCTAGAATCAGGTAAGCGATAGGTCTTTGAAGCATGACAACAATCACAGTTGTAAAAATAAGGCAGCAATTTCATTAATGAAAAATACAAATTAATAGTACATTTTATACAGTATAAATTGCTCCCACATTCTTCTGTGTGATTAGACTGCTTTAATATAATTGTTATACGGAGGATGTTGTTGATAATTACTTTGGAAGGCAAGTCGCCTTCAACATATGCCAGGAAAAACATGTTTATTGAGAATTTACTTAGATATTACATGAATTAAACTTTTATTATGAGTCATCACCACATATATTTTTCTTTAGTGTTTTTTCCCAGCATATCTCTGGTAACAATGTGATTTTCTGAGATGTCTTTTTTGACACATTTCAGATTTTTGTGAATGGAAGCTAAGATGTTTCACTGAAGCCTTTTCTTTTTCCCTAAGTGACCCTTGGGGATGGGATCAGGATGTTGTCAGAACACTTTCCCGGTGAGCTGCACAATGTCTTCAGAACATTGAAAGATATACCGTAGGAGGCTTTGAAAAAGTGGCCAGACATACTCTATGTCCCCTCTGCACACAGTAGAATGATTCAGAACCAGATGAACTCCACCTTTAGTGTGAATAACATGATGCAATGATTTGTGTAAAGGGCTGAATCTAAATTTTAACATGAAATTATAATAATTTATACTGATACAATCAAAGAAAAATATTTTTTAACAAGTAATTGTTTTTCCAAAAAGACATGGTCCACAATTATTCACACCCCTAAAAATGATTTAAAATGAAAACCAACAAAAATATAATCTGCAATAACATGTCATCTTCTATAGTGTTTTGTGTACACTACCAAAATGAATAAACACCAACATAAAGTGTCTTAATAGGGCACTGGGCCACCAAGAGCAGCCAGAACAGCTTCAATGCATCTTGGCATAGATTCTACAAGTATCTGGAACTCTATTGAAGGGATGCGGCACCATTCTTCCACAAGAAATTCCATAATTTTCACCTGGCGGATGGCGCAGCGGTCTAACGCACCACGCTTCGGAGTGGTGTGCGCTACCTGTCAGGGACACAGATCTTTAGAATTAAACCAAAGCGTCTCTACCAGACCGGTCCTGGTCGTCAGCCCGATCGGAGGCGGCATTTGGCTGTCCGCCTCCTAATATTTTAGGGGGGAGGGGGAGGGAGAGCCGGCACGAGTTCGTCGAGGAGAAGGTTAAGGAGTCCGTGGAAGATCCCAGGAATGTGTGTCTTGATCCCGGAGGACGGGCGACGGACTCGTGAGGGTGGGGAATTTAAGTAAATAGAGGGTTTAATTGGCAACCAAATTGGGAGAAAAACGGGGAAAAAATCAGAAAAAAATTTATTAAAAAAAAAAGAAATTCCATCATTTGGTGTTTTGTTCTCGATGGAATGTTCTTCATGAAACTGCCTGCTCACGTCCTCCTAGATTAATATTTGCAGTCAACTGATTCAGTTAACTGATATCTATACAATTTAATTAACGCAGTATGTGTCAGCGTAACAGACAGTTTTTTCTACTTTAATTTACTCATTTTAAATTGTATTAATGTTTAATTTCTTAATCATTAATAAGACAAACATTCATGACCATGGGAAATGATGATCTTATACAGTAAGTGTGGTTTGCCGCATTTATGTACCTTGCTTTAGTTTTACAATGTACTGAAGAGTGAAATTTGAGCAGAAAAAGTGCTCTGGAATAAGGGCCTGAAAGTGGGTTACCCCTTCTTCACAAATGATCCTTCACCGCAGTTCTGTAAAAAAAATGTAAAAAGTAGCAAATGAGGGAAAAGAAAGGAAAAGAGCCCGGGGATTCCATGACATACAGATCAGATTTTTTGAAAGCAGTGAAGTCATTAGAACTTGTCATGCTGTAACTGCACAAGTATTCATTTCTATTTCCATCGCTTAGCAACGCCCTGTGCATTGCCATTAATCCATCTCTTTTTTTCCATTTTGCCCTGGCACTGGAGCCAGATTAACCGTTTGTGCACCCTGCACAGAATTTGACCTTTTAATTAATCTAAACCATACTGACAGTGTTGTCTGTAGAGTCACTGCAGCGCACCCCTTGACCATTTTCAAACACTGTGTGCCTACTGCAGTGGGATGCCTCGATGCATCGTGACGATGAGCACAAACCTGTAAATAAATCAATCCTGGGAATTGACTGGAGGAAAAGAGAAAAAGGCTCCTCTGCCTCACTGCCAACCTGCTGTCTGTTTCTATTTTGTTAACCGTACACAAAGTGCAAATCCCTCCCCGCCCACCCCCCACCCCCCCTCCATTAAAACCAAGCACAAAACTGTGTGTACTATAATGTGAATGTCTGGTGTGCTAATACATATGAGATGGGGTGCAGGCTATCAATTGGGGAGACCATAACATGGATTCTATAAAGGCTTGGGAATCCAATTTTGTTTCACTAGACTGACCATGGTAGAATGCTGTCATGGACTCGTTTGGCTTTGATTTATTTATTTTTCTGAAATTCTGTTCCTTTTTGCTGGGGGTCTGGCTGGGGTGTAGGGTGTGATGAGTGACTGGAGGTAGGAGGGAGCAGTTCCTCTAGCAGCTTGATAGGCCAGCACCAGTGATTTAAATGTTGATTTGATGCATGCTGCAATAGGGAACCAGTGTTCATGTGCTGTTTCTGTTGTTTTTCTGGAACATCAGCATACCATATACATACGTAGTCTGGATTTCTTCAGCTGATGGGCTAATTATTGGCAGCGGCAAGAATATGGAATACATGGGAATACATGTGGTTGCTTGCTGTGACATACTCTATGAAATGGAGCTCAATTTGATGCATTTGACTGAGCATCCAACCGTTTGCCTCACTGTAGAGCCCGAAGCACTCATTATGGCTTGTGTAACATTCCTTTTATATGGCAAATTAAACACGGCTCTTGATTTGCACTGCAGGGTGCTGTTCCTTGCACATGTATCAGGTGTTGATCTGTTTTGATTTGACTGCAGCATGAGGAATGCCATTGACATGTCAGTGTCTGATTTGACACATCATAGTTGATGCTAATTGCAAGGCCTCAATAAGAGGAACTTGACACAGAAGCCGATATGAACAGTTGTACTGACAGAAACTACTGAAGCCAGTGGCAAAAAATTTTGGATAATTTATGTACAAATGAGCAGATCTGCTGCTAGTTGTTGCTGTGGTTTCTGTGTCAATATTTGTGTTCCATATTCCATAAAAACCTTAAGCTAATAATATATATATATATGCTTTGCAAATGCCATTATTTAGATTCAGTTACAGAGCTGCTTATATGTTACCCATTTATACAGCTGGGCTGAGACAACAGCAGCAGCAATCCATAGTCCACTTTTACCATTTCAGCAGCAGCCATGTTTTTAAAGGTTTCTTGAATAAAATGTTCAATTAATTTCCAACTGAAAGGGGTTTGGGTAAAAACAACTACAGTATGTTTGTTTATACTTATGAAGCCTCACCAAGAAATAAAGTATTTTATTGTATCAGATATTGCTGGTCGTATGTGGTACTGCAATCTGCGTTTACGTCTCTGGTGAATTGCGTGCTCCAGCCAAAGTATACTTTTCCAATGCTGGAGGTATGTTTCGTGTGAATTTTTCCCTGTATTTTGACATTTTATGAGAAATAATGTGTTTCCGGTTGAAAGTTATGATGCATAATGTTGTCTGTTCTCATTAGCATATAATGTTATCATTTATATTAAATGCTATTTGGTAATAGTGACTTTATAGGCATCTGGCATGTTTGTAATACTGCTACCGTTATGTCAGCTAGCTGGCTATCTCTACGTGCTGTATTGCAGGCTGCATCCAGTGTAGCTGCGCTAGTGGTAATGAGTCAGTTATTATGTGAAAAGTAAACGCATTTTCATTCCATATTATTTAGATCTTCAAAAGCGATTGGAGTTACACATTTGAGAAAATGCATTGTGTGTGCTGTGTTTTCCAGGTATGTCACTCAATGTATTTTGTGTAATATATTTTGTTATTTCATGAATTGTACTGTACTGTAGCCTACGTCTTTAGTCAATGCTATCGGTTTGCTGGCTAGCCAGTGTGGTGTTCTCGTAATGGCGTTCTAATAATATTTTGGTCAGTAAAGTTTGTTTAGAACAAACGGTATGCATTTCACGTTCAAATGCAATTACCGGTAGAATGTTGAATATATAACTATGCATCTCTCTTGTGTTCAGGAATGACTGTGTTATTTTGTTATTTTAAATTGAACACTATACGATCACATGGTTATTGCAATATTTTAAAGTATAATTATATGTATAATTATAGCTCTTTATTCTTGTAAGGATACATTTATATTGGTGATAATGTTATGTATTGTAAAAGAAAAGCCAAAGTATACTTTTCCGATGCTGGAGATCTTCAAAAGCGATTGCAGTTACACATTTGAGAAAACGTATTGTGTGTGCTGTGTTTTACAGAATAAACACAAAGAGAGAGAAGTCTTCTGGTCATCAATTCATGATCATTTAGCCACCCGTTACACATACAGCAGAGAACATCTGTAGCATAGCATCTGTATGAGGAGACCCTTTCATTCTCATTAAAACTGCCTCCTCTGAGACAGAACTTGTTAATTGCCAACCATGATTCCAGCCAGATAGAAGCTTTTCTGCAGCGATCTCATGCCGGCTTCCCTCCCCCCACCATGGGGCGGACAGCCAATTTCTGCCCCCTAGTGGCACTCCCAGCCAGAGCCAGACTGGCGCAGCCGGGAATTGAACCTCAGCCACAGTGGGAAACTTGTAAGAGCGTTCCAGTCAGACGCTCTTACTGCCACGCCAACCATGAGGCCTCATTTTATTTCTTTTTAATTAAAGAACATATATTTTTAGTACTCTAAATATATCCATATTTTTGTTGTCTTTCATTTTCAGCAGAGATGATTGGTGTGGAGTACCTGCTCAGGCAGACAGGGCAGCCCCTGCAAAATGTGGACCTAGACTCTAAGGAGACTGAAGTGATGTTCAAGGACCTGGTTGAGGAGGAAGAGGTTCACTGCTAGGGGTTTGCTGCCAGGCACTAAGACAAACTGAACACAGGGAGGTTCAAGTCTCCACAAAAAGAAGGTGGAGTTCACTCCAGGTGTGGAGAGCCTGAAGAGGTGTGCCCTGACAACCAGTTCTCTGCATGCCCAGTGGCCAGACTGCAGCCATCTTGTTGAGGCTATCATTGTTAGGCTCTGTGGTATCCACAAGAGTCCCAAGAAGCAGGGGAAGGACACTCTCACGAGATGGACTCTGATCCTCCAGGACTACCACAAGATACAGTAGCTGATTCTGGCCAGCATAATGCAGGATACTACCTTTCAGCTGGTGGAGGTGAACCAGACCACTCTCATTCAATGGCACAACTGTAGGTTGAAGAAGCAAGACATGTCATTAGTGTTGCAAAGGATTGACTTGCCCAGTCATCTGTCTATGGTTGCTGAATCTCTCCTGCCTGGATATGTCAATCCCGCTGTTGCTCCTCAACAACCTGGTGTTGAGCATGTTTACCATCTACATCAGAGCATAGCAGGGCAGGCAATAACTAAGAGGAGGGCCGCTGCTACTGTCGCTGCTGCACCGGTGGCTGTGCAACCTAAGCTGGCAGCCCAGAGGTAGCTGTTTCAAGAACATCCTTCAACTGCTGGCCCTTCCTAGGTCCTTAGACCAGCTACCCCTGTCCTCCTTGATTGCATTCCACATGTCCCCAGCAGCCCACTTATTACTTTTGCTCCCTTCCCTGTCCGTACCCAGGCCCTTGTAGTTTTTGCTGTCCCCCGAGCCCCTGGTACTATACCATCCTCTGCTGCTCCTCTTGTCTCATCCACTCCTCGTTAAACAGCCCTGAAAACTTACAAAAGGAAGGTACAGGCTAACTGATGTAGGAAGTGTGGACAACACAGGACTACTGAGACTGGCCACAGTCAGTACAAGGACACCATATACTGTCCTTCCCCTGAAACTCTTTCTAAGAAGCAATGGCTGGAGGAGATGAGGAGAAAGTAGGGGCCCCCTGAAAACATTACTGTTATTACTATTGTTTGTGTGTTATTACTATTGTTATTACTCTTATTATGACTGTTATGTAGTTTCTATATTATTGTTGTGTTAAAGGTCTGTTTGTTGACAGTTCTGACAAATGTTTATTTGTTTATCTGTTTTTGGGTTTAGAAAACACACTTTAAAAATGTTTTAAACCACTCAGTGGTCTTAATTTGAATTGTATCTGTATGTGAATATAATGTTTGTTTTTTGGTTCACTTCTATTTAATAAACATGTTTTTCATGTTTATGATTGTTCGATTTTTTTGTCATATATCACGCAACTTGCCGTTAAATGGAACATTAATATTCCTCAAGAAAAAGCAGCACAATATAACCGACCATTTGCAACTCATTGAACTAAGGGAGCATGACAAAAGTCCAGTAATGCAGCTGTATAACAGGTATAGGTAAACATCCTAATTATTGTAATATAAGAATTGTTAGTGTCACTAAAATGAGGTTAATTCAACAACAAAATTACTTTGAGAAAATTACTTTACAGGTTAGAAAACTTCCACTCTGGCTGAGGTGGGATTCGACCAGTGACCTTCATAGTTCCCCCTCTGAAACACATGTACATATTACAGTTTCAGAGATTCTTTAAAATATTATGACATACAGTATAATAACTAATGAAAAATAAAGAGCCAGGTATTTTCTCTCATTTTTCTCCCCCCTTAACAGACTATTGTTTTCCCAGCTTTTTACGCAATTGGTCAGTGCTGTTGACCTAAAGGCTGGTGGTTCGAGCCCATTCAGGGATGGTAGGGTTTTCCTGGAATTTCCATTCCGCACAACTATGGATGCAATCACAAAATACACCACTTTGAAAAATGAGAACATGGGGCACCAGTTTCATGTTCCAAATTAAATTCCATGGTTCCTGTCTCAGAAAACTTAAATCTTTTTTTATACTTAATCAACATGAAACAAGTCATTACTTACCACTGGTTTCTGTTTTCTACCTTTGTATAAACATGACAATGAAGTTGTGTAAATAAAAAAATGCGTAAATCAAACATAATTTTCTCATAAGGCATAATGTCAAAGGTTGGGTACAATATGCAATTGTGTACAATGAATTATAGTGAGTAAAAGAAGAAAATAACAAACTTAATTCCAACACATATTTACATCTGGCCCTGAATTGCTTGCTGGTGCTGATGGAGAGGGAGGAGAGTAGTGACGGAGTTATTGGGAAAGGGCGTCACCTTTATCTGATGACAAGGTTGTCGTGTTACAGATGGCGTTATTCCAATAATTGGCTTGTGTAAATAAAACAAAGGAATAAATTATTATTCCAATAGCGCATAAACCAAACCAGCATAAATTGAGAGATTACTGTACTTTCCACAATGAAATATCAAACAATTTGCTGAACAATCAATAAGTAAGGATCACCAACTTAATTTGGCAATTAATGATGCTACTACAGAGAATTAGATGCATTAAACTGTTCCATGAACATTCTGCAGTTTTGGGGTAAAACGGGATTCACTTTAGTAAAATCTATTTAATTATTACAGTGCATAAACTATTTCACTATATTGTATATATAAATGCAACGCGCAATAAATTCTAGGACACAAACTTCAGAAATGTACTATTTCATGAGCATTTAAACTGCATAATCTTTGCAGAACAGATGAATGCATCTAATTATGTCATCGTCATCAATATTCCGTAAATTCGGACAGAGAAAGAAGAGTGCAACTACCCAAAAGTTAAAATAATCTGTGGTTATAAGAAGATGCTGAACAATTTTGTGATGTAAAGAACAATAATGCTATTACAAAATAAAATTGGTAATCGTTATACGCTGATTGTTCAGTGAAGTAAACGTTAAGCAGTGGTAAGTTAACAATCTGTTTAAAGGTATGGTTTGTGTGTCTCCTCTGTTTACGGCAATAGCCATGCTGTATATCGAGCCATGACCATACAGCCTAGTTTTTGCTTTGTTGCTCCAAGTGTATTTAATAGAATAGTCTCGTCGCACACCAGCAACCCCAACTGGTAATCTGGGCATCAACGGTCAACTGGTATAAAGCTGAGCATTAAGTGTCTTCCTCCAACTCATGTCTGAGCAAGCTTAACTGGTAGACTGTGGAGTGAAAAGAAGAGGCGGCTGACAGAACGTGTTTCAGAGGAGAGCACGTGCTTGTCTACGCCCTCTTGAATTGACAGTGGAGATTGCAGCAAGCGCAGCTTAGAATACAAATTGGGCATTCCAAATTGGGAGAAAAAGTATGAATATAATAATAAAACTAGCTTGTTAAACTAGCACTTCTGTTATTTCACTTAGCTGCAGAAGAGCGCTGATCCTGAAATGCCAGCAAAGAGAGACAGACAGTAACTAGAAGTTTAAAACTCCCACAGACACAGGGAAGGCACATAGTGTTGGCATATTTGTGGTAATGTAACAGCCTGAGAGATGAGACATAAAATTGGATCATTTCTCTCGTGGAATAACATTTAATTACTCTGTGACTAAACCAGGTTGGGAAGCAGTTTTGTATTACGTTGAACTGTGTCACTCACGGCTCACATGGGAGTGGTTGTGCCTCATGGAAACCGCATGTTACCTTCCCACATCAGCAGTCCTGTTTAGAAATTTTTGCTGTGATGTTTTTGACATGTTCAAATTACAGCAAATAACTATGGTCTGGATTCAACCCTCATTTGTCCATAAATTTGACTCACAATGAAATGCAAATTAGTTTTTCCTTCAGCTGGCAAGTCCAGCTATCACCAAAGTCAAATTAACTCACCAAACTGTTTGTGAAGGAAAAAGTACACTTGCATTTATTTGTAAGTCAAATGTTGACACATTTACATTGTATCACTTCACTTTGGATTTGCGGTGACCACGGACTGGAAACTAATGACACGTGAAAGCAGAAATCAAGTGCAGGTTGCCCCTCTCTCTTCAGAAAGGAAAACCTCCATTACACTGTTCAATTTAAACTCCTACATCACTCTTAGGGAACAGCAGTAGCAAAGCAAACACTTTCTTTTCAGCAAGAAATTGTAACCTTGAAAAAAAACAGCCCACATTTTGGAGGAGGGCAACAGCAGAGCGCTCCCACCATAATATCACTCGAAATGTGTCGTTACTCACCCGCTCCACTTGTTGCACCCCTCAAAAGAAAAGCCACAGATGGCTAGAACCCGGAATCTGACGCATCAGCTGATTCACCAGGCTGCTTAACTTTAGTCATATGTACACATGTATAAATAAAACATGCTGTTAATGATTGAACCATTCTGGATGGGGCTGGCATTCTCTGCAAGCACAATTAGTGAATGTTCTTGCAGGGTGAATGAGATTTTAGATTACATCAGCTGTAACTTTGAATAATTATGCTGGCATTTCCTCATTTGCTTGTGTAAACTAGTTGTGGTTGTAATCAAAACTGATTTAATTGGCATTATGTGCATCTTCTAAGGTAAGATTGTTTTCTGGTCTATGCTTTGCCTGTAAAATGCTAATTATACAATTGTAAAGCTACTAATTATTAAGTTCATTCTGTGAGAGGGAAGGCAATTTATGAAAATGCTCATTATAATGCTTTGAATTGGTATGCTGCCATACTGGATTGGATGTGATTCAGTGAAAACATTTTTACACAGCATTTAAAATGCTTTGAATGTTATTCTGCTCTGAAATATTCATGATATTTGAGTTACTCCTGTTTTTAGATTTTTATTGGACCGCGGTTATATGTAAGATTTGGTGAGGGTCCACTTGTTTCCTAGTTGAATTTAATCTTCATAAAATTATGTAAAAAGTATATGTCAAAATTATTGTGGATAATTGGAAATTGTAATATAATATTTGTACATCAGAAATATGTTTTTGACATCATTGAATTGAAATACTGTACAAAATCTAAATAGATGTTATGCTTGCTTGTCCTTAGATTATTCATTTTGGTTGGTAAATAAATCTTATCAGTGCACCCCAGTATTCTACACAAGTTACATATTGATTTGTTTTTAGAGTTTGCACAATTGTATTACTGGGTCATGTTGTAACTGAGAGCATAAATTTAAATAGGAAATACAGGATTTCTCAAAAAACTTGATATAAATGTAGATTTTGAATATAACATTTATCAATATTTATCCTAGGTCTCTTAGTATGAGTTTAAGAAATATAGTGCTCACAAATTCTGTTTAACAAATAATGTATGATGTATATTAATATTTATTATAATTCTGTTTTACTATAATAGGCAATGCATGAGATGGGCATGTTATAGATACTGTAGATACTGAAGGTACAACCAAATGATGTGCATATAAAATATTGTACCATGGGGCTTTGGGTATAAATTGTAAGAAGCAAGAATATAAAGTATAAAGCAAGAAAAGAAACAGCAAAACATACATTTTTTAGCTGTTACAACACAAAGGAAGTTACAGCATGTGCCATGCAATGAAAATGAGGTACTGATTTGGGCTCCATATAGGGTCCAATGGGCGGATTGTCCATCAGCTGGTAATCCAGTGGCAGTGACGATGCGCAATTTATACAAATTGGATCGGCTAATTGTGTACAAGAAAAGCACACTTGTACACGTGAATAAACCTACTGTGGTCCAGGGGTCTTGTGAGCCACGTGAACAGCAGCAGGAGACCTCACTTGAACATGTGGAGATGGTCAATCTGAAGGAATACTTAAGCTTGAGCCAAGACTTGTAGATCAGGTGAGACTTTTCAGGGCAGCCGGCAGTTCAGAGTTTGGATCATCATTGGCTGGGTAACCCAGGTTTGTATATGGTGTATTACCTTTTTTAAGCCAAAACTTCAAAGTTACTGCTGAGTCTCATTCCATCACTGGTCAGCTCCCCAGTATTCTGTGGCGACCACTGCTGATTGGTTGTGCAGGTGAGGGGTGTGTCCTGTAGTCAATGCCCTCTGCTTCTGAGTGGCCAAGCAGGTGAGGGGTGTGTCCTGTGGTAGACACCACCTGCTTCGGAGTGACCATGTAGGTGATGTCGACACCCCCTGATTCTGACGTGGCTAGCATATAGAGGTAGTGCCGTTGTGTCGCACCCTGGTACACTCTACATTGTTTCCCGCAGATGGGCAATATGCTCTTTATGGCACATTCCTTGGCAGGCCTGTAGGGGGGCCATCATGGTAGCTGGCCTCCTGCTGTCCTCCATATTGTCTCCATACTGGACTTTGTCATGGAGGGTATCTGTGTCATGGTGAACACAGCAGGGAAAGTGCTTGACAGCTGTGTGTCAGATCATTTTTGGTCGCCCCCTTTACCATACCTCCGTGGGAAAGGGGAAGGTTTTCCATTCTAATAATTTGAGCATGTTTCAGGTGGGTTTTTCCCGACATCTGTTGATGGAGCACTGTCACCATCATGGAGGCGTTTGGCTAGCTCTGAAACAAGTTCCTGTAACTGTTCAAATTCAGCCTTTGAGGGGCTCCTATTAGACATATCTACCCACCTTTTCCTAAACCTGTGGTTACTTCAATCTTTACACTTTTAGAATTATCACTTGGCTTCTTTAGGCTGCCCTCTACACCAATTAAGTTCAGACCGTGGCGGCTAGTCATGTAACACAAGCATCTCTAACCATTTGGTGCAGCCTATACGCAAACAAACCGTTGAAATGAATGTCTTCCTCTGCACCTTTGTCATTTCTGTACACAAAATAATCTTTCCGCAACTTGTCATAGAAGTCTCTAGGAGACTTAGTGTGGCTTTGTTTCATCTGATGGGCAGCACAGCGCTGAGCTACTGGGTCAATATACATAAATTATTTGTAAATCAGTGCTTCATGCAGTGGTCACACACTGGGAAATGTTTCAGCCTGAGGGGCACTCAAATCCTGCTTGGCACCACACAGTTTGGTTTTCAGTCTGTCGATTTCAGCCTTCTGAGAGTCTAAGGGTTAACGTTAACTATTTCATAAGTGACTTTAAGCTTTTCCAATTTCTCAGACCAATTCTGAGCCTTCTTGTCCTCCTTGATCGACAACTCTAATTGCTTTGTTCAATGCAATGCCACTTAAGACAATAACTTAATTGCGTCTGTCAATTTAGTAGTAGTTATTGTCCTAAGTTAGGATAAGAAAACAGTGGAATTTTACAAGTGTAAACTCTGATAGTTGCCAATGCAACCAGGTAAACGGGATGTACTATTAGTTGTTTTTTATTTAGTTTATATATGGTGACTCAGTTTGTTTTAGGGTCTGAATTTGTTCTGATGACAGAAACCAATGCATGGTACTCTGTTAAAACAACCCTCAAAAACACGTTGTCTGCTGAAAAAGTTCAGGTTCAGAGTTGAACTTTTTGTGAGACGTGTTTGTGAGTGCATTGTGACATAGTATATCAGCCAATAGGAGACAGTGTAGAGCGGAAGCTGAAATTCCTTGGGCGAGAAATTGATTACAGTTTTGAGAGCTCACTTGGAGCTGTTTGATATCCATAAAAAAAGTATAGACACAGAGCTCCCAACTGTGAGAGGTGCCAAAGAATCAGATTTGCCTCTTGTAGCACTATATGATATGTTTTGACCTTAGCTATACACTGAAATTTTGTGTTTTCTTGAAAATAAATGTATCTGAAATATCATGATATATAAAAAGATTTGCATTGATTTGTTTTCCATGTGAAATGCAGCTAGCTGGGTAGCCTACTAGTTCCACCCACAAACATGCCTACAAACCAACAATGCATACCTATACATCATTCTGAAGCACACCCTAATTTAGGTGAGAACACAGCCTTAATCATGGCATTAATAAGCTTTTACAGTGCAGAGGAAGCATTACTCATATCTATAATTACATTTTCCTTTATGTTATTACATTTGACCAATTTAGCTACCGAGTCAATATGTATATACGTAACTACATAGCTCTGGTAATACTGGCAGGTGGATTATTGAATATTAATTATTTAGCTAGCTAGCTTTATTTTGACATTGGATCATAAACAAAAAAATCTGTTTAAGCTAGTGAGGTAGCAACAATCCAATTGATATGGCATTCCTAAGCTGAATTCTGAATAAATATGTCCATATCTATGGATACTAATGTATTGCTTAACTATCTAGCTTGCTAGATTCCTTGCTAATATTTAAACGTTTTCAACACATAACCTGAGGCCATTTGGCGATAACTCCAGGAAGATGCCGATAGGGTGTAGAGGGCAGTACGTGCATTCCATTGCTAAGTGACACAGTTAACTATCTAGTCCGTTCTGTCAGTAACATTAGCGAAAATCATTAGCAAGAGGAGAAAGACTCTAGTATATGTGAAAACATACCCTTAACAAACCCATGAGTAAATATATCCTGTTACCTGATTAACTTACATTAAATAATTGGCCAGTAATGTTAACTAGCTTGTCCATCAGAGGTGATATTATTATCAGCTAGCTAGCCACCACACATCTAGCTTGCTACCTGTGATAGCTATCGACCTACAAAAAAATCCATACACAGAATATAACCCCATCATGCCTCTGGTGTCCCTCCTTTAGCTGTATTTTTTCAGATCATGATAATGTGATTAATTTAGGTTGTACATCTCTCGTAACGTTAAATCAGACACAGCTAACAATAATATCAGTCTCTCCTACATCTTTAAATTTTGACAGGTTTTCTGATACTGAAACTCCCACCTCCTCATTCATTTGCCCAACCAAAAAGTGTCATTAATGAGCGACGCAGTGAGCAAAGGTTGAACTATTTTCAACTCAAAGCTCGCTAAAAGCATTTGAGATGAAAATAGGAGGGCTCCGCCTAAAAAACATGAGGCATGCCGTAAGGGTAGAGGAGGATGCCTAGGGCCCCCATACCATTAAAGGCAATGAGAAAAAGGGAATTCCTTTGTGTGTAAGGTGCACGGTAGATATAATTTTGCCAGATGTATGGTTGTGAATGTGAGTCTTATGTGATGTGACTGCATCTGTTGGCATAATTTTGTTAGGGGCCATCAACATGGAGCAGATATTTTTCACACTAGATGATTTTATTGATATACAGTATATATTTTTTAATAAATTCGTTTTTCCGATTTTACCCCTTTTTTCTCCCAATTTGGTAGCCAATTACTCCCACTGTGCTTAGTTCAATCCCCTCTCTCATAGTACGTTGCCATAGTCCTGTGACCGGCAGTGACAAAGGTGAAGCACTGCCTCCTCCAAGACAGCACTCGTCGTGCCTTCGACTGTAATTCCGGTACCTCAGAACCACTCCTGTGCACAGCGAACTGTGTGTCGGCTTCCCTACCCCCTCCCTGGGGCGGACAGCCAATTGCCGCCCCGATGGCACTCCCGGCCAGAGCCGACTCTGGCACGATGGGGAATTGAACCCTGGTCGCCGTGGCGTTGAAACCACTAGACCACGCAGGAGGCCCGATTTTATTGATTTATACAGAGGTCATGACCTCTGTGTCCTCAATAGTAGTTATGGCCATGGTTGTTATAGTTAGAATTTTTGAGCTTTCAATCCGGATTTACATTTACATTTTTTTACATTTTAAGCATTTAGCAGACGCTCTTATCCAGAGCGACTTACAAGATGTGCATTAATACAAGGTGAGAACAATCAAAGTTAGCGTACAAGATCAGTGCAGTAAAACGGCAAAAGACATCATTGCAGGCATCTGCGTATCATACCTGTAACATTGGGAAAGAAAAGGTTAGTGGGTTTTTTTTTTTTTTTTTTTTTTTTTTTGAACAAGTAAACAGTGGTGATGACAGATTGACTAGATGGACAGTGTTCAGTGGTAGTGGAGTCTGAAGAGGTGGGTTTTGAGTCTCTTGCGGAAGATTGGAAGTGATTCCGCAGTCCTGACCGATTGCGGAGGTCGTTCCACCATCGAGGGACCAGGACAGAGAAGAGGCGAGACCGCGAGGAGCGGCTGCCAGGTGCCCGGAGGGATGGGGCAGTCAGTCTGCCAGCGGAGGCGGAGCGGAGGGTCTGGACGGGGTGTAGGGCGTGATGAGTGACTGGAGGTATGGGGAGCAGTACCTCTGGCCGCTTGAAAAGCAAGCACCAGTGACTTGAATCTGATGCGTGCTGCGATGGGAGCCAATGCAGAGAGGAGAGTAGAGGGGTGGCGTGGGTGAACCGGCTGGTTGAACACCAGGCGAGCAGCAGCGTTCTGGACTAGTTGCAGTGGCTTGATGGCACAGGCCGGAAGGCCTGCCAGCAAGGAATTGCAGTAGTCCAGACGTGAGATCACCAGGGCCTGGACCAGGAGTTGAGTGGCCTCTTGGGTGAGGAACGGTCTGATCCTCCGGATGTTGTGGGAGGAGAAACGGCAGGTCCGGGAGATCGCTGCAATATGGCTCGAGAAGCACAGCTGGTTGTCCAAGGTTACCCCGAGACTCCTGGCAGACTGGGACGGAGACACTATGGAGCCTTCCACGGTAATTGACGCATCAATCATCGGGAGCCCTTCGCTGGGAGGAAGAGCAGCTCTGTCTTCCCCAGGTTCAGCTTCAGGTGGTGGGTGGACATCCATGCGGAGATGTCAGCCAGGCATGCAGAGATCCGTGCCGGGACCTGGGTATCAGATGGAGGGAAGGAGAGAAACAGTTGAGTGTCATCAGCATAACAGTGATAGGAAAAACCATGAGCAGAAATAACAGAGCCAAGTGACTTGGTGTACAGAGAAAATAGGACAGGGCCTAGCACCGAGCCCTGCGGGACACCGGTAGAGAGGGTGCGGGGGGAGAGGAGAGGATCCTCTCCAGGCCACCTGGTAGGACCGGTCAGCCAGGTAGGACTCAAACCATGTCAGCACAGATCCAGAGATTCCCATCTCGACGAGAGATGAGAGCAGGATCCGGTGGTCCACGGTGTCGAATGCCGCCGACAGGTCAAGGAGGAGGAGGACGGAGCTAAGGGATCGGGACTTAGCGGCGTGAAGAGCCTCAGAGACCGCAGGAGAGCAGTCTCTGTGGAGTGGCCGGCTCTGAACCCAGATTGGTTGGGATCAAGCAGGTCGTTCTGTAAGAGATGAGCAGACAGTTGATTATAGACAGCCCGCTCTAACGTTTTGGAGAGAAAAGGGAGGAGAGAGACAGGTCGGTAGTTAGAGATGACAGCAGGATTCAGAGAGGTTTTTGAGGAGGGGACAACCTGGGCGCATTTGAGGGAGGAGGGGACAGAGCCAGAGGAAAGAGAGGAGTTAATGACATTAGAGACAAGGGGAGGATGTCCATAGCAATGGACTGGAAGAGGGGGAAGGAATGGGATCAAGAGGGCAGGTGGTGGGACGGTGGGAGAGAACAAGTTGAAGGATGTCCGAGTCAGGGAGGGGTGAGAAGGAGGACAGAGAGGTGGGAGGTTTAGGTAGCGGGATGGGAGAGGGAGGGGTAGGGGGAAGGAGTTGCGAATGACCTCAACCTTCTCGTGAAAGAAGGATGAGAAGTCATCTGCGGTTATAGAGGAGGGGGTGGGGGAGGAGGAGGGGTGGGAGAGAGAGGAAAATGTAGCATAGAGTTTACGTGGGTTGGAAACAGAGGATTGAATCTTAGAAAGGAAGAATGCAGACTTAGCAGAGGAGAGGTTAGCGGAGAAGGAAGCCAGGAGTATGTGGAAGTCAGACAGAGCTGCAGGGGATTTGGATTTTCTCCATTTCCTTTCTGCCGCACGCAGCTTCAGACGGTTAGCCGAATGGAATCAGTTAGCCAGGGGCGGGGGGCGGAGACGAGCGGGTTTAGCGGCTAGAGGACAGAGTAAGTCAAAGGAGGAGGAGAGAGAGGAAAGTAGGGTGGATGATGCTACTTCAGCAGGTAGCTGAGAGAAGGCATCAGCAGGGGGAAGGGAAGATAGGACAGTAGCTGACAGGGCAGCGGGTGAGAGAGAGAGCGGACGTTGCGACGGACAAGGACAGTGGGAGCAGGTGAGGATGGTTTAGGGACAGAGGGGAGGGGGAGGGAGAAAGACAGAAAGGAATGGTCAGACACATGTAGAGGCGATACCGTAATGTTGGGTGAGGCACAGTTCCTGGTGAAGACCAGGTCCAGTTGGTTGCCGGCCTTGTGGGTGGATGGGGATTCAGCCATGGTGAAGTCAAAGGACTGAAGGAGGGGGAGGAATGCAGAGGCCTGGGAGGTCTCTAGCTGCAGGTTGAAGTCCCCGAGGAGTAAGACGGGAGTGCCGTCCTCAGGGAAGGCACTGAGTAGGGCATCCATCTCGTCTAGGAAACTCCCCAGTGGACCTGGAGGGCGATAAAGAACAATGATGTGCAGTTTACATGGAACAGTGACAGTGACAGCATGAAATTCAAAGGAGGAGGGTGAGAAGTGAGGAAGAGGAACAATACCAAATTTCCACAGGGGGGAAATGAGTATACCTGTCCCTCCACCTCTACCTGAGGGTCGTGGAGTGTGGGAGAAGGTGTAGGCGGCAGAGAGAGCAGCAGGGGTGGCCGTGTTTTGCGGAGTGATCCAGGTCTCCGTAGCGCCAGGAACTGCAGGGAGAGTAGCGAGGCCTGGGCCGAGATGAAATCGGCCTTCCGGACAGCGGACTGGCAGTTCCATAGTCCGCCTGCTACCACCACGTCAACACCGGGAGATCTAGGAGGGTGGATGAGGTTGGACAGATTACGGGTGTGGGTAGAATCTCTCCTTCTAGGCAATCTAGAAGAGGAGACATGGACTGGGATAGGGAGGAAGCATGTAGTGTTAGATGCAGAGGAAGTAGAACAGGGAGATACAAAACTATGATACTTACTGTGCGGCGAGCACTCCTAGCTGGCCCCCTCGGTGGACTCCTGCAGGTAGACTCCTCCGTCTTTGTCCGCCGAGTCTTCGTCCGGGAGGCTAGGACGGGGAGGCTGCCGCAAAGCTGCCGCTATCCACAACTATGGCTGCTAATATAGCCGAGTGATGCTGGGCGCTAAGTGGCGAGTGCCACCTGACAACAATGCACAGTAATTAACAACTGTTCGCTTTCTAAGGCTACTAAAGGAACACTCAACAACAAACACGGGCTGATACAATAAAACCGATAGAAAACAGCTGAGTCGCAATCAGCTTTGAAATACAGTTACAACGCAGCGATCTAATCTAATAACTGCTGGACGTCAGCGATACTATAGCCAGCTAGTTACAATAACAAAGTAGCATTAAGTGCCAATTCTACCCGATGGGACAGGATACGAACGCAGAGGCTAAGCAAACAAAATTTAGCGCCGGATAAGTACACTTTACAAGCACGCCACAAGACCGTTCTAGCCGAGGTATAGATGCACACATTTATTTAAGATATATATCAATAACCAATTGCCTCATCATAGAAATCACCACTTCTATACTGCATATAGACATATAAAACATACATTCTTGGAAAATTGCTTGGACAGTCAGATTTGGTTTCATATTCTTTTTATAACAATTTAAAGTATATACAGTATTATTTATATTACTAATTTTTTTTTGGTATCAGTACAGCTGGATGTTTCAGGTTATGTTCCTTGTTCAATGCCACAACAGCAATGTCCACACCCATCATTCAAAACCACACCTTCAACTCAGCAGTCAAGGTCCCTAGCCAATGTTCCCAGCTACCATTACAGTCATATACTACTATTTCATTAATGGAAAGCTACCCCCTGCTAATTTATGTGTATTTTCAGTACCCATTGTGTCACCGTTCTTTTGTTTTCTTGAGTCATCACTGTGCAAAATTATAAGTTCAATGTAGTTTGTGTGGATTGATGTAGCCGAAACATCAGGATGTGTTTACCAGTTGGTAGCTGTATTTAAAAAAAAAAAAAAAAAAAAAAAAAAAAAAAACAACACACAACTTAAGACATTTACATAGTACCTCCCTTCGTAAATGTTGCATCTCAATGTATACATTTAAATAATTATACATTGGCATTATAAACATATAATTAATCCTTATCCTTTTGGGTAATATGGGTCATGTTTTGTGGCAACTGTTTCAGCCTAAACATTAGAAGCTTTCCCCATGTTATGGGACAGACAAATATTTTAATCCTAGTAGGCTCTCAGTAATTTTCCCCTTTTTTGTGGGCTTAATAATGCACATGCACAGAAAAATCTTTCTCAGCTGTGTTATTGTTATGGCTGGTGTTTCCACAGTAACATAATTCCGGGCAGGGCAGGGAAGGGCAGGCCCTCTAAATGCTACACTTGGCACAACTTAAAAATATTGATTTGAGAGAAGCAAATAAGTACAACTTTTCACCTTTTCAGCCCTTTGAAAACCCAAACCCTTTAAGCAGTGATGTTGGTTAACACCTGATGTTCTCAAAGAAAAGGGATTCACTTTACAATCACTGTTATTTAGGGCCTAATGATACGAGAGCAAAGGGAATGTTAGTCTATTGTATTTGACTGTGTTTATAATATTGCTGATATGGTTTGTGTATGTAGGGAAGTGTGTTATGGGGATTTGTTATGGTTTTGATGCCAACAAGAGGTAGAGGCCATGTGCATTTTACACTACTTCATATAATACTTTTTTTCAACCTAAAGGCCCATTTCTTTTCACTTAAATTGTGACTGTGTATTTGTGGCACAGGTTTTGGGTGTGGCCACTGTGCCTGTTGATGTGTGGAAAAGAGGACACAGAAATACTGTGAAAACGTCAACAGCCACTCTGCAAATTTTGTAAACTCAATCATTATGCAACAAATAAAAACAAAACATACAGTCTGGCTTTAGATGAAAAAAAAGACAAAATTAAGCAGCTTTGTCCAAAAAAAGTCCCCCTCCTTGCAGCCCACTATTCCTCCCCACACCTCCTAACATTATCCCTTATGGGAAGTACTTAGCACACATGTAGGGGTAATTATGGATACATTATAAATGTAAATATCAAGCTTATTGTGCTTTAGCTGGATATGCCTCCTAAAAGCCCTTGTAAAAGGTAAACCTTTGTACTGTGAATCTCTTTGGTGTGCTTTTGAACTCAACCAGTTCTTAACTGAATTATTCTCTGGCACTGGTACTTGCAGAAAAGCACATTTCAAGCATTTTAAATGTCACCACAATAACACAGCATGCCGCTGACAGTCAGAGATTTAAAGCTTGCTGTCTTATAGTTGTGAGTCAAAGAATCACATCATTCACAACATCTTTAATGGATAGCCAAAATGTGTCCTTTACCAGACAAATGTTCAGAGGGTTGTCCTTTGAAAGGTTGTAGAGAGGTTAGATTTGGCAAACACATGTGTTATGTGGAATTTTCACAGAGCGAAAAAACACCTAAACAATGAGCCTCATGGTTAACATTAATTATTCTATTGAATGACGCTACTGTTGTCATCCTTAGGGCAGGTGAGGAAAATGGATATGGTGAATTAATTTCAGATATGCCATATCCATGTATTATTTTTTAAATAATCCTGGCGGATTGTAAAACAAATGAATGACTGCACCGTACATTAGTGCCAATTCACACCCCGGAAAAAATAATCCAGCCCCTGTCACACCGACTCATTGCAAGCACTAAGAAAGGAAAGTGGGAAAAATCAACTGCTACATCACTGTCAGTCTTCAGCATTCATGCCAGTACAAAATTCCAATATTGTGCTAACCAGCTGCTTTGCATCATTGCAACTGCATTGCATTGTCTTTTTGCATTCACAGACTAGGGCCCATAGTTGAACATTCTGAGCAGTTTTACATAAAACACAAAATAAATGCTTTCTGATTGTACAGAGAAAATATATTTCATCTCTCATCTCATCTCACCGCTTATTCCTAGTTAGGGTCCCGGGGGGGCTGGAGCCTATCCCAGCATGCATTGGGGCGAGAGGCAGGAATACACCCTGGACAGGTCGCCAATCCATCGCAGGGCACTACATACACCATTCACTCACACACTCATACCTACGGGCAATTTATACTCTCCAATTAGCCTACCGTGCATGTCTTTGGACTGTGGGAAGAAACCAGAGTACCCGGAGGAAACGCACACAGACACGGGGAGAACAGGCAAACTCCACACAGAAAGGCCCAGAAAATATATTTGTGGGTGGGAAATGATTGCAAATGGATGAAAATGTGATTGAATAGTCCCTTTGTCAGCAAGGGAGACTTTAAAAGCCTTGATTGATGTTGCGTTAATTATTTGGCTTTTTAATGTCTCAGAGGAACTTCATTATGACGTTGGTAGGACACCCCCGGACCCATCTATTAGAACTGGCTTTAATCTGCAGGAGGGTATGATGTGATGACTGACCAGATCTCTTCCCTGAGGACTGAACTCAGAGAACCCTGAGTAATGTGGTTTGCTTAGTGTCCCAGCTTAGTGTTCCAGGCTTTTGACTCTTGGCTCTATTTCACAAGTATTACATTTCATTTCAAGAAGCCTGCAAAAAAACACTGTAACATGATGTAATACAGTATATGCCTTGTGAGAAATATCACTGGGAGTTTGCAAATGTAATGTCTTCTTTAAACTCACCCTCCCTCTGATTCACAAAAGACTGTTTACTTACTACTGTTTATCAGGATATATTAAAGGCCAAGTTACTAATGTTGTGACATCAAGGGCATTCATGTTTGTTTTATGTTTAGAAAAGTGGTTAAACCCATGGAAAACATTATCATAATTCATGATTATTCATAATTCGTCATTCACTTTGGTGTAATCTGCTATAATTGTATACTGTGTTATGAAATTTAGGTGAATCATCTTAACATGTCTTCATATTTGAAGTTATAAATAAGGCTGACATAAAATTATATGAATGAATGATCTCATTCAAATAGAACATATTCATGGGAAATGCAATAATGTTGCAGCTTTACTGTTATCAAGTAGAAACAATAAACCAAATAATATACTGTTCAATGACTATGGCCTGAATTCAACCTTTGTCCTTAATTTTGATTTTGAATTTTGTGAAGAAAAAAGCCTACATTTGTTTTTAGCCGTGAGTCAAATATTGATTGAATCCTGGCCTGTGTGTACACACTTGCTTACATATTGTTTTAGGACAAAACTTTCAAAACATACGACCATAACATGAGAAACAGATTATTTGGGGAACAGTGTTCCCGCAGAAAAGATTGTGATCCTGAATGTGATTGTCCTCATATGCAGCCATGTATGGCATTTTTTTAACATTTAATTATGGAGTTTCTGATATCAGGAACCCAAATTCTGATCAACCGAGAAACTGAGAAACATTTCTAAACTACACTGACATTACAGTACGTTACAGCTGAATAACAACTGTCCCATTGAGTTTTACATGGTGGCAGCATTATCTCCTGATATAAGTACACAAATCACCCATGTAATTCTTTTGTAACTACTGTGCATCTATCCTTTTATGCACTTAAAGGGAACATGAGCTGGAATTTTATATAAATTAGTCATGATCATTGAAGCATGTCAGAAACCTAAACATCTGTGCTCAACCTAACTGTCCAAACCCAAATACCACAGTAACCCCATCCGTGTACTTCCATGACAATTACGTGCTTACATACTTCTCTGCAATTATACAATACTTATGGAGCTCACGACTGTGAACACAAATTTCTGATAAATCAAACATAAATGTTAAATTCAAAGTGTGACCATTAATTCATATGCATACTGAAAAAATACCTCATGTAGTTTCCTTCAAATGTTTTAGTTAGATATTTTGCTTTTGTCTAAGATCCTTTCGAAAGTGGCACCGAAGGAGGGCGGAATTTATAAATGGAAAGCAATTAACTATCTGAAACAAAACTACGTACATTGATATGTTAATAAGATTATTATAATTGGATTTGCCATTTTACGCTAGATATCTCATTGAAGACTAGTGGAATAAAATGTCTGCACTATTTTTAAAATCCTTGTAAGCCATATACCATTGCATTTCTCTTGTTTGTTCCAAGTCGATCTTGTTTATTCCTTTGAAACAATTTGTCTGCCTGTTCTTGATGCAATTGAATAATCTTCTTTATAACAGAGGGAGCGAGAAGGAAACAGAACCCCATCCCCCCCTCTTGCTTCTTTGTGATTTCTCAGCTTCTTTTGTCCACATGCATGCATACAAACAACACACGTCAGGGAACAATGTCATACTTCCAGCCCTGTAGGTAATCACTTTAATCAGTCCTTGGCATCAGGACATCATAGAAGCATGATCCAGCTAAACCCAGTACTAAAGAACTATCATCCATCAGTTTTTTATTGGTTTTTGTCTTTGAGCCACGCTTTATTTTGAATGCGCGACTTGATATTTGCGCGACTTGATATTCAGCCCCTTTCCCAATGAACACAGATTATAGATACATTTCAGATTAAGGGAAAGGGAAAGTGACACACAGCCATGGCTAATGTGACTGACAGCGGTACTGCAAAATAGAATCTAAAAATGTCTGCATTATTAACTTGGTGTGCCTGCAAGGCATTAAAACGTTGAGGCATTTGGGCATGATCGCTTGAAATCTTTGCATATGCATCATGTCTGTTCTTCAGCCATCTCTTCTAACCAAAATATTTTATTATTCGCATATTTTATCATCCTGAAATGTATGTAAGGTGCAATGTTTGCTATATACCCAATATTATTTAAAACTGGCATATACAACAACAATGGAAAGCAACAAAATAGCCAACAGTGATTCATGAGAAGGAGGAGGGATCAAACATTCAGAGATACGGGTGGGTACTGGGTGGCTCATCTTGTTAATCTATGAGCCTTAACATCATGTGTGTATGAGCCCCACGGTCTGGTATCGAATCCAGAATGCGTCAGTGCTGAATGTGGCCAGAAGACCCGCAGGACTATGCATAATTGGTGGTAGGGATACAGTCTGCCGAGTATGTCATTGTTGCTCACCAGCAACTCCCCCAGCCCCTGGTCACTCATCTACAGCCCACAGTCTGCCCGTATAAAGCTGCACAATAAATGTCTCCCTCGGACTCATGTCTGTGCAAACATAGGGCCCAGCCAGCCTCATGGCGAACACCTTTACTGTCTAAGCCACTGAGGAGCTCTTTTAGCCTTTGTCAGTGTTTGTTACATTCATTCACTCCCAGAGCCTGTGGGGGTGGGCATTGTTTTTTATGAAAAACAGGGAGAGTGCTCAAAATTGAATGAAGGTGAATCATGCATTCCAGAAAACACTAACCAGAGGACATGGTAGTATCTCATTAACAGTCACTTGAGACAATGGACAGCACACCTTTAAGGCATGCTTGGCAGTGAGCATAAACGCTGTGGGATAGAATTACTACTGGCGTTTACTACTACATCCACCTGAAACAGCTTCATGCCTCGACAGTTAAGAATCCCCTAGCGTAGGGATTCCAAACTTTCTCAAGGCTCCCTAAACTTTATCAAGGAATCCTAGGGAATTCCAAACTTTTATCAACTTTTATCAACACTATCTTAGCACCCACCTCTATAAAATGGTGAATGGTGAACACCCACTTCATGCCACAATGCAGTGGAAACTCAGTGCATGGAAGCATGTCTAAAATGGGACATTATATACTATGGACCTATACTATGAAATATAAATATGTATTAAAATGGCCATAACATTACCAAGGATGTTCTTGGGACTGTTTTATCTGAAACTAAAATATGTAATTTTTCTAATCTGGAATAAACAAACTATGAATAATATAGAATTTTTTTTTTTTCAGACCCCAGGTTGGGAACCCCTGGGCCGGTATGTATAAAGCATCTCAGAGTAGGAGTGTTGATCTAGGACCAGTTTTGCCTTTTATCTCATAATGGATATGATTAGGATATAGATAGGGGAAACCTGATCCTAGATCAGCACTCCTACTCTGAGATGCTTTATGAATACAGGCCCTGGTCTTTTATAAATTTTTATGAGCAGTCAGCAATGCCATACATTATGCCTACTTTTTTCAAACAAAGGTGAAACAAATTCACAAACCCTTAGTTGACTTTCTTTTTAGCCTAGCCATGTAATAATTGTTTCAAGAGGACAAAGACTATGAAGAAAATCAACTCTGCCTTCAGAAGAAAAAAAAAAGCGGAAATAAACATTTGTATTATGATTACAACATTGTCAACATTATTCCAAAGGGAATCTTGAAGCCCTTGCACAAGAGCTGCTAAACAATTTCCTATTTAATCACAATTTTTGTTGTGACATGTTGTCATGGCAATTCGATAAACACTGTGACATCTGCTGCCCATAGAAAAGGAATAAATGCAGAATTCACAAAGCATTTTACGCATGCTTATGGCTTTGTTGTGCTTCATTTAGAGTGCACAAATCCCTGAGAGATATTCACAACACATTTACAAGTGTAATGTGGTGTACGGCACCAGATTCCATAGGGCTTTCACAGGAAACTTAAGTTTGCTAGTAACAATGAATGAAGTGCCGGAGGTGTTTCTCAAAATAAAAATAAAAACAATATTAAACAGGTATGAAACAGGTAAATCCGGTATATCCAGGTAAATCCAGGTAAATCCGGCATGACAAAACACTGTATATTTTTTATTTACTTTATAATCTTGGCAATCTTCTGTAGAATTGCACATGGACTGTATATTGAGCTGTGGTTTACCAGGATTGATACCTTGTGGTATCTCAGAACAGCATCTGGATTTGGCATAGATGCACCAGTATTGTTACAGGATGGGGGGATGCTATTCACTTGTCTGCAAATAATGAGAGGGGCATAAATTCCAGAATCACAATATAATGATCCTAATAATTGTCACTGTCTGTCAAGGTAACAGTCGTCATAGTTATTTGTGCTGGATCACAAATATGCCAAAGATAACATCCACAAAATTGAGGGCAACCAATCTAGGCACAGGAGTGAGGAGCTGACATTTAAAATGAACAATCTGTCAGACGGTATACTGATTGATGAAATACAACAGCAAGGGAAAACACAGCAAAACACATACACATGTGCACAAATACACCCATAAATTGTATTAACTGTCAGAAATGTATGAGTAACACTTTTATATTGTAAGATGTTTTTAACTTACAGTAATCATTTTTGCTACAGCTGATCAAATACATTATCGAATGTTGCAATGAGTGTAGCTCTGAAAGAAGCATGTTTTATTCTTGTTAAGATGCATGTGTCATTTGCAAACCAATTATATGAGAAAATTAAGAGCTGCTTGACTAATTACTCTGACCTCGAAGAGTGCCAGCTGTTGTCTTGGAGACATTTGTTTTCATCAGGTTTTGTTGCACATCATTAAAAGCCTACTATTAAAAGCTGTAATACAATTTCAATCATTGCTAAAGCAGCTTTGTTGCTTCACATTGAAATGAGCATATGCATGTAGCAATGAAAGAATCAACATAAATGTCAGAATTTGTGGGTGTAATTCTGCCAAAATAAAGAAACAGTTGAAGAAAAGAGGGATGCAATATATTGAAAGTAGGTGTTTCCACAGAGGTATGGCTCTGCCCCCATCAACAGGCCACAAGTGGTCACTGAATGGTTTGATGAGAAAAAAATTAATGTAAACCATGTGCCATGGTCGTCTCAGTCACCAGAAGAAGAATGGTGGAAGAATGAAGTTGCATCCCTCCAAAGAGTTTCAGGCACTTGTAGAATCACTATCCAAGGCACTGCATTGAAGCTGTTGAATGTAATGGAATGTCCTAATTGATTCAATATTGTATTTGACTCAGAATAATGTTGTCAGAAGTATATGAGTTCAGCCTGAAAAAAATCTGCCTGAAGATGACTGAGATTCAAATGTGTTGAGCCCAACTGAGTGCAGGTATAAGCCAAGTCACTGTTGTTTTATTTCTTAGATTTTTGCAATTGTTTGAAAACCAGAATCAAAATCAAAACTCTGTTTTGCATTAGTAAGGTTCCTCCCTACTCTTTTTAATATGGGTTTTGTATATGTGTTTTTTTCCTGCAAAAAGCTTGCAAATGACAAAACATACCTTTATTGTCCTTCATAAAAAAGCACACACTTTTTTACATTCACCAAGCTCAAAGTTGCATTTGTTACAGAGAAATAAGAATGAGCTAAAAAGAAGGTCAACACTTCCATCCAGTAAGTTAATTCCATATATTTAAAAATGTTTTTTTGCAGTTCTCAGACTACCACTATTACTGCTCCCACACCAGGCTGAGGTGTTAGAGATGTGCATTTCTTTGCCATGTAACGTCAAACACAATTATGAGGCCCAGGTGTTGATCGTTGCCAGCATTGTAAACTCTGTCACTCAGTGTCAAGTGCACTGCAGAAATCACATTGTGAGGTGAAAGTTGATTGGTGTGGAGGTCTAAGCCTGGCTGAAGGCCTCGCTCAGGGATGTGGTGCTTGTCTGCTTCTGTTGCCATGCACTACAGAGGAGCGTAATCGATGCTTTGGCCCTTAACTGTTTTGCGGCATGAATGCAAGCAGAGTTAAAGCCAATGTGAATATGCCAAGTAAAGCTGGGCTTTAGGGTGTTAGTTCATAACAAAAGAGTTGTTCAGTGAAGAAATTCTGCCTTTTATCTCATTTTTCAGCCACTAGCATTGAGTAATCTATATCTTATGTACAGCAACATTCTGGTGAAGGTTTTTCCATATGTTTGCTGCCCAAAAGGGATTCGATGTTGGAAGGTAAGGGATGTTTTATTGGTGGCCTGCCAGTCATTACCATACATGAGGTCAATTTTTGTCAATGTGCAGATGATGTACCCATGTAATAACACACCATGCTAATCAGGTTATATATTTTCACCTGACTTCTCTTTTAAATAAGAAAATTAATGCTTAATTTTAATTAAATTTAAAGTTAAAGTTCAATTTAAACTCCTTATGTTACGGAAAAGGCTGAGAGATTCTTAAAATGTGACACATTTTATATTAAGCATAAGCTACATGTGTGACACAGTCAAGAATTAATAATTTCATTGTAGAATGAAAGCTTGGAAGTGTGTGCTTTTAAATTAAATTGTGCTCGATGCCTTGAACCTCCTTTAGTTAGTTACTGAATACATAAGGAGCATATAGGATGACCATTTAAAAGGTTTTATTTAACCATAGATTGCAATGAGAAATGGTAAAGTTACAAACAAATGGATGTAATTGATTAATTCCGCCTTTTTTCAGGTATGCTCTTGAAAGCAGAACAAAACAAGAATGGACATTTAAATCTGCAGAACTGTCCGAACTGTGTGTGTCTACTTAAAGGGATATTCTACTCATAAATTACTCTAAATGTGTTTTCTGTATCATCATACAAATACATATAAACTTCAGGTAAAGTGCAATATTGTTTCTCTGGGATGGAAGACCATCTTGTCCATTTTTCTCTAAAGCTAACTCTCTGATGTCACGATATTGCATTGGTCTTGTCATTCGTCTGTAAGAATACAAAATTTGATGGAGAGACACATCGGATCACTGTACAACTCTGGTATTTATACGATTTCAATATAAAAACCCAATGCACATGCAATTGACTGTCTTTGATCAATCAACTCATTGAAATACCTACATACATTTTCATATCTAGAGACATGTATATCAAAAGAGAGGGTGAAGCATAAATAATTTGGCTCATTTTCCTCCAATACCTACAATTATACCCTTCAACAATGAACAATTGCCAATGTCCCATTATTTCTCAATCATCATCTAATGGCCAAAAGCAATCACCATCAACGGGAGGAAGAAGACGACTTCTCATTTTTCAACCTCTTCAGACTCCATTACCACTGACTGAATAAAATGTACATTGTCATCACCACTGTTTACTGGTTTAATACTGCATTTTGTAATATGTATCTATGTTGAAGTCTGTGCAAAAAAAAAAAAAAAAAAAAATCCATAACTTTTCCTTCCTTGTGTTACAAGTACAGTATCCAGCTGCCAACAATTATGTCTATTACTGTATCACGTCATGTGATCTCTTGCACGAACAATGATGAATCTTACCATGTATTAATGCACACCTTGTAAGTCGCTCTGGGTAAGAGCGTCTGCTAAATGCCTAAATGTAAATGTCAATTCAAATTTTAATTTAGCCAACTAGCCTTCCCAATTATGTTATGATAACCCTGTTATCTAGCTAGCAAGCTTAACTGCATTAGCTAATGCTAACTTCACTAGCTAGTCAACAGCAACATTAGTTAGCTACATAGTTTGTCAGCTATCTGCATATACAAATCTAGCATTAGCTAGCTAATGTTGCTTCTCTGTTGCAGCAGATTCAATTATGCTGTCACTGTATAAAGAATAGCTAACTGGCTGCACACTGTTATCGATAGCCACCTAATGTTTTGTCAATTCTATGCCTGTAAGCAGTATTGTATGGCCGGATACAGGTTTATCCTTGAGTGGGTGCTCCGATGGGGAAAACTATGGAGGCACAACTATATCTTTCTGCCCTCATGGGTTGTTGCTACCATCCGAGAGAGATATCCATCCCATGATGGACAGTATCTCGGGTTTCAGGAAGTAGCAGAGGGGCAAGAGGAATTGTAGCTGTCCAATGGCCAGTTTATTCTATTAATCCTTTTACAAAATAAAACAAACAACAAAAATGAAGTTAAATCAAAAACTATTCACTAAAGGGTAAACAGCAACAAAACCCCAGCACCTCTTCCTCCAGGCCTAATAAACTCTCCCCTCAGGCATGGCTGACTGTGCTTTTATAATAGCCTAATGAAGGCAATGGCTCACAGCTGAGTTGATTGCTCATTAACCACAGATGAGCCTGCCTGTAAGTGAGGCCGCTGCTGTCCAAGGTTCTGTAGTACTCTCCCTCTCTCTGTGGGAGGGAACAGCAGCACTTGACAGCAGCCAAAAGGGAGGCACAACCCTCTCTACTCCTCCCTCCACCTCTCCCAGTGTCACATTAACATAAAGTGGTACGGGGACGACCAGATAATGAGGTTCGTGCCAGAGCAAGTTCCTGTGATTCAGTTCAGGTTGACCAGAAGATCTGGACACATTTGGAGGGACAGCTGAATGCATAACCACAAGTCAAAAACCAGTTGCTGGAAGCCTAAAGTTGATGTAAAGACAGATTACTTTGCTTACTTGTGTTCTTACTTGAGTATGTTTTATACAGTATCTGACTCAATCAGGATAGAACTAGGCTACATGTTTTATGAGTTTCTATGGAAATAGTGATATTGACTATGATGTTGATGACAATCATTCTTGGTCTTGGTCTTAATGTGCTTTCTTTAATGTCCTCCTCTTTGGTCTTAATGTGCTTTGGCTAAGTTTTTTAAATGTTATTACTCAGATTATATGAATCTCTCAGTGCTGTAAATGAGTTAACTGAAAAAAATGGCACATTAGTTAGATGAAATGTAATAAAGGTCACTGCCATAAAGGCCTGATTGATGGAGTGTTGCAGAGATGGTTGTCCTGCCAGGTTGTCCCATCGCTGCAGATTAACTCTTCTAGTGCTCCTGGGAACTTTCAACACTTTAGCAATGTTTTTATACCCTTCCCCAGATCTATTCCTCGACACAATTCTATGTCGGAGGTCTATGGAGAACGTGCACTGTGAACTGTGGGACCTTATATAGACAGGTGGGTGCCTTTTTAAATCATGGTCATTCAATTGAATTTCCCACAGGTGGACTACAATCAAGTTCTAGAGACATCTCAAGGATGATTAAAGGAAACAGGATGCATCTGAGCTCAATTTGGAGTGTCATAGCAAAGGGCCTGAATACTTATATAAATTACATTTTTTTATTTTTTTATTTTTTTCATGTGTTTTCGATTTGTCATTATGGGGTATTATTGTAGACTGATGGCAAAAAATAGAATTAATACATTTTAAATGAAGTCTATAACACAACAAAGTGTAGAAAAAGTGAAGGGGCCTGAATACTTTCCGAAGTCACTGTATATATAGATTATGGCGAATGTGTGAAATTGGGAAAATCTGTAGATCCTTTGGGGAATCTGTAAATCCACAGGTGTGATGGGGATTCTACAAATTCCACGGTAAATGTGTAGAAAGTTAAAGCATGGAAGGCTATAAGGCAAACAGAGGTCAACCAGCTCTCTGCCCTGCGGTCAGTTGTGCAAACCTCCTTGTAAACCAGACTGAACAGAAAAAATGAGCAAAGGTTCAATACCATCCATCCATCCATCCATCCATCCATTATCTAAGCCGCTTATTCCTGGTCAGGGTCGCGGGGGGGGGGCTGGAGCCTATCCCAGAATCTCCGGGCGAGAGGCAGGAATACACCCTGGACAGTTCGCCAATCCATCGCAGGGCAGGTTCAATACCATTAAACCTAATTATAACAACATACAATGACCATTTGACAAGCAAATGGGACTGATATCGTTCAATAGAAACATAGAATCATGAGGAGCTGCCCTAAAAGGAAAATGTGTTCCCAGAATTGACAGATTACCCGATTTGACATATTCACTGTAACATCTGCACTAAATTACACACATTTTACTATCCATATGCAATATAGTTGATCCTTAACAAGTTTGCTAGCATTACATAGAAAAATTAAACGTGAGAAAAACAGTAACCAATGGTAACAACAGACTTTGTATTCCTAGCAATGCACCACCTATTTGTGTGTTTTTTCACACAAAGATGAAAGCAATGGTTTCTGGGAAATTAATTATTTTGTGAATTCAACAGACATATTTACCATACTATGATGAATTTTATGAAAGGTTTGTTATAATACTCACAACAATATTTATATTACATATGATTAGATAATTATAAGTGAATTGATTTGGTGTGTGGAGTATTCCTTTAAAAACTGTGTAGTTCATGCATGTTACCATATAAATCTAATAATTTAAAATACTACCAGCTTGCAATAAAATTCAAAAATTCTAATTTGATATGCAACTATCCATTATACCATTAAGCTTGTATTTTTCTAAACCTGAAATTAATTTATACCAATTTGAATATCCAGACAGAGCTTTATTCCCCCACTTAATAGTAATTTCATTAAATTTCTCAGACATATTTTATTCATTTACACATTTTATCACCTCGGCCTTGACTGGCTATGATTTTTTCATAAACGCTTTAGAATAACAGTATAACAAATAAATAGAGTCAGTTTATCTTTCAATTGTCCTCCCTTCTATTGCGAGTGTGTCCACTCTTGTGCATGTAGAGGTTCCTGCTTGCTGGAATTCACTGAACTGCTAGATCTGGTGTGTGCTCATCTCTTGCAGGCGAGTGGTGAGTTAATCCATCGCAGCTTTATTTGGGTGCTGGTGGGAGGGACACAGCATTTTTGAAAAATTGTTTGAGATAACAATTTTCTTTTGTTTTTTGGTGGGGCTGTTTTTGAAAGGTACCGCAGATGCCTGTCAGGCTTCAGGGTCTGTTTGAAACTTGGGAAATATTTTACCATTGTTATTGAGCTGTCCCTTTGTTCTTTGTTCTCTAAATGGTACTCCTCCTCCACATCAGATAAGCTCAGCAGCAGCTACATTTGTTTCGACAGGTCCTGAGGGTAGTTGTCATGGATAAAATTATGGTTTATGTTTTTCCCCTCTTCAGCACGCTCCTACTTTCCCCAATTCGTAGTCTTTTAGGTTGCATGATTGTATCGTTTTTGTATAGGGAGCAGGTAAATGGGGGCAGTTTGGGCTCATGTTTGAGCTGTTTGAATTATTGTTCTCTTCTAAAGAGCTGGGCCTTTTGAGTCTCACAGAGAACTGAAACATGGAAAATTACACATGGACTCCTTTCTACAGCAAAGGCAATGGGATTGATCAGAGATATTTATTTGTTTAGTGCACTTCAATATTGTGCTATTGAACCATTGCAAATGCAGTCATTTCAAGGTCCCTCAGTCAACTGATATGGCTGTAATAATTCCTTGATTAAAACCATTATTGTTTCCATGTCATTGCTTTCCTAAGAGACAATGCCATAAGTGTAAAGCCAGTGAGCAAACACAACAAATACCGTCCCAAAACATAATGCAGGATATTCAATTGCTCATAATATAGCATGAAACTTAGCCTCCATCAAAATGTTATATTCAAATTCAAGGTGGCGTGTCAAGATATAAAACTTGATCTTAATGCGATAATGGAGTACTTGGTTCGAAATCGAATCCTGACTGTGTCAGTGCAGGGCAGTGAGTAATTGGCCATAGCATCACCCAACAAGGAAAGGTTTTCGTCAGCAGACAATGCCCCACCTCATGACTGCACTATACAACTTATGGACAACAGAGTGAAAAGAAGAAGAATATTGACCGCAATGAGTCTAATGAAGCATTCCAAATTTGGAGAGAAATAAAATAGGGGGTTACCATTTTTATAAAAATGTATCTTTCTAAAAGTCTACATTATTTTAAACATTTACTTTTCAGTTATTTTGTTTGTCAAAGTTGGCTTTTCAGGCTCACTTTGAGCACAATATCCTGAAGCTTTTTGGTTCAAATAATCCATTGCCCCCTCCTCACCCAGCTAGTGGGCATTCATGCAGGCCACTTTGTCTTTTTTACATTTTAAAAGGTTATATAATGTCTTTGCCAGTCATTTGGAGTTACGCTTCAATGCATATCAGCAATATTTTATATCAGAGGTGCGGGCAGAAGATGTCAGGCCCCATTTACTGCTGCTCTTCTGACTTGTTTACCAAAGAAATGGAACCCAGATTTATGAATCTCTGCAGCATTGCAGCTTCTGTTTAGATCATGCATGGTTCTAGACAAATCAAACTCAATTCCTGCAGTGTTTTCCTACATAAGGTTGATGACCTAGTTGTAAAATTCACCTCCGTGTCCTGTTCTTTTTTTTTTTTTTCGTTGTTTGTTTCAGGTCTTGATGTTGAGCCTTCTTTCAGTGTGCGAGAACCCCTGTGCCTGCAGGGTTTCAGAGGGGGAATAGACATGATACATGAGGACAAATGAGAGAGGAAAGGTGAAGGCATGGGATTGTTTGTATTTCTCTTCTCTTTTGAGGTCAGCCAGTGGCTCACAGTGGAGTATTAGTATTACTATTTATTAAACACTCTGCAACTGCATTGTTGCAGGGCAATTCAACTCAAAATATGAAAATCAATGTGTCTCCTCTTCTATGCTATTGCAGCACCAATGTAGATGAAATTTGTTTTGGCAAATTTGTAAAACTATTCCAACTAATCCCCAACATTTAATCTACAAAAATATCTGTTTACTAGTTTTTATGAAAAAGACAAAATAAAATTGTTAGCATTTCAGAAGATATATATTTGCACTCTTCTACAACCTTTTTAACATGGATATACAGATTCCCAGTTATAAAGATTATAAAGATATAGTACGTATGATTAGATTAAGTTCAGGTGAAAAAAGTCTGTAAATTAAATCCAGAAATCTACGTTTTATGTGAGAGATAATGGTTGGCAATAGCCAAAAAAGATGGGAAATTCACATGACCTTTATCTTGATCTATGTACTGAAAAATCTTCCAATACACAATGCTTTGACACCTGCAATGGTACCATAACTATGTTGGTCGACTTCAAACAATATACTCACCACTGGGCAGGCTGCTGAGGATTCATTCACTATCTCTTTGAATCAACACCCAAATAGATTATTTGCAGAGGAACGCAGGACTTTTGATTCATTTCTAGAAAACAACACTAACCAATTAGGTAACCATGTGGTTGCTATATGTAATTAAAATAGATCAAATATAGATAAATGTTCTATAAAAGAAACAGTGTATATAAGAATGTAAATGTTCTAAATAAAAGTGTGTTCAAACCCATTAAGACCTGGAGTGACGTTTGTGTCGATTTTGCGATTAATGAAATGCGCTGTGATTCGCTGAAATAGACCACGTTGGTGTCTGCTTTTTTTTTATTTTTTCCAGAAAACCCTCAGGTTTTAAGAGTAAATAACAGTTTTACAGTGTTTTAGCAGGCATTTTAGGTCTAAATGGGTATTCATGTGGTACACAGGTACTTACAATAATAACAGTAATAAATATTACTAGCAACATTACTTAGTAGTAGTAGTACTATTTATTGCTATATTGAAGTTGACCATTGTTTTTTCAAGAACATTTAATTTTACATGAAAACTTTGTGTTAAACATTCACTTACAAAAAACCCTAGCATTTACCTATGTGAAGTTGTGAACATAATATGAAAAAACATTTTTTGTTCTGTATCTATGACAGAAATATAAAACATCAAGTGATGTATCATCATATGTCAGCATACACAAGTAAAATGTATAACTGAGATTGAATTATGAGATTTGGAAGCAAAACCCATCTGAGGAAGACAAAAAATGTTGAGTGTATTTTTGGCTCATTTGAAGGCATCATTCAGAATGTGTTGCAAGGTACCCTTTCCACAGCCCTTCCTCTGTGAATTGTTCCATCATATTCCCTTCCTCGTGAGAGACAATTAACCTGCAGGCTTTACCATACAGACTCCTTTGCTACTGCTTGCAAAAACTGCTGCTAGTCTTGGCTTTTTTAAAAGCAAAACAAAAGAGGACACAGAATTCTGACAGGCTTACATTCAGAGTTCTCTTAGGAATTGAATCATGTCACAAAACTGTTTAATAGGTTATCTGTTACTGATGTCTGAGACAGTGCCTCTAAAAAATATTGCCACTCCAATTTTAAAACCAAACTGTCCATACTGCTCTTAAATCAGACAAACAAGTAATATCTCCCTCGTGATGTTCAAACGTGGGTTTGAAATTTGCACACTGTATATTGTTGCTGTTTTCAAATGTACTGTAATACCATCAGAAACCCATGAGCTGTTACAAATATTTATTAACATTGTAACATGTATATTATGTATATTTGTTATGTATGTTAGGCTAACTGGATGCACTGAAAAGCTCATCTGTGTGATAGCACAGTTGCTTAGGCTTCTGCCTTAAGACCAAGAGCTCATAGCTTCATATTCATCATTGACATTTTGTTTAAAGATTTCAGAGGTTGTGCAAAACCATTAAATATTTACAATTTTACAACTTTACAAAAATGTCCACAATATTTTTTTTATGCATATATTTCTTCCCATTGGGAGTGGTTTGTTGGTGCTTGGACCCTAGTTATTACTGCTTGCAACTATATTTGTATTTGCATTTTTTATTTGATGATGAAGTCAAACATCTTCCATGGCCTCCCCGATCACCAGATTTAAACATCATTGAAACTTTATGGGACGTCCTGGAAAATAAAGTGAATAGTAGATTTCCACAGCCTTCAATTCTCAAAGAACTGGAGGCTTTCAAGTATGGTCCAATATCCCACTAGAAAGTTCCCACTAGTTCAAAACATGTATAACAGCACTCCAATAAGGATTGAAGCTGAAGGCAAAATATCCTTTAGTTAATATATTCTTTGCATATATATATATATTCCATTATGTTGTCTACCCCCTGTATATTTCATTTAGTATGATGACAATACATATTTATTTTATATCTCCAAATTATTGCAAAACACATTTCCCAGCTATTTCCAGATTGGATAATGAATACATCTGTCATGACTTTACATAAATCTGGTATGTTATATGCTGTGGGCAATGCATGACCTTCCCATCCATGACCTCAGCTGCAGTGAATGCTGGATGTCCATTCATTATATTTAGAGCAAAACAATCTACTACATATCAGATAAGAATGCCTTGAAGACAAACATCTCCCTGTGTTTCCAGGTTTTGTTTTGAATCTCCATAGATTCAAGCTCGTAGTGGATTTTTAAAGATGGAGATATGCTACAGGGAAGGATTGAAGGAGTCACCATTACTGCACTGAACATCATTAAATCATAATATGTGGCTCACAAATGTGAAGAATAAAAACAGACATTCTCGTTTAAAGTTTATTTTGAGGTATTGAGCATGTTCTATAGTATATTGCCTAGTCAAATGAATAACTCTGCCTCAATATTTTTGTCAAAGCAAGAGAGAAAAACAATATTAAACAGAAAAGTAGAAAAAGTGGAAAGAGAAAAAAGACAAATATTAATATTTCATATTTTGTTTTTTTATAACCATTTTCTCACGATTTGGTGGCCAATTGTACCCTCTGCTAACTCAACTACCCTGTCCCCTTGTACTGCAAGTTTGCTGCTGCAACCCTGGACTGATAGTGACAATGATGCCGAACCGCCTCCTCTGAGACGGAGCTCGTCAATCCGTCAACTGTAACTGACACGCAGAGCTGAACTGGCACACGGTATGACAGCTTTCCCTTTCTTTCATTGCTATAGCTGTTTAGTTACTGTTTAGTTACCTATTATATATTATATATATTAAATATTGAAGTCCTACTGCATGTAACTGTGTGCAAGTAATGTAATTTGTATAGAGTTTTACACAATCTTGTGCAATTACAGAGAGGATTAGGTGTGATTTCTGCTCAGATTAAGGGTTGGATATTTAAGGGTTTGATTTAGGGGTGGGTTAGGACACTTGATTTCACCTCAATCACTGGATTAAATGGAACACTTTGTTGTGTTAATCATCCCATTCACCCCATGGTCATACGTATGTGACGCCCAACGCAGCACACTGGTTCTGAAGCCTTTTATTGGTGATACACAGACAGAAATAGTGCACTCACCAATTTTATTACTCAAGCTGTTGTTATTTATTGTTATCAGGAATCCAAGTGCATACGGTTGGATAAACGGTGATATAAGTGCACTGAGCTAGATACAATGGTTCAACATGACTAGCTGGCCAACTACGACTGGCTTGGATCAAGCTAACTCTTATGTGGGATTTTTTTAAAGAGTTTTAAAAGTTATTCCTTTGTACTGTTATGGGTAGAAAAATAAATGCAGGCTCAAGTCTTTGTTTCCGTGTTTGAAATATGTACTCTTTAAATAAAATAGAGAACCTACTGGGTTTGTCCCCTAAGTACAGACCGACAACAACCAACGATTGAAAGAGAATGGTAGCACTTTATACACTGTGGGTCCTTCACAGCCTTCTTTAGCTCACAGAGCACACATGGGGGGGTAATTGAACAATTGAAGACTCCAAGACAACCCTCTTGTGCTCTGATTGCACACACCCACGCTTCTTATGTTACAAAGAAATTAAATATGCACATATGAATGACCTAAGCACAAGGTTAGGCTAGAGCAATATGAGAGGTACAACCAGCATGCAGCTACCTAGCAAGCGATGTCCACTTTTGTACCGACAAACAAACATGCATTAGTCAAGCTAGATAACGTTACCATTCCGACACATCCCTTGTCCTCTCGGTTGGTTCCTCCTCAATAGACTGGTATGGCTCTGATTCATTATAATATGGAGCTAATGGCTTGGACGAATACAGCTGTATTTGCTCATTGTTTTCAGGTTGGTTTTCTGGTGAAGGAGGGTGAGAGTCCTTGACCTAAAAGCTATGCACAATAGCGAAGCGGTTTTTTTAAGTGACAATGAGGGAGACCTTGCACCAAAACACACCCTCATTTCTGCTCCTCGTGAACAAAATTAGAATAATACCAGCTGTTGAGCTCTGTGTTGGGAGAAAAAGAGGCACTGGAGTGACCCTTTAAGTAATTTTACCCTTTAAGTAAAAAGTGTGGGGAAGAAAAAGGTTTAGCCACTTTAAGTATTTGCAAAATTGGCACATGTGTGAAAGTGAAATCATTCTGTGTAAAACTTGCACACAACTCTCTGCTGAACAGAGAGAAGTATGACATAATAAAGAGCATCAATATTGTGCGGGCACACTATTGGGCACACCAAAAACACTTTTTATTTTGTGCCACTGCCAGATTCAGTGCAGTGAACTATTCAACTATTAAATGTTTTTTACTATGAAAAAACTTGATGACTAGCTGTTGCCTTCTCATTAATTATTGGATCAAAATGATTTTCTACATATCATATGCCCCACAGATTGAAAACAAACACAGGAAACAAATATTATAATTAATAGTTTTATCATTAAAATACTGCATAAATAAATTATGATCTTGATGGTATAATTATATGATTTTGTTTTACTTTTTATCTGTGATTATGATTAATACTTTATTAATTTTGGAAGCTCATTTGCACTTTAAACAAGCTCCCACCTCCAGGCTGGGCACCACACATTTCAGTGCTGTTTCAAAAACATTTCCTGTTTTTTTTCCTGTCTGGATTTTTTGTCCTGTCTGGATCCTTGTCAGAGTAAGGCTGATCATTATGAGCATAAGGCTAATTTGATTGAATTATGGCTATACCTAAAGGGGGTGGCTCATTATGTTTGTTACATATAAAATCAGAATATCTAGAGAAAGATCTGTCATGGTAATGAGTCTGTAGCACAAGACAAATCATGGATGTATGTAAAAATGTTGTGTTTCATGATTTTAATAAATACAGACCGAGGAGGCAGCGGATGGCGTAGCGGTCTAAAGCGCCACACTTTGGTGTGGCGTGCACTGCCTGTCAGGGGCGCGGTTCGAAACCCACGTCTCTACCAGACCGGCCCTGGTTGTCAGCCCCGATCGGAGGCGGCATTTGGCTGTCCACCTCCGGGGGAGGGGGAGGGTGAGCCGGCACGAGTCCGTCGAGGAGAAGGTTAAAGGTGTCCGAAGAAGTTCCGTCTCGGAAGAGGCGGGAACAATTGGCCAGGAATGTGTATCTCGCTCCCGGAGGACGGGCAGCGGACTCGTGGGGGTGGGGAATTTAAATAAATAGAGGGTACAATTGGCAACCAAATTGGGAGAAAAAACAGGAAAAAATTTGAAATAAATACAGACAGAGATTTGGATGTTTCAAACCATTTTTCTCAGAGAAGTAATAGAACCAGGCTTATGATATTATATATTTTAACTTTCAAAAAACATTTCACAAGGTACCACATGAGAGGCACATTGTTAAAATGAATTCAGTAGGAATTACAGGAATAGTTTCAGAGTGGGTTCATAATTGGATGCAAGGGCGAATACTTAAGGCTTAAATATACTTCACTTTAAATACGCGTACCCGTACGCAAGATGCGTATACTGCCATGCGTATCCTGCGGTCGTTGGGTCCATGTCCTGAAGAAATTAATGTTATGTGTACGCGAGGTGCAATACTGACATAAATTGTGGGGGGAGACAAGAAAGCGATGGGTGATGGCAAGCTACTCTGCTTCGCCCACTGGCTGTACGTGTTTTGATTTGTAATGAGGGGGTAGGGGGCGGGGCATCTGAGGAAGCAAGTTATCAAATGTCCTGGCAGACATACGGAAATACTGATGATTCTTTTCATCATCAATTTCTCTCATATGAATGAGAGAAACATACTCTCCGTTATTACGCCGGGATACATTTAATGGTCTAATACAGTTTTTCTCAATCCATTCCTACAAGGCACACTGCCCTGCATGTTTTCATTCCAACCACCACTTAATCATGCTCAAGCGATCATTAACAGATGACTGATGCAGATGATAGCTTTAAATCCTGTCTGATTGAGTACCTTAAGTCCTTAAAGTGGCTAAGTAGTTTTGATTGAATTCTGGCCTTAAACTTTTATTCAGTGGTCTTGAATATTGGTGTTGTAGGGAGCTGTTGGTAAAAGGGAAGAGGTTGATGTTTCTGCATGGGTGAGGTCAGTTGGCCAGCCACAGGGAACTGTGACATTTACACTTGCAGCATGAATTTTCCAGTGAAATTTATTGGTGTAAAGCTGAAGTACAATTTATTTGATTATTGATTCTGCATGGCTTAAGAGAGAAAATAATCAAATTAATTGTTTTTCAACACTAATAGACAAACATTTTTTAAAAGGAACCAACAAAGCAAACCTAAACTTCACTTCTGTTATTTTTTAAAAATATTCTCAACACATATTTTCCATTTATTTGAATATTTTTTCCATTTATTGATGAGAGCCTGTGTTTTATTGCAAATATGTTGTTTTTTATATGAATATATGTCTACAACAAGATTTTTACCTTTAAAGAACAGAACTAATAACTAGGTGTATGTACATTTTTCTGACAAAGTTTAATCCAGTGTAAGACTCAAACTGATCAAAACTGCAGTCCAGTCATCAAAACTGTATCTATATAGTACTGCATTTCCTTGCCAAGTAACAAAACAATTTGCCACATAATCACTACAGCCCACACATACTAGAAGTGCAAGTAATAATAATAATAATAATATTGAAGACTGTTCTCCCTGAAAGGTTTTTAAGTGGCTAGTGGCCTTCGTACAATGACTCAGAGGACAAGGTCACCTCAGTGGGCATCCAGGTATGAGAGCGGTGATTCTTCCAGCAGCTGCCATATGGTCCCATGCAGGCTTCTCACACAGCCCCTGGCCCCCAGCCATGTTGGGCTCGGAATGTCGGTAATGTCAGCAGTAAATTAATTATCTGGCACAATCAAATGTGTTCTGACACATCTAGTGGAATGATACCTACCTGCAAATATATTTTGATGTTGCGTTAACAAAAAAAAGCATCCAAGATTCCTCCATTGGGGAAATAAAATGCAGGGACCTTTTGACCGAATTTGCTCAGGGTTTATAAATAATATAAATTGGTCTTGTGGGACGGCTGGTTGCCCCGAACGCCCCCCCCCAAAGTGACTACTTTGGTAAATTGGAATTAAGTGTCCTCCTTTGAAGCAATGGCTGTGTAGCTTAGCTGGTGAACTGAAAAGGACTGAGAAGAAGCAGCGGATGGCAGCATGCAATTCAGAGGAGAATGTGTTCTCAAGGACTGAGGATTTTGAAATGATAAGATGGACCTTTGCATAATGGAACAAAATGTATTAGAATAGTGTTGCAATTTTCTTTCAGGCAACTATGCTGATGATTTCTACTTTTGTTTGTATTGTTACAATACTACAAGAAACCATTTCTTCTTTTTGTTGTTAATATAAAAAATGCACTTAGTAAATTGGGAGTCAATGAACAGACATTTAATCATGTTGTGGAGGGCGCCGGGCTCGGCAACAGGGGAGTGGCAGAGTCGCCTTTGTTTTGCCACAGCATGACTGTGGAGGCCTTTGGAACAGTGGAACTTTCCTGGGACAGGTTTGGCACTCTTGCAGGGTGTGAGACTGCGAGAGAGTGAACTGTTGCCCGGAAGGTTGTTCCAAAGGCCATAAATGATCATTATTCAATCAATGTTAATTGGTGTGGATGTCAAGTGAGGCATTCACTTGACTGATTGTGTTTGTGTGTGAGAATGTGAGTGGGTGTGGTGTATGGGAATTGTTTGGTGTTGAGAGGTTGTGGTTGGGAGTGTGATTGCCTCACGAGTCCCACCTGAGCCAGGAAGAAAGTAAGCCTATTTAAGAGCAGGTGGGGCAAGCGGGAAATTAGTTGTTAGTCTTGTCATTCATGTGTGTGCATTCACAGTTGTTAGTCTTGTCATTTATGTGTGCGTATCATGGGAGTTTAGTCTTTGTTGTTTGTGTGTGTGCGCACACGCATGCATTATGTAGTGTTAGTGTTGGTCTAGTCATTCACGTGTCTGTGCGTGTGCGTGTGGTGTTGGTTTGATATAAGGTGTGCCGTAGTGTTGAGTGTTCATGTGTGTTCCCCAGAAGGGGATTTCCATGTCTGAGGATGTTTGTGTGGGAAAGGGAGAGAGCGGGCACACTGAAATGGAATCTGTGCCTTTCTTTCTCTGTGGTTGTGAAGAGAGAGGGCTCACACAGGATAGTGGGGAGTCTCTCTCTGTGCTTGTGGAAGGTAACTCTCAATAAAGGCCTATACATGCTCGTGCAACTGCGACGCAACATCGTTGCAGAGGTTGTATTGATGTTGCAAAGGATGTTGTGTACCTAGCACAAAAATCAAACCCGTAGATGTTGCACAGCATTGATTGGTTGGTTAGCGAATGGAGGCGGAGCTGTCATGGTCATAGTTCATCGAGCTAGTACATCATTTTTTTACATTTTAAGCATTTAGCAGACTCTTTTATCCAGAGCGACATCCAGATTAGGGGAGAAAGATAAAAGCAGCGATTTTTTTATTTTTTTTATTCTGTGAAAAGAACATCCTTCATTTCCCTTAATACATTAACATTATTTTCAAGAGTCGTCTGCTGTTTCCTTTGTTCCATGTGAATTTACTCAATTATTTTAATGCTATAAATGTGAGTTGCTCGCACACAAGCTGCTTTCATGGTTTTAAAGTCTATCGTACTGACAGCACATTCAACTCGGAGATTGTGCAAACAACGAACAATCGACTGTGGTCTTCACGCCATTCTAAATGATATATTTAAGGTTGCAAATATCCAGATGTTTTGTGTTGTGCTTTAGATTACATATAAATGTAACATGTCACTACAACACCTTAATGCGCAGAATATTCAACTAACAAAACAAAGAGCAGGGTGCATATACTTTTTAAGCATATAGCAGATGCTCTTATCCAGAGCGATTTACTAGATGTGCAAATACATGGTAAGAACAATCATAGTTCGCACAAGAGATCAGTGAAGTAATACAGCAATAGACATCTTTGTTGGCAGCTGCATACAACAATATATACAACAACAACTGTATATATCTATGTCATCGTTAACTAAGCAAAACTATTGATATCTAGCTAGCTAGCAACCTGGTACCACAGCCAAATAAAGCTCGCTAACAGTAGCTAACGATATAGATAGCTAGCATAATTTGTTCAACACGGTATAAAATGAACCAGCTTTAGGAAACGTAAGGACACCATGTTGTGTAGGTTGCGCAGAAGTATGTATTGCCAAGTGCTCTGCAACATGTTGCAGAGGAATTTCAGTCCGTTGCAGTCCCGTTGCTTATGCAGAAGCATGTAGAGGCCTTAAGGCAGTGGAGTGTCTCAGGGCTGATTGCCAGAGAACTCTCTCTGGAAGTGTGGCGAGGGTCTCTGTGTGTTTGCGTTGAAAGAACTCAGACTGAAAAGTTTGAGTGTCTGTGCATGGGTTTAGGAAGCACTTAAAGTCACCAAATATGTGTGCCTGTCTGAGTTAGAGGTAGTCTGGATGAAGGCGTGGTGTCCTGTTATATGTGGATGTGTGGAAGCAGTGTGGAAAGCTGCTGATTCTGTTTGTTGTTTGTTCCCCGGAAGGGGATTCTCCCCTCAGAGGCAGGTTTTTATTTTAGGTGGATATATGTAGGGCATCTAGTGGACTGACAGCAGCGAGTATACAGGAGAAATCACAGAATAAATACTACATAAAATGAAACCAGATAGCATATAACTGACAGAACTAGTGAATTATCTTATTATTGATATGCCATCTCCTTGATTTCAATGATTTAATTTAATGACTTCTTTCAATTAGTTCATAGGAAGATAATATTTTGGGTGGTTATAAGGTCATGTTGAAAGCAGATCTGTGCTCAAATAAGACCAGATGATCCCAACAGAATCACACCCGCAACATTACTTCCACAAAACAATTAATGCTCAAGACCTTTTCTAATGATCTTTATTAGTCTTTCAGTGGCCTGCAGTAATGCAAATCGTGCATGTCTAATCCCTATTATCGTCTGTAGATGATGGGCTGCCTCAGAGAGGAGCATAAAAAATACTGATGACATCTACATTTTAATATCTGCCTTTCTGGCATTTCTGACATTATTGAAAACAAGCCACATCTAGGTGGGTAAGAGATGAACATATCAGAAGACAGAAGTACATGCAACAACCTTGGAAAGGCCTTCAAGCCTACTGAAGAAAGCAACTGGGACACAATCAGATTGAGGGATAATGAGATGCATATTATATCAAATGAATCTCCTTCACTTTTTTTATTTATTTAAAATTTCTGTAATGTAAATATATAATATGCACATCACCTTTGGAATAACATTCAATTGAATGATTCTCATTTGTAAAGGTCCAAAACTTGTGTCTTATCCCAATGTAGATAATGATACAAAATTGCAGTCAGGCATCAATACCATCCTCTTGATGATGGAAAAATGGCATAATCCCTTGAATTTTTCTTCTCCATCACTAGAAAAGTGGTCCAAGTACATGAAGGGACAACCAAAGCCTAAGTAAAACCCTGATGCAAAACCCCAGCCAACATTTACATGCATCTAGATATGTTGCCAGATATGGGGCCAGTACTACTGGGTCATTTCAATGATAATTTCATTAATAGCAGTGGATAGGATGGTTTTAGCTAGTGTGTCTGAACCAAATCATTGCATTTTTCTGTGGCAAGGAAATCACTTTAATTGGCCCAATTAAGTCAGTGATTTACAACTCATTGTAATTCCACCCATTATCGGATTCATGAAACCTCACTCTGTCATCACTTATCTGAACCACAATTGTGGTCAGCACTGTAACACAGAATACAACACAGAATAGAGACAAAAGATTAGGCTGCATGCTGCCATGTAATATGCCTGGGGGATTAAGTAACCTTTATAAAATATGGATGCCAGATCCCCATCTAGGGCTGCATCCCATATAGAAAAGTAAGTCCTGAACACCTCATGAAGTGTGGACTTTGATTATGTATTTATTGCTGCTTCAGAAAATCCACTGCTGGCTCCGCTGAATTAATCCAGTGCCGATAGGTCATTAAAGTGTGATGATAGCGCAAAGGTTTATGGGAAACTACATTTGGCTTAGTCTGATTAATTTCAGACTTGTGGGAAGTGTGCAGAAATAGCTCAGAGAGGGCAAGGTCAAGCCCTCCCACACTTGCATACTAGGAGATTGGACAGCTTTACGCCAAGTTAAAGTGGGCATGGGCATGTGCACACAAAGTGTGCAAGGGCTAAAGAGTGTGGGTGGCAGCCTAGGAAGGTCACATGGGTTCATGTTTCTGGGGAACCCCTTTGAGTTTGTGCTCCTGCCCTTGAATCGGAGTTGGACAATACATTCAATACTATGATAGATTGCGATACCAAAACATTAAAATACATACAATTTAATAATTGTGAACAACAATATTACCGTTGTATTCAGTATTATTGTATGTTGCAATATTATTGTAAGCTACGGTACTGTACTTAAACAGTAACTAATTAGTAAGATTTAACAGGGATGAATCACCACTTCCTATGTTTTGCCATGCTCCATGCATTGGGGGATTAACAGTAAATTATATGCATGGCGCTGGAGCAGTTCTGGAGCACATGTTCTCTCTCTCCAAAGAAAATAGCTGTTTGTAATAATTTCTTTAATGGCCATTAATTAATTTTTTTTAAGTCAGTCATATGTCTGGAAATCTACTCACCTGAAAAATTTAAGTTACCAGAATGCAGTTATTTCTCATGTTTCTTTTAAACTTACTGGTACAGTCAATACATATTAATCACAAATGTCCCTCTCTTAATGGTGTTGTTCACGTATGTATGAGCCAATAAGTAATTTGCAGCATTATACTTATACTCATACGCAGGGTACAGGCAATACAGGCAGCCGCCTGGGGCGCCATGTCGGCTAGGGCGCCAGGTCGCCCTCAAAAAAAAACTAAACATTGTGGGCGCCCTCTCCTTTCCTCCCAAATAAACGAACAAATAAACAAAAATAAATACACTTTGCACCCCTGTTCTGTTCCTCACACAATGTTTCATCTGGCCTGCACTGAGGTGGGGAATATGATGACTGGCTGCTTGCTGAAAGTGGGGGTTGAGTGCGCGCATCACAGGCAACCCAAGAGACGAGGCACGCACTACTGATACAGTCAGGCAGAGAGCCAACGTCAGTGCGATTGATATCAGATCAATGACAGACAGATTTTGTGTTTCCAATGACGTTGAAAAGGCACAACAAGGCTTCAGGTGCACAGGGGAGAAAACGGAGGAAGGAGGAGGAGGAAAAGAGAGTCCAATTAAGAGGTAGGCTATGTCATCAAAATGCCGTTTTTTGTGTTTATTGTTAGGAGGCTAGGGGAGCTAACTAGCGAAGTAATAAACAAGCTAATGAGATGTTATTATCCCACCAGATAGAGCATGAAAATACATTTAATTTGATACCTTATTCACTCTCATATCTTAAGTTTTAAGGAAGTTATGGTCATTTTTACACTCGGAAATGTGCATATTGACCCCTATTGTTTTTCAATGATCTTGAAACAAAAGCTGTGATTCAATAACATAAATGCCCATAACTTTCTTAAAAATAAAGATAATTGCATGACATTTTCAGTAATTACAGATTGAAGCATTCTAAAAAAGATATGATATGTCTTAATTTGAATGATCTGAAATTGCATTACATGATCAATTAATCACATAATTACATGTTGTCTGATTGCAGCACACGCTGATTGTTTCGCGACACGGCAAAAACCACGGCAGGCAGTGAGCATTTGGGCAAAGATATCTCACATTCCGGGTCAAAAATATCGCATTTCGCATCGACAGATTTCAATGAAATTTCACCAGAAACAAGATAAAATTGTATGTCTTTTATTTTGTCCTGAACTTGCGATATATCATTTTGAAAGCACTAAACACGAGTCTGACTCTGAAGTGTAGTGTATGACCAAACCGAGCAATGTTTAATACAATTTCGGAAACAAGATGGAGGATCGAGTTTTCAACTACGTTATATTGCAGACATATGGTCTGGGGGGGGGGCCCAAATGCCCATCTCGCCTAGGGCTCCAAAATTTGTAATGTACAGAGTGATAATCTATCCATAAAAAATCGATTTAAGTTGTTTGTCCCCTGCTTTCTTGTAATAGGTAATATACGTATACAAATTTTATACTAACAATATAACTATATAATTTGAACAATTTTTATACTCAAATGCCCACCAAAATAGAGCCGGCCCTGAATAACGTATACTTATTCTAACAATATAACTATATAACTAACAATATACTCACACCATAGGAATAACGAGTGGGGGGGGGAGCATGCCCCTCCCAATATTCTCAATATTCATATCTGTCCCCCCAACATGTAGATATAAAACATTCCCTTTCATTATGTCCCCCACAATATTTAATATGTGGTTACACCCTTGACATATACAGAAGTGATGGTAATGAAAAAATCCGGACCACTAATTGAACATGAATGATTTATTGGTTTTTAATGAGATTGGGTTATAATTTTTGTAATCACCGAAAGATTTGGCCAAAGTTTTGCCAAGGTACCATGATACTAGTATTGCGATACCTGAACTGATTGTATAGCAGGTTACATTTTGGTGTCATTACAATACTACCTTTAATCTGTCCCTGGCTTGCAGCATCTTCAGCCTCTGACAGCTGATATGAATCTCCTCTGAGTCACTGCATCCCTGGCACATGTCCACAGTAACAAAGCACCACTTGCGGTATGGCTTCAGGCTGTATGCCGAGATGAGCACCTTTTTATAAATTTTCTGTGCTCCTAATGCTGCTCTACTATGCTTACGATGCTAAAGGCTTTCCTGATTATTAGGACCAAGAAAATCATATAAGTGCAGAGGCAATATTTTGGTGGGTATTCTAATCAAACTTGTCTTGTTGTCTCAACTGATGATGCTGAATGCGTACAAGGCAGGCTAACATTGAGCGTATAAAGGCAGAGAACTATGTTGGACTGTTTGGCTGAAATGTATGGCTATGCCTTCGTGGAGTATCATCACCATCTTACATTAATTCATCAGATATCCTACTTTATGGAAATATTGTCCCTCTGGAACAGTTATTCTCTCACAAAATCAAGATCATAGTCATCACCTTCAGTAAATTCTTGATTCATCTTCCGCTTTGGAAAAAGGTTTTTACAAGTAATTGAAAATAAGTCAGAATTTGTAGGCTTCCTGAAATATACCATATTTGCCTGTTCATTATGTTATTGTATTATGCTTTTAACACATGTGGTTCTTTTGAAAGACAGCTTTTATATTAAAGAGTTTTTAATGTTGAAATGATGCATTCATTTCAACCAAGTATAAATTTGACCAAATGTACATGTAACTGCCAAACTAAAGGAAACATTTGAGTAAATGAGGTATACAAAGTATATTGAAAACAGGTGCTTCCACACAGGTGTGGTTCCTGAGTTAATTATTAAGCAATAAGCATCCCATAATGCTTAGGGTCATGTATAAAAATGCTGGGCAGAGCCAGTTGCCCATTATTTTGTCTACTGAGCAGTGGAAGAATGATATGGTCAGATGAGTAATTTTTCACTCTTCTCTCACCCTTCACCCTGAGTTCCAGACACTTGTAGAATCTATGCCAAGGTGCATTGAAACTCTTAAGGTGTCTCGTGGTGGCCCAACGCTCTATAAAGACACTTTACGTTCATGTTTATTTATTTTGGCAGTCACCTGTATGTGTGAGCTTAATTAATTAATAACATATTGTTGAAATGTATGGATTATGCAAATGTGGTTTCTATAAAGAGACAATGGTAGTGGGAGAATGAACAGCTTTCATACTGTAGACATTAGTAAAAACAGAGAATTACAAAAATGAAATAACATTTAATTATAGAAAAAGCCCTAATGCTTGATATGAGGTTAAGGGCAATGTTGATTCTCTGGCTGGAGATGGTCTTCATTCCCCTGGCCATAGCAGTGTTAGTGCCTGCCTCTGACTTCTGGAGTCCTGGGTGCACAGCGGAGGGACTGTTGTTGGAGAGATGTGAAAGGCTTCAGGACTTGCCTGAAATTACATTAAGTTCACAGTGGGGAAGCCTCTGGCTGTCCTCTCTGGCCCCATTAAAACAATGAAGACACACTACAAGAGTCATTTAATTGAATGGCGGTGATATGGTTGCCTGTGACTACATTGGCTGAATTCTGGTCCAGATTAATAGGCTATATGTGCACTTTAATACATGCCTTTTTAGTTGTTTTGGAACTTTTTCCTTGGCAACTTCTAAATCTATTTAAAAAAATGTGATTGGTTTGACTGGGAGTTTGGAGCCGGGCTTAAGTGTGTGTCTTAAACTCGACGGCGTGGAAGTAGCTGTACTGCTGTGTTTACCAGAGCTGACTCGGATTTTGCTGTGGATTGAAACTGACAGCACAGGATTTTTTCTGCCATTTACAGTTCAATCTATGCTTGCACTTGGAATCTGCCTATCTACCATCAGACAACACTGCAAGTTAATTTGTTTGACTGGAGTTGGAGTTTGCTGGGCGTGGGCATGCTTTTAACTAAAACCTGTGTGGAAGTAGCTGTGTTGTTGTCTGTGAGTCTACTTGAGCTGTTTGGCCAGGATCTGCCCTCGAGACAGCAAGATCTAAGCCACTGAATACGGAAAGCAGGTTTTTTAAGCCCAAGTACACTATGTGGGCCTATATCACATTAAACTGAGCACTGTGCTGACTCTGTATGGGTGGAATAGCTGTATTTTGAATATACCAGCATACTCAAGCAAACATTTTCCCTTGCTGGAACTTTGTTTGGAGAGAGCGCGGGTCTTTCTGACTACCGAGGTATATACGTCAGGCCTAACAGCTAGCTGGTTTACTCCTATCACAATTTCTCAACATCTTTTTTGGTTGCTGGGTGTAACAATAAACTGGACAATTGTGATCTTTCCATCGCTACTTATTGAACTGGAAATATGTGCGTCCTCAGAATTGTACAGACCACTTCGAACCGACCACAACTGGGACAGATACTTAATCTACACCACATTTTTTTTGTTTGTTCTGTTTAAAAGTACTAGGTATACTCCAGAAAGTTTAATTGCCTCTAACTGCCTCTATAGTTCCTGTGGCATATCAACCAAGGTATTTTTTGGATCCAGTTAAATTATCTGGATCATGTTTACAGATTCTGTACTTTAGTTCACCTGTACAACACCACTCTTGCCAACACCAAAGAGATATGTCAGTTTCAGAAGACTGTCCATGCTGTTAAAGAGTAAATTCAAGAGGAAGAGAGTGTTACATGGGCATCTAGCAAAAGGGTGAAGAGTTCACAGAAATGTTACGCATTTTCTGTAGGAGCTGACATCAGGAAAATAGGGCACAGTCCAGTTGGTTGTCTTCGCTGTAGCACTGAAGGTCTCTAGAGGTCAATCAAATAATGGAAAAAAACTTCCATTGTGTGTCCCAGTATAACAATACTGTAACTGTTTAGAGAGAGAACAAGGACAGTCAAATTGCACAACGGACAATGTATCGCTTCTTTAAAACAAACAAAATCAGTGAGCTGAGTGCAGTGGATTTAATTGAATGCATAGGGCCATGTTTTCATGGTCTAAATGCACTTGGAGTGCATTTTTGTGGAATGCTAATTCATATGGTGGGTCTTAGCATCTTGTCAATCAGGCCACATTACCTTTGATAACTTATACCATTAGCTGACTGGTATAAATTGTAATCAAAGAGGAAATGATAATCTGATTCTTTTTTTTTTGGTTTGAGATCAAACTAAATTAAAATAACTGCAAAACAGTAGACAATGATCCTTTTGCTGGATGGTCCCAAGATAAAGGCTAGAACTGCTGCTTTAGCAAAGCTTGGAACGTGGAGCCATCACGTGTTTTTGTTTTCCTCAAATAAATTATGAAACTTTTCATTAAGAGCTCAAACTGTTGCATTATTTGGTAGGGAAATGCCATGACCTTTGGTAACGTTACCATTAGCTGACTGGTATAAATTGTAATCAAAGAGGAAATTATAATCTGCTTCATTTTTTTTTTTGGTTTGAGATCAAACTAAATTAAAATAACTGCAAAACAGTAGACAATGATCCTTTTGCGGGACATTCCCAAGATAAAGGCTATAACTACTGCTTTAGCAAAGCTTGGAACATGGTGCCATCATGTGTTTTTGTTTTCCTCAAATAAATTATGAAACTTTTAATTAAGAGCTCAACCAGTTGCATTATTTGGTAGGGAAATGCCATGACTTGCAGTCCAGCTCACTGGCTAAAAATATGTCCATTCCCACACATAAGATGTCACCATTCAGTAAATAACTTATTTCTCCCATTTCAACCACACAAAAATGACACTAGCAAGTGACCAATTTAAGAAAATCTATGACACCCATCCCATTTATTAATATTTATTATTATATTTATATTATTTTATTTTTCCCCAGTTTGTTTTCCTTGTTTCATGATAATACAGCCTTTGGCAATGAATAAGTTAGGACTGAGCTTAAACTTTGAAAAGGTTAATGAAAATAATTATGGCTGCTTGTATGAAACTGTTTAAAATCCCTCATTGCTGTAGGGTAATGATGATAATTCCCAGGTAAAATGGTGCATCTAACAGTGAAAGGACCCTGGCAAGAAATAACTAGTCATGTAGAACAATCAGTATATCAATATTGAGCCATGTGCAAATTATATACAGTGGAGAGGAGTCATTGTTTCAACTCTACCCAAACATTACCTCTAATAAGCCTATAATTTTAAAACTAATGGGGAAAGATATATATTACTCAGTCAAAGACTATCATAAATACAAAAGGCATGTTTTATATTACACTTAGCCATAGTCAATGTGTATGCCTCCCCCCAAACAAAAAAAATCATTGGACAATGATTCTGGAGAGTCTGGAAATGGTCTTTCTCCTGTCAATTTAATGCCACTAATGCTGGCAGTTTCAAAACAGTATAACAAAATAATGTAGAAGCCGGGCAGCGTAATTGAGATAAAGGGGGTATAATTTGCAACCAAATTGGGAGAAAAACGGGGAAAAATTTTTAAACTATAAATAAAAAAATAATAATGAAGGAGCCTACAAAATAATGTATATCAAAATTATGCAAAGATACAGAAAATTGTGACCCATGTTTCACAGAAACTAAAGGAGCACTATTCCAAAGCAATGCTGCCTCATGTCTCTGTCGGGGCTGAGCAGCCTGGCCCGACACACCCCACCCCACAGGTACTTTTCCCTTCACGGGATCCACAACCACAGACAATGCAAGGACAAGCAGGTAAAAGGCTAAATCAGATCTTTATTGTTATAATTGATAAAAAGCTTATTACACATGTAACTCACATTCACGTTTGCCCCCGGTTTATAAAGATGAACAAAAGATTGTATAAAGAGATTGTATTAAATAAACTATATAAGTAATGAGGTATATTTTATGCTCATAAAATTCATAAAATCATACTCTTTCAATCTCCACAATCGAATGGTTCACAAATTATAATTTTTTCCCAGAACAATCAAGAATCACAAATATTAACATTCCTGTTATCAGCACTTTGTAGTTCCTCCCTTGGCCATTATAATGTAGTAGTCACCTTCTGTAGTGTCGAGGGGGGATCCTCAACCATTTCTACATGCAGAATTGTTCTAGTTCCTTCAGATTCTTGGGTTGACATTTGTGGATTGATTTTTTGGGTTCAAACCACAAATGTTCAATTTGATTGAGGTCTGGAGACTGAGTTGGCCACTTCAGGACATTGATCTTGTGCTCTGTCAAGCATGTCTTTGTTTCTTTGGACGTATGTTTAGGATCATTGTCTTGTCGGAAGGTCCATCTGCAGCCAAGGTGTAGCTTCCTGGCAGGGGGCACAAGGTTTTTGGATAAAATGTCTTGGTACATGCTGGAGTTCATGGTTCCATCTTTTTTAATAAGGGCCCCAGGGCCTGTGGATGCAAAACAACCCCAAAGTATTAAATATCCACCACCATGTTTCACCGTAGGCATGAGGTTTTTTTTCAACATTACTTGCATTCTTTGGACGCCAAACATAACGCTGATATGCTATGAAAAGCTTGATTTTTGTTTCATCTGACCACAAGACATGGTTCCAACTGTAGTTCATATGTAGTTTGACAAATTCAAGCCACCTTTTTTAGTGAATTATCTTCAAAAGAGGCTTCCTTCTTGCAACTCTGCCATAAAGGTCATTGTCATGTAGGCATCGTCGAATGGTAGCTTTAGACACCTTGTAACCCCAAGATGCCAGATTGTTTTGGAGATCTTGAACTGTGCCCCTTGGACTTCTTTTTGCCTCTCGAACCATCCATCTCAATACACACGTGGGGGCAACACACCTGGCATCCTCTACCTGGCAGATTAGCCACTGTTTTAATGGCCTTAAACTTCTTAATAATTGACACAACAGTGGATCTTTGGGTATCTTTTAACTTTTTTGTTTTTTGTAGCTGGTTTTTAGGTCACTGGATAGTTCCATAACCTTCCAATGAACTTCAAATAAGTTGTATATTTATGAAGATTTGTTTTTGTTGGATACAATTTTAAATAATAATTAGGGGTATGAATAATTGTGATTCAGATGTTCAGATCAAAAAATATGATTAATAATACAAAATATGTTTTTCTGAACAATTGTATTAGTAATGTAGATTTGGAATTTTTCGGAAATTTTTTAGCATAAAATATACCTCATGACAGACACAAAATTGTATTAGCTTGGTATGCATAGCCAGTTAAGAACTGTTTAGGATAAATTGAAGTACTGGATAAAGTTAAAAAATATATATATAAAGTATTATTTAAAAAGTATTTTTTGTATTAAATAAATGTTTATATTCCAGTTACTAGCTAATGCGCCGGATGGAATGGCTGCGCTGCCGGGAGCTCCTCAGAAACCTCGCAGCTTTCTGCTAAATCTAGCATTTATTTTTATTATTTATGTAAATAGTGTAGACAGTTATTTTAAGTATGACAGAGACTCACTGCTGCAACTGAGAGAATCGCCGCACACCAGCGGAAAACCGGAGTTTCTACACTGGGACCCGGAGTTCGCGCTGGCTACATTCCAGCACCGGTCTCTCGTCTCAATCGCAAACGCCGCCGGAAAAGAGGATCCAGAGCCGGCGTGCTGGTAAGAGTGAAGCGGAGGGCTAGCAAAGCCCCGCTACCCGCGATCCTGCTAGCTAACGTGCAGAGTTTGGACAACAAACTTTGCGAACTTAGAGCAAGAATCGCGTTTCAACGAAACAAGAGACTGCAATATCATCTGTTTGACTGAGACATGGCTGTCGCCGGAGATCCCTGATGACGCAATATTTACACCTGGATTCTGTGTATTCCGCGCAGACAGAACAAAGGAACTCACCGGTAAGAACAGAGGGGGAGGGGTGGCTATAATGGTCTCCATGGACTGGTGTGCTTCTAATAGCATATCCCCTCCCATATCATTCTGCTCATCCGACCTAGAATACCTCACAGTGACTTGTCGGCCCTTCTGGCTACCACGGGAATTTACCGTTATTGTTATGGTAGCCGTGTACATACCACCACAAGCTAGTAAGGAGCTGGCACTGAAAGAACTGTGTGGTATGATCAGTCAGACTGAGAACAAACACCCAGACGGCGCCATTGTAATCGCGGGGACTTCAACCAGACGTCCCTGCGGACAGTATTGCCTAAATACTACCAGCACATCAATATGAACACTCGGGGTAATAACATTTTAGACCACTGCTATTCCCCCTTCCGGGATGCCTACAAACCACTCCTGCGCGCCCCATTTGGAAAATCTGATCACTCTTCCGTCTTGCTCCTGCCTGCCTATAGGCAGAAGCTGAAACGGTCAGCCCCCACCACAAGGACAGTACACTGCTGGTCGGACGAGTCGGACGCCGCCCTACAGGACAGAACGAGCGGCCTGGACTGGCGGATGTTTCGTGAAGCATCAAACAATGATGTAAACGAATACACGTCAGCCGTGTCTGGGTACGTTCTGAACTGCCTCGAACTCGACGTCCCGACAAAAACTGTCCGCACGTTCCCAAACAAGAAACCCTGGCTCAACAGCGCCGTGCGAGCCGCTCTGAGAGAGAGGGACACGGCATTCGCCTCCGGAGACCAGGCAGTAGTGAAAACAGCCCGCTACGAGCTCCGGAGGACAATCAGAGACGCCAAGCGCGACTACAGGGTGAAGTTGGAGGGCCAGCTTAGCAACAACGACCCACGCAGCCTGTGGCAGGGCCTGCACACCATCACAGACTTTAAAAAGAAACCCTGCACAGCTGTCAACGACGCCACCCTCCCGGACAAGCTGAACAACTTCTTCAGCCGCTTCGAGGTGAATGACAGTACGCCGGCGAGAGCACCAACCTCCGCAGACACGAGCTCCGCCCTCGTCCTCACTGAGGATGAGGTACGGAAGGAATTTATGCGCGTCAACCCCCGCAAAGCGGCCGGACCTGACGAGATCCCGGGTCGAGTGATCAAGGTGTGTGCGTCGCAGCTGGCAGGCCCATTCACAGACATATTCAACCTATCCCTCTCCACTGGGATAGTCCCCGCCTGCTTCAAGTCAGCCACCATTGTCCCGGTGCCAAAGAAGACCAAGGTAACAGGCTTAAATGACTGGCGCCCTGTCGCACTCACACCCATCGTGAGCAAATGCTTCGAGAGGCTAGTCAAAAGCACATCTGTAGCCTGTTACCGCCCACCCTGGACCCCTACCAATTCGCATACAGACGGAACAGATCCACGGACGACGCCATCTCCACCGCACTCCTCACCGTCCTCACCCACCTGGAGAAGAGAAACACCTATGTGAGAATGCTGTTCGTGGACTACAGCTCAGCATTCAACACCATAATACCCTCCAGGCTCAACACCAAGCTCTGGGACCTGAGGCTGAACCCCAGCCTCTGCGGCTGGATCCTGAACTTCCTGTCAGACCGGCGCCAGGTGGTGAGGATGGGCCCCATCACCTCCGCCCCTCTGACCCTCAACACCGGGGCCCCCCAGGGTTGTGTCCTGAGCCCTCTCCTCTACTCCCTGTACACTCACGACTGCGTGGCCACGCACAGCTCCACCAGGGTGATCAAGTTCGCCGATGACACAACGGTGATAGGCCTGATCACAGACAATGATGAGACGGCCTACAGGAGAGAGGTCAGCAACCTGGCACAATGGTGTCAGGAGAACAACTCTCTCTCAACATTGATAAGACCAAGGAGCTCATCGTGGACTACAGGAAGGAGAGAGAGAGGCAGGAGCCCCTCACCATCGGCGGGTCCACTGTGGAGCGGGTCAGTGACTTCAGGTTCCTCGGTGTCCACATCACTGAGGACCTGTCCTGGTCCGCCCACACTGGCCACGTAGTCAAGAAGGCACAACAGCGCCTCTTCTACCTCAGGCGGCTGAAAAAGTTCGGAATGGGGCCCAAGATCCTGCGGGCCTTCTACAGAGGCACTACTGAGAGTATCCTGACCGGCAACATCACCGCGTGGTACGGAAACTGCTCAGGCCTCAACCGCAAGGCACTGCAGAGGGTGGTGCAGTCCGCTCAACACATCAGCGGAGGCACGCCCTCCCCTCCATCCAGGAACTGTACAGCAGCCGATGTGCCAGCAGAGCCCACAGCATCATCAAAGACCCCAGCCACCCCAACCACAGCGTATTCCAGCTGCTACCGTCAGGCAAACGGTACCGCAGTCTCCAGGCCAGGACCAGTAGGCTCAGAGACAGCTTCTTCCACCAAGCTGTCAGGCTACTGAACTCTGGCCACTAGCCTAGCTAGCCAAACTGCCATATTGCACATCCAGGTGGACTGAGCACAGACACACCTGCACAGACTCAGCACGCGCAGGCGACACTTGCACACGCCCGCGCACACACACACTCACACTACTCACTCCCGCACTGTGCCTTGTGACCCTAGTACCACTTGCTGCTACTTAAAATTATTTGTACCTTATATTTTATATTATTTATCTATTCTATTTCTATTTTGTTTACAAGGTGTGCTATTTCTGTGTGTATTCTGTGTGTATTTTGATGCTGCGAAGTTGAGGGGCCTGGCCCAAGATTTTTACTCTGGGGTACGTAGTATCACAGATGTAACAATAAAGAAATCTGAATCTGAATCTGAATCTGAATACTAGCAGTAAATTGCAAAAAAAGCTGGTTTTCATATTACCAGTTAAACAACAAAGGCTGCTTTATTTCTGTTCCAACCCATCCAGCCTCTTCCCTTCTGCCTTCAAACGTAGGAGGATATTTTCAACAAGCTTTATTTTCAGGTTCACTGCAACGGAGAGGGCAGGCTAAATGTAATTTCTGAATAGGAGGGTGAGTCCTCTCACCCTGGTGACTACTGAAGGAAGGCTCTCTCCTATTAGCACATTGTATGCCTCTTCACAAGGTACTGCAAAAACCACAGGTCACGTTCTGCTAAATTAGGCAATTAACTAGGTGCCTATAATTATTCATTCTCACTCTCCAATTTCACTTCATATTTTTTTTTGTTGTAAATGTAAAATGTGTACCTAAAAGGTGCACACATGACACATTACCTTTCTATTTGCTGAATAGTTATTGATTTAGAACTTCACCAAAATCCCCAGATGCATGTACTGCTCTTTGTCATGGTGTTATTCTTAAAACAATCTTTGTCCTCAACTTGTAGGCCTACAGAAAATACATTTGTTTTTGTAGAAAATAAATTGGTTGGAAAATTATTGTTTTATGAATGTTTTAGCCTGGTTTTTACAAGTCCTTGAACCGCAGGTGAATTCATCAGTAAAATTATTTCAAGTCCAGGCAGACAACAAATTTGTTTGTTGTAACTGGGTATAACTGAGTCAGTTATTTCAGGAGCTACTTTGTGAATTTGTTCCCCCCATTGTAAATAAACATAACAATGTTACACTATGGCAAAGTGAAAATGTACATTTTAATTACATTTTTTTTTTTAATGTGGGGGGGGATTGGGATGACAGGTATGCCATCCGCCAAGTTACAGGTTAACGGGGCATGCTCCATACCTATATAGGACTGAGTTTGGCACTTTTCCAGGGTCACACAGAAATAATTACAATGGCCAAAGGCTCTCAGTCCTTCTATACATTAACTTCTGTACCTTCTGACCTCATGTAAACACAAATAATTCAGACAACTTCACTCAGCCACACAATAAATCCCCAAACTTGGGTTATTTTGTGTTACTTCCTTATCTTCTTTTTCTGCTTCTTTCGCTTCTCTTTCTTAGGATGGCTTGCCCCAATAAGGATCTCTGATTAGAGCTAATTTAAAATGTGTTAATAAGTGGTTATTCATAATCAGACATGTGTTGCACCACATTATTTAGGCTCTAATCTGTGATTAATATCATAAACTTTTATCAGCCATGTTAAATTTTGTATTGCACAAGTAAATGACAACAATCCAGCAGAACAGCTAGCAATGCTGCAATTCGTAGTTTCATTTTTATTTAAAAAAAAAAAAAAAAAAAAACACCTTGATCAAGCTGGACTTGTTCAAATACTTAAGGATCAGCTTCTCGTTCTATCGGTAGCTGTTACATTATAAATGTCCATTAAGGTGTTGCAGCCTGTACTGTACTCTATAGCTAGTTTGCTACATTGGCAACGTACGTTACATAATGCTGCTTTGTTGTTCACGTTAGATAACGTAAAGAAAATGGCACATCACAGAAGTTCAAAATGTTCCTTCTATTAAAAACATCTGTTATCCAAACTGATGGAGGATTTCAACAACACCCTTGAGGACAAGAAACGGACTACTGTTCTGTCCATAAAAGAGAAGAGGCTTGGTGCGACCTGTGCAACAGATTCAATGGTTCAACGGGCATAAAAGTCTCTCTTATAGTCATTAGGTGCAGATGTGGAGGGGGCGTAGCAATAGAGCCTTTTGGTGCAATGAGCTATCCTTACTGTCACCAATCATAAGTGATGATCCGCCCTATCAGGACTGCTGATGATGTGGTGGGAAGTGCCCTCATGGCTGCGTGCTCCCTGTGCCACTCACCTAATTAGTTATGCTTTCCAGTCTCCCAAATTGGCTCCAATGGTTTTCTGGTTTTTTGATTCCCTCTGGAAAATGCCAATTGGAAGCGCTGTGTGACAACCTGTTTGTAAATGGCAAAAATAAAGATTGATTGATTGATTGATTGAAAAGAGAAGGGAGATGTGAGCCAGTTAAAAAGCTAAAGCTAAGATGGATACCATTTAAAAGAGAAGGGAGTGGTTTCTAACCAGAGGAGGGCCCCTGCCCACTAGCACGGACACAATCTCACAAAAAATCTGCAATATGCTCCTTCAACAGCTTGCTCTGCTTAAGATTTACTTAATGAGGTTTGAGTTTCTCTGGTGAATTCTTGTGCAGTATTCTTGTACATTTTAATTGTTATTTTCTCAAATCAATGTACATGTAGGTGATAGTCCAAAGACGTCCTTGTGAATATCTTCAAAATACATATTTTAAGTCACTATTTTTTCCTCAAAGAAATGTACATGTGCATTTGACATTTTACATTATTTAAGATAACAATAAATTGTGTCTTCTCCCAGGTTTCTACCATGCTTTTTAATTCCCCACTACCACTCCACTGCAGTCTATGTGTCTAAGGGAGGTATTACGAATACACTCCTCTGAAACACATACTCACACTGCACTGTGAAGAAATGATAGGTGTCAGGTGGAAATATTAAACAAAGCATGCAGAGAGGGTCACCTCTACTAGGACCATCCTGCAGTGCGGGTGCGGGTGCTCTGCTCCTCTACTAAGTACACAAAATTATTCTTACATTGAGATGTATAAACATGATTAATAATAAATTATTTTGCAACTTGAGGTTATTTCGTTCATTTATATAGATATTATTTTAGAATTTGGTGTGGTCACTCCGAGAACAAAAAATTTAGATGACTTTTGTCAAATAATACAATGCATTATTGCTAATAATACAATATTCACACCTCAGTTAGGCACCAAAATAATTTTCAACCAGGGCCCTTCGCAGAGCATTTCCATTTGAAGGAGAAGCATTCTGTGCATTGCCATCTTCTCTGTCCTCATGTCCATATTCTTCATGCTCTGGTAATTCATCAAATAGCACGTGGACATCCCAAAGGACTGAAGATCAAACATACAATAATGTAGGCGTTGTACAGTTTTCTTGTGTAGAAACTCGTGTTGAAAAGCAATAAAGGAGTCATATTTCATGATATACCTGTGGTATTTTAGTGAGTGGTGTCACAGGTGGTCTCCAAGTGTCCAAAACCTATCCAAGGTGGCCAAATTATACCAATGAGTTCTCTTCACTTTTGTGACAGTTGAAAACATTCTAAAACATTTTGATGACTATAAAACCTGTTTCTAACATTATGGATAATTATTTTTGGGCAATTTTTGTCTGCCCTCATTGCACAAAACTATTTACAGTATCAGTTAGTGTTCTTTAGTCAGGCAACTAAAGGCAACTTTAGTCAGACAACTATAGGTTATTTTGGTTGTGCCAGTCATTGAAGCAGTCTCCATCACAGGACATTAACTTGATAGGTGCCTTCTGGTGGCTGAGCCGCCACTTCTGCCTACTAGCTACTCACCGGTCATAAACAGGATCCTGGCCTTTGAAACGGGTCCTCCTCCTGTGGCAAAAAGCACAGTTTTCCGAAACTGAAGTCTGTGCACTCTCTTCACGTCCATCTTCATTAGCTTCACAAAGTGTGTATTCATGATAATAAATGTGTTAGATCCTTACAGTGATCAATATGCCCATCGCTGTTGAAGTGAATTGGCATGCATTGTTGAAGAGATATCTGTGCATATAACACATATCCATATTTTCGGTACAGTTAACCATGATATTTGGTTAACCGTGGTTCTCTGTGGCTCAGTTGGTAGAACACGGTGTTAGCAATGCTTATGTTGTGGGTTCAATCCCCACTGGGGCCACATATACTGAATTTTTTTTTTTTTAAATTATTATTATTATATTTCAAGTCGAACGTGCTATGTCATTCGGCCCGGTGGTGGGCCAATGACAGTTATGGGGTTAAGCCTGGTACACCACTCTGAGCCAAGTGTTGCAATATTGTCATCAGAGACTGAGAAACCTCTTTAGCACTTATGGTACTGATGAAGGGATTAAGAGTGCACTGGGAGCGCTGCATGTTTTTTTCCCTTTACCCGTCACAAGCTCTGAGGCTTGCGCTTTTGTTTCACGACACCAAAAGAGGAGGGGTGCAGAAAAAGAGGGGATAAAAGGCCACATTCTTTCATGTTGGAGGCTCGGATGGGGTGCCTGGGTGCCGTTGATCCAGCTAGTGACTCAGCATCACTCCTGCCCACCTGAAGTGAGTCAGTCTCCCACATAGAGGAAGCGCTTCTCCCGCTGCCGTGCGGACCCTGCGTCAGAGCCGCCATCCTCGAGGGGTGGGGGGGGATGTAGCCTCTGAGCTCACACACTTCCTGCAGAGAAGTGCGGAGGTGAGGGGCAACCGCGAGGGAGTGGGAGTGCACGAGAGCACTCACACCGTATGGAAGAGCAGCCAGTGCCGCTCTCCCGCATTGTGGTCGGAAGGCAGGAAGAGTTCGCCACTGTTAAAAACCATACAGAAATACAAAAATTGTATTTTTGTGTCTCTTGCTTTGTTACCCTTGGAGTATTACAGTATTTTACCTATAAAACTATTTCATGGAGATAATGCCTATACCTAACACATTTGTTCTTTTTTTGTGGCTGAATTTGAGATTCAAGATACGATGCTGACATCAAAACATTACAGTCAGATTGTATTAAACACTTGGTTGAATTGACTCTTATCCAAACAAGGCACATATCAGTCCAGCGCCCAGCTCTCTGTAGCTGGCTAACTGGATAACTTTCAGGTTAACTTGACACAAGCCTGGCCATTCCGTTTCTTGAAGCAAGCTAAAAGTCTAGCTGGCCAAGTTACCATGTCAACACATCCTTAATCTTAATCTGCTCCGTTGTGAAATTAGCTGGATTTGTGTATTGTTTAAAAATGTCAATCTTAATTAGATTATCTTTCCATCAGGACAGAGTTAGGAGATTGTCAAAATCACTTTAAGTCATTCAGATTACTTTGTTTGAGCAATACAGTCTGGCAGCAAGGTATCGTTTACCTTCAAAACTTACTACAGCTGTAGTAAGAGCCCGTGCCTCTTATATGCTTATATATATGATAAAAGAAAATATTTTCATGCAGCAAACACCCAGTCCGTGTCTTTTTCCCTCACTGAAAGCATTGGACTTTGGGTAAAAATCTTACGCATTTAATTTAACTGCATTTTTCGCCATGCATTCTCTCAATTTGGCAGCCACTGCAGTGTTGAATTTTGCTGTGATAATAGTTTTGTACTCTTCATAGATCTTCATTATGAGTTCTTTCCCCATTTGGCATAGTCATACTATATGACAATGTATTATATGTGATTATGTGTTGTAGTAGTCCCCTCATTTTCAATATCTTAGCATTTTCTCTTTAATGTGTTAGTCATTTGAGTGTTTTAAAGTAATTGCCCTTGATGAACAGAATGGTTTAGAAAAGGACATCACTATTTGGAAGACATGAATGACTACAGTCATTGATCTTAGAAAGAAAATGGAAAAGTCTTCTTTTTATACCTTTGTAGATTTTTCTAAAGATTATGTTATGCTATGGCATACATTACAGAGGCTTGGCCTAAAAGGTAATATGTTTAAATTTCTCAGTATTATAATGTAAAATGTCTGTCAGTGTTGATGGCCATTTAACTGAATAGTTTCCGGTTGATACTGGTGTTAAACAATGTTGTATTTTGCCCCCTTTGTTTTACGTGTATATAAATCTCAAGTTAGTCATAAAGGTCCTAAGTAGATACACCTAACAGAAACACCCACCGTACATTACCATACATTTTACGCTCCATAACATTCTAACACCCCCACAAATATAAATATAAATAAATATATAATATATATATATAATATATAAATATATATATAAATATAATTACTGTTGCTTTATTTTTTAAATTTTTTTCATTTTCCTTTATTTTGCTATATATCGTACATCTAACTCTGTTCAACGTCCTGTCCTCCATCTGCTTGTTTGTGTATCTATCTGTAGGTTTGTTAGTCTGGATTTATGTCAGTCTATTTGTTTGTCTGTCTGTCCGTCTGTCTGGTTACTTAGATAACACAACGGCATTGGGGTGGGAGGGGGGTGGTGGTAGGATCAAGAGGGGTGGGGGGAAGGAGGGGGGAAGGGTGATGTGGGAGGAGGGGAGGGTACCTGAGGGGGAGACAGACATCACATTTGTATCTAGAACTGTAAATCAGCAACATATCCCCTGTATTGTGGAAATCAATGGAGCACCAGGAAATAACCATAGGCAATTTCCTTGACTGAAAATGAAGGTAAGCAAATAATGATCTATGAAATAATATGAAAATAATTAATCTGGTTGTTGATTGAATCCTCAGTAGCCTGCTCAGTAGTGAGTACATTGTTTGAAGTAGATCAATATAGGTAAATATAATGGTCAAGGTGCTCATGTGAATTTCCAGTCTTTCAGCTTTTGCCAACAATACTCACTAAAACAGATTTTTGGATTTAATCATACCAAAGGCTATGACATGATGGTGGTTGAATCTGGCCTAGACCCTTCTCTGTAAAGGCTCAGTGGAAGGGCTCAGGACACATATTGGACAGTGGCAGCTGTTGAGCTGGAAACCAAGGAGACACAAATCTTGCCTTTTAAATGCATAATTACACCACCTGTTTCTATTTACTTTCCTTGATTTAACAATTGAGCAGTCCAATTCACTGAATAATCAATACCCATAGGTATAATTATCACCATTTTATTTTGTGATCGCAGTGTTCTTTACATCAAACTTGTGCAAAATTGTGTTCTATTCAGAGTATTTGAATTTGTATTCTTCCTTCTCTTATCTGAGTTCAGAGGACATTGACAATGGTACTATAGGGAATAAAATGTGTTTATCTGATCTGCGAAAATTCTGCACTTTAACTACTCATGAAATGGCACAGAATTTCTGAGGTTTGTGTACTTCCTTCTTATAGCACATGTATTGATACATTTCAAACTCCACTTAGACATGTTGCATTAACCTAAGGTAATCTACCATAATTGTTACAGACAGCAAACAGCTTTAGGTGCCCTTTTAAGAGTACAGCGTGCCATAGCCACAGTTTACACAACACTTCAGAGCGCTGATGTATTTATGTAGCATGTAGGAGAAAAGAGAGGCATGAATCTGATGCCATATCCCAAAGTGTAGCACATTTAATGCCACTGCATGAATCATAAATATATGTGGGCAGCTCAAGCTGCATGTTAAATAACTCAAGTGTTTGGGGCCCAGAAGGAGGGTAAGGAACAACTGTAGTTTGTGTAAATCGTGTGAGAGGGAGATGAAAGCAAAAAGCTCAGTAACCCCTTGGGTTCTTGTGAGAGGGCCTATTTTGATAGAGCGAGCCTGTACTGAGGATCAGTAAACCAAGGACAGTGAGGTGAGGAGTTACTCCCTGCCTCTTAGGTGAGGTGAGAACCAAGGCCCACTGCACCCTGTTCTTCTAGTTCTTCCAGCAGGAGGAGGACATGCAAATCAAATCCATTTGGGCCAGCAGAATTGAGGAGGGCTGTGCAAGCCCAGTGGCTGAAAACCTTGGGAGGAACCAGACTAAAAAAGAATGATGAGACATGTCATGTTGAGTTTTACTTGGAACTAAATAAAGTGGACAAGATCAAAGTAACATTTCTGTGTCTTACATTTTCCAGAAATGAAAATTATTACAGTCCATTTTTTAATATCTGCCCCTATAGCTAACAGGTCTTGATTTATTGCTATTCAGTCATGGAAACCTATTTGATGCATGGGGAAAACTGCAAAGTATGCCCCATTGAATGTGACAAAAGGGTTCCCTACATTAATTAATCATAGACCTCCTGTGTGGCTCAGTCAGTAAAGTCGCTCATGACAATAAAAACATTTTTGGATTTTGGCTTGGTTAGTACTTGGATGGGAGGCCAGGTTGCTGCTAGAGATCTATAGGTCAGTGTGTGAACCAACACCTTGATGGGGGTGCTGTGCTGTAGAAGAGTTAGTCCTTAAATAACATTTAACATATCTCACTAGTAATTTAATATCTCACTACACTTTTTGAAAAAGAGTAGGGGTGTCAAATTCCCTGGCTCTCTACATCTGCCCCCCGTTATTTTGGCTATAATCCCAAGGCTACCAAACTTTATCACTCAGGTCATCACTTAAAATGATAATTGAGTTCTCAGTTGGCCTACCCGATTAAATGCCTGAGAGTCAGCAGTGGTGGGTCACACCTGGTTTTGTCCCACAAAATGTATGTTGGATTTAAGTCAGGGTTCAGACAGGCTATCAACTGTCATCAGTGAGTGATGCATATCTCCCCTGATAAGCACTTGCTCCCCTGGATTGCTGTCAGTTTAGTGTGGAAAGTCATTGGCTCATGGGAGAGAGCATTGGAGGAGAGCATGTGCAGTGACACAACTGGTAGAAATGGGGAGGGGGTAATTAATCAACTTTCCTGCTAACCAGTTTGTTTAGTGTTTCACTAAACAAACTGCTTTTGGTGAACCGTCCTCAAGGAGAACATCTTGCAATTGGCTACATTAAACCTACTTTGCTAAATTAATACTTTAAAGTGATTTTTCTTCTGTTGGCATACTCTAACTACATTTTTTAGTCGTTATGTCTTAGTACTGTATATATTACTAGTTGGTGTTGAGACAACAACGATAAGGAAACAATTTTATTTGAGAAGTGAAATATCAGATATTTAAGTGAAACAATGTACGTTATCACAGACATAAGTTGAAAAGGCGCACAATGGATCTTTTACACAAGCGATCACCAATGTGAGTAGTAGTGTTAGTATTGTAGATGTTCTAATGTATCATTTTTAGGTGGTGTTCATCATGGGTGTCAGCCACATTTGGTAAGCATTGAGCTACAGCTGATGTGTTCAATTCACAGCGTGAAGTTCTGTAGTAGAATAGGGCCTTTGTGCTGCTCGGGGGTTGAGCTGCCTTGTGTAGATTCAAACTAAAGGTAGGTGTTGAAGTGGATGTGGGATCACCATAGCATCCGGCAGCAGGAAGACCTGTGGCAGAACAAAAAAGAAAAGGATCCCGCAGAGCCCTGTGCACAAAGCGGTTGATTGTGGGGGTGTGATCATTCATCCCACACCAAGGTGACATGTTCCTGTACCTCATTAGCGACACAAACTTAAAATATATACACTCTCAAAAATAAAGGTACAATTGGGGTACACTTTTGTTCCTCATGATACAAATGTGTTCATTATACCATCAAAGGTACATGTAAGGATTTTTAGCTTAATAAAGTATAAGTAATTTTTCAGCCTTGAATCTTGTATTTTTATGTACATGTAAGGATGTTAATGATATGGATTTGTTAATTGAATCAATTAAAAAAGTAACCCCTTTCAATATTGAAACTCATATCACAAAGTAATAATTTATCTGACTGATTTAACGTCCTGGGATGCTTTCTGACATAATTTAGCCTTAGAGTAGAGTAAATCATGCTTTAATAGAGATTAAAAGTGTCCAATTATTAACGACTGAGAGCTAGTTACAAATAAAAGGTTGCAACGAAAACCAGCATACACTGTGGGTCCAAGGTTGAGAACCACTGCTCTATTGTATTTCTTTATGGTCCGTGATGCTTGAGACTCTGGCTACACTGCACTGTGTCGAACAGCCAGAGAGCAAGAGGAAGGGAATCTGGAATTCTAGTGCGAACTAACAGATCTCAACTAAACGAACGCCAGCTCGTCCTGAGCGGACAGAGTTTGGAGTGCTCAGGGTGGCCTCAAATGAGCCGTGCGTGCAGCTTGAGGTAGCCTTCAGCAGACGCGCCTTGCGTCCAAGCATTTCCTCGGGCTGATTAAACTTCAAGGACGACTGGAAAGGTTTTTCAGATGTGTGGAATGAAATATACCCATATGTTGGGTTTAGCAGTAGCTGAAGAGTGCAGGGCTGGGTCAAAGCGTGTGTATATATATATATATATAAAGAAACCTTACTCGGAATCAGGTGGAAGGTGGGAAGTCTCTTTATGGCAAACATGCAAAAACAACAAGAAAATATTTTAAAATCAGGCACCATGGCCTATTAAATCTAACTGCTTGGTCCCTAACATTAAAGAACACATTCATTGTCTGTTCAGCAGTTGCTGAATTTGACAAGTGTGTGAAATTAAAGAAAATACCACTTGCTCAAATTTGTCCTTAAATTTGAGTGATAAATTGCATTGCAGTTAGAGCAAACAGGTTTAAACGTACTGGAAATAATTTGGTGTTTGGGCAAGTTTTAATAGCATACGGTTGTTAGTAATTCATTTTGTATAGAGGAGGTTTTTGGTTGCTAAAACTGGCAGTTGAGGTGAGGTCACAGTTTGGGACTGTAATGAATAACAGACAATATACTGTCATTTTATCTTTTGACATAAACATTGAACATCTGAGTTGAACTGAAACCATGAGGTGGACCAATAAAGTCCAATAAAGGTGTTTTTAATGAATACAAATACTCCAATATGACCTTTGGGAGATGTAAGTCTTAACTCTTATTAAATGTGAATTACAATACATTCCAGAATTCTCTATTCAGGTCCCATTTCTTGGCAAGTGGTGACACAGTACCTACAGAAAATACAATGCAACTCTCTTTTGCATGAAAAGTCATTGACCTTGAGCTTAGCGTTTTCCACAGCAAAACAGAGTAACATCTGGATCAAGAATAACAAAGTTATGAACTTCCCTCGGAAAAGGACAGTGTGCAATTAAGGAAGGATATAAGAGCTCTCTGGAATGAAATGCTTGTTTCCTCTGAAGGAAAATGACCTCATATCATTTTAATTCAATTTGGAATCCTTAAATTTAGAACACTCGTTGTACAGGGGGGAACTGGAATTGGTGCTTTAGAGGAAAACTTTGCCACAGTAAGGCTCCGTTCACACATCTGTGACTCAAGAACCACAGTAACAAACTGCACTCTGTGTTGTTGTGTGTTTGTTCACACGTACACACAGTTACTCCTAAACAGGTTCCCAATGAGCAATATCCGGTGGCATTTGTAGCTCAATTCTAACATAAAGGCTGCCTTTATAAAGTTCATAGACTGAGACTCCTTTGCTTATGCTTTCAAGTTTAGTCTCTATATTAAAAATTACATCTTTATTTGTTAGCCGGCTGTTGGCATTAATAAGTACAAACAGCCATACCTCTACCTAGTCGGACTGACGACTCTAGTTATCGCCCCTCCTGTTTGTAACTGTATTATGTGTGAGCATGAGCTTTTTAAGTGCAGACAGGAACTTGTACCATGACCTGGACCACAAAACCAGCTCCAAGCATGGCACGGCCCATAGCGTAAAGTTAATGGTGACTTTATAGGTGTCCTAAACAAAAATATAAAGACACATTGTAATGTTAGTTTGGCAGTTAGCTAAGTTAAAAGACAACATTACTAACTCCTGTAATTCTGACTGTCCTATTTTTGTTGTTAAAGTAATCATTTGTGATTTGAATTTCTTTATACATTTCATGTTAGGCTTGCAATTGCTCTGAATAGGAGTGTCTGCCAAATCAAAAACGCATTAATGCCATCATAGGACTCTAGATCTCCAAATCTATAAACTGTGCTTCACTTAGTCTTTAATATTGTGTGTCAATGGTTTCAAAATGAGAAATATCCATGCCTCGGATGATTAATGTGGTGCCGGTCCGTGGAGCCGTGGAGATCAGTGTCAGGTTGTTCCTTTCTGAATCAGCTCATCAAGATGACAGAGAATGTAAGGAGAAGCCAATAGAGTAAGATACAAGCAAGCACCCCATATCCACGTGGCTTGAGTCTCACTGCGATGACAACCAATGATTCTGGACCTGGCTGCGTCCGTGCACCTCTCAAAAGTCACATTTCTTTCCGTGCCATATTCTTTCAGCATATTGTTTTTTGCAAAATGGCTGTTGTGCGTTCTGCGGGAAGTTGGGAGACCTTTTCACATAAGCCATGAGCATACCAATGTGTTATGCGGCAGTGTTAGCATAATGGATAAGGAACTGATCTTGTAACGCAAAGTTTGCAGGTTCGATTCCCAGGTGGGGACACTGCCGTTGTACCCTTGAGCAAGGTACTTAACCTGAATTGCTTCAGTAAAATATCCAGCTGTATAAATTGATTGTATGTAAAGAAATATAAACTGTGTAAGTCGCTCTGGATAAGAGCGTCTGCTAACTGCCTAAAAAATGTAAAATGTAAAAATGCAATGTACATCTGTTCATTCTGGTGCTAATGTGAGGGTATTCAGAAGAAAATGGGGTGTACAATATATAGCCACTCCCAGGTAGATGGATTTGGAAATACATTTTTTTTAAGAAAATGCAATTGGGGAGGAAGTACTTCCTTGTGCATTCCTCACAGTAGGTGTTGAGTTGCATCAAAGATCCTCCAATACATCTGAAAAAGAGGACAATACAGCAGTAGTTAAAACATGAATACTGTTAATGTTAATATGTGTAAGGAAAAATGTATAATAGATCGAATCTCTGCTAATATAACATGGATAATTTGATGGTGTTCAATGAATAATAAACTACGCTAAAAGGATATTTGTAATCGATTATAAATATGGTTGAACTTGGTTACAATTCAGGCAATGTGGGCATTCACTTTTGTTGTGCATTATGAGAAATCAAATATCCATTTTAAAAGGTAAATTGTAAGTGGTCAGATTCACAAACGTGTGTCTCATCACAATAAAGAGAGCACAGCAAAGCCATTGAAATTAATATTCCTTATGAGATATGGCCCACTCAGATGTTTTATTTTCAAGTACAACAGATCAGACAAAGCAGGATGGGTCATCATAGAGCCATTCATTTTATTCTAGATTTGGAATCTGTGATATGTTGAAACCTGGTGTGGAGGAAATTCCTGAAACAGATTCGGATTGGAATGTAGGGTGTCTACTGCACAGCTATGACATATAAGATGGAGATGGACTGATCTGGAGATGGCTCCCTAGTAAAAACTAATTTCAAGCAGACTTCGAGACACCACTGACATGGGCCTACATGTGACTTGAGAATGCATTCACAATTTTGGACCAAGTGTTCATTAGTTGGCACCCTTGATGAAAATGAGCAAAAGACTAAAAACAAACAAAAAACATAACTGAGATATACTGTCATTTTCCAGCATGTGGAAAATATTTGACTTTTTTAATGATTCAATGGAATCTACCAAAATAACACATTTTCCTAATTATACATTTCTTTCCAAAAAAAGGTTTCACCCCTGCTTTTAATACTTGGTACAGCCTCCCCTGTCAAGGATAATGGCACTGAGCCTATTTATAATGTTACAGAACATATTCAATTCAATTCAATTCCATTTTTTATTGTCATTAAAACAATGTGCAACATAGTAAAATGAAAAGAGGGCTGCAGCTTCACCAACAGTGCAAAATACACATAATACATAATACACATGACAAACATAATAAACATAGTGCAAAAGGGCATACAAAGTGCAAAGAGGCATGTAACATTGACATGACAGTGCAAAAAGGCATGTGACATTTAACATGACAGTGCAAAAGACATGTAACATTGGCATGACAGTGCAAAAAGTCAGTGGGTGGCCAGGTTCAGGAGGGTGACAGCTTGGGGGAAGAAGCTGTTTCTGAGCCTGGAAATATGGGCTCTGAGGCTCCTATAGCGCCTCCCGGAGCGCAGGAGGGAGAACAGTCCGTGGTTGGGGTGGGTGGGATCTCTGCTGATGCTGAGACCTCTGCGCAGGCAATGTTTATGATAAATGTCATTTATGGCTGGGAGCTGGGTACCGGTGATGCGCTGGGTTGTCTTGACGACCCACTGCAGAGCTTTCCGGTCTGCTGATGTACAGTTACCGTACTACACTGAGATGCAGTTGGTCAGGATACTCTCTGTGGTGCAGCGGAGGAAGTTGGTGAGTATATGGGGGGGGTAGGCGGGCGCACCTCAGCCTCCTCAGGAAATGCAGGCGTTGTTGGGCCTTCTTCACAAGGGAATGGGTGTTTGATGTCCAGGAGGTATCTTTGACCATTCCTCCATACAGAACCTTTCAAGATCTTTGATATTGTTAGGTTTGTGCTTGTAGAATTATTCAATTCAGACCACATGTTTTCAGTAGGGTCTGGAGATGGCAAAACATTGATTTTGTTTTCATGGAACCATTTAGATCATTGTCTTGTTCAAGGTCCACCTATACCCAAGCTTCATCTTCCTGGTACAGGCAACCAGGGTTTTTGCTAAAATGTCCTTGTACTTTATGAAATTCATAGTTCCAATGATATTTGGAAACTCCAGACGATTGAATTTGTTCAGAGTAAGGGATTTTGTCATGCAACCCTTCCAAAGAGCTTGTTGGTATAGAGGTGGTGCCTTATGGTTGATTTTGAGACTTTGTGACCCCAAGACACAACTAAAGTCGGCAGCTCTTGAACCATGGTTCTTCTTTGCCTTCCTCACCATCTTCTTCTGTAAGCATGGAGACAACATGCAATTTTGTCATCTTCCTAGCAAATTTGCAACTGTTTCAGATGTTTGAAACCTTTTGATTATTGCCCTAACAGTGGTTAGTGGTACAGTATGTTCAACTGTTTATAAATGTTTTGTACCCATTGCCAGGCTTGTCTTGGTCAACAAAAATCTGTCTTTTTTGAATTTACAGTTCTTTGGCTTTTTCCATGCTGATGTTACCTCATAAAAGGAATTTTACAGGAGTTTTTTTAATGTATACCCTAGTGTAACAGGAAGTGGTGGAAGGCCATAATACAGTTTCTTAAGACTGAGATTAATTTAAATAAATTCTAATTTTATTGCAGATTTAACTTTGGTTATTTAAAATAACATTTAAGTATGAAAGCATATAATGTCCCCCTATGTTTGAGCATAAGATATAGCTCATTATCTGTGTTTATTTTATACAGCGTTTTTTGCTCATTTCCATCAAGGGTGCCAATAATTCTGGACCTGACTTTGTATATATATATGGGGGGCAAGAAAGGCAAATGACAAATGTTCATTTTTAAAGAATAAATCCATGTACAGTAACTCAAATATTTTCTGCTTGACTTCAAAAATTAATTTGTGTCATACTGGCTCATATTTTCACAACTTTGGTGTGACACAGTTCTACTTCTGAGTGTGAGGGAGGGAGAATGCATAATTTTAAGGGTTGTTGCTATAACTCAGTTAGAGACCAACCTATGCCATATTATTCCATGAAAACAAGGCAATATAAGACACTATAGATAATAAATTGCAAGTGACATTATTTGGTGAAAGTAGCCTTTTCAGAGGTGTCTACCTGGGTTCATGCAACTGAATGAGAGCCATCTCTCGATCTCCATTGATGAAACATTAATCGACCTACCTCGTTGTCTTATGTACAACTGTACCATATTGACAGAGATTAACAATACTAGTGATGCATTTCCTCATATCTTGTACTTTAGTTGTGTAGCTACACAGGGGGAAATGTAAACCTATATCTAGTGTAGGATCCCACTCAAACACACCAAGTGTCTGAGTGGTGAAGGATAGTGTGTAGTCTTACCTTGTGATACCAGAATGGGATTAAATTAATGTTATTTAACTGTAATTATTTTATTTGACTCCAATTCATGTTTCCTCTCTGTTTACAGTTACTTAAATTGTATAATATGCAAATGAGAGACTATAGTCTCTTAGCTTGTGTAGTGTGGCTCTATACGTATTACTAACTACGTATATGAGACACATAGTACAACTAACTTACAACACATAGTGATGTTGATACCACTGCCAGCTACATTCTATATTCCTAAGTAAGGATCACCTTCTGTAACATTATTATAATCGATTTTCTCAAGGTATATTAAATGAACTGTGCCAATATATGGCTGTATACCAACTCTCACAGAACTTCAGCATTCGCAGTACACAACAAATGCTCCCTGTCCTTACTCCTTACTGCCACACAGTGCATGTTCTATGATTACATTACTGGATCAATATAAAGTTTTATACACATTTGTTAATTTTCCAGCAATGTGATGTTGCCCTTACCTACTGTATATTTTTCTCTGTTCACCGTTTTACGCGATCCGGAGGATCCGACCGTTCCTCACCCAAGAGGCCACTCAACTCCTGGTCCAGGCCCTGGTGATCTCATGTCTGGACTACTGCAACTCCTTGCTGGCAGGCCTTCCGGCCTGTGCCATCAAGCCACTGCAACTAGTCCAGAACGCTGCTGCTCGCCTGGTGTTCAACCAGCCGAAGTTCACCCACGTCACCCCTCTACTCTCCTCTCTGCACTGGCTCCCCATCGCAGCACGCATCAGATTCAAGTCACTGGTGCTTGCTTTTCAAGCGGCCAGAGGTACTGCTCCCCCATACCTCCAGTCACTCATCACGCCCTACACCCCGTCCAGACCTCTCCGCTCCGCCTCCGCTGGCAGACTGACTGCCCCATCCCTCCGGGCGCCTGGCAGCCGCTCCTCGCGGTCTCGCCTCTTCTCTGTCCTGGTCCCTCGTTGGTGGAACGACTTCCCGCAATTGGTCAGGACTGCGGAACCACTTCCAATCTTCCGCAAGAGACTCAAAACCCACCTCTTCAGACTCCACTACCCCTGATCTCTGTCCATCTAGCTAAATTGTCTTCACCACTGTCTACTTGTTCAACACTATACTCTTTATTTAAAAAAAAAAAAAAAAAAAAAAAAATTGTACATTTTGTAAACATTGTAAAATACCTTTTCCTTCCCGGTGTTACAGGTATGGTACGCAGATGCCTGCAATGATGTCTATTGCTGTATTCCTGCCTGATCTCGTGCGCTAACTGTGATTGTTCCTACCATGTATTGATGCACATCTTGTAAGTCGCTCTGGATAAGAGCGTCTGCTAAATGCTTAAAATGTAAAAATGTAAATGAATGGCATCAAACACATTATTAATAAACCCATTGTTGCTGACAGACTGCTTTTAAATAACCATATAGAGCAGGGGTGGGCAATTATTTTTTACATGGGGCCACATGAGAACAAGAAAATATTATGGAGGGCCGGGCCGAAAGGCTGAACTAAAGTCTGCATAATATGAATTGTGTTTCTTTATATAAAGCAGTAAATAGCATTGTTTTGATAAGTTGGTAAGACTGGTAAGAGTATATGTTATAATTGAGCAATGAAAAAGAGAGGTTGTCTTAGAAAAAATGACATTTACTCAATACAATTTCCCAAAACAATGGTTAACGAAATGTGAACATTTGTACAGTTTTTGATTCATTATATTAGTGACCATTTTCAGCCACATTCAGTAAGATACATCATATTAGAAAATAATGATGCCTACATTTGTAGTTTAATCACATTCACACTCATCACTCAATCTGTGTTTTTCAGTTCTTTTTTCTTGTTCAGTGAGAGAAATCTAGTCTCTGTTGGTCTTTAACAAGTGCATCAAAGTCAGGTTGAATGTCTGAGGTGGAGATGCGAAGCACAGCTGACAGATGATCATCAGTGAGAGAGGATCTGTACCTGGACTTGTTAAACTTCATCACTGAGAATGTTTGTTCACATATGTAGGTAGAGCCAAAGAGAACAAACATCTTTTGAGCATGTCTCCTCATGTTTGGAAACTTCTCTTGCTTAAGAGAAGAGTAGAATTTCAGCAGTGGTCGTGACTTGAAGTGCTCTGTCAGTACTGCATCAGACTGCAGGTCAATGAGTTCCAGCTGGACATCACTAGGTGCATCATCCACATTGCAGGTAAATGGAGAGGAAATCAAGTGCATTTCACTCTCCATTGTTCTGAGATCTTCAAATCGCCTTGAAAACTCACCATGCAGTGCTCCTAACATAGATGAGTACCTGCGGAGATTATCATCTGATGGGGTGACTTCTTTCAGTGTTTGCATGTGAGTGAGATTGTTGCTCTCCAGTTGCCTTGAAAGAAACTGTAACTTCGTCATGAAAGCCTTCACCAGGTTGTGCATTTCATGGACGAAAAGGCCCTTGTCTTGCAGTTTGGTGTTCAGTGCAGTCATCAGTGCAGTCACATCAACAGCAAATGCAAAATCTGCCATCCACTTCTCATCTGAGAGCTCTGGGATGTCTTTGCCTTTCTTCTCACAAAACTCTCGGATCTCTGCTTTCAGATCCCAGACTCTTTAGCACTTTGCCCAGGCTGAGCCATCGGACAGCTGTGTGATAGCTGATGTCACTATGTTCAGTCTCGTGCTCCTCTAAAAGTGCAACAAACTGCCTGTGATTCAATGCTCGTGCTCTGATGAAGTTTACTATTTTAGTTACAACATCAATCACATCGTCAATTTTAAGCACTGACTTGCACAACACATGCTGATGTAAAATACAATGCAAAAATACCACTTTCTGATCTGCGTTGATTTCAGTCACTTTATCTTGCATACGTTTCAACAGCCTGACATTTTTCCCTGTTAGATTTGGACAACCGTCCGTTGTGACACCCGTCAGTCTGTCCCATTTCAGTCCCAGTGTGTCCATGCATGCATTTACCTCCGTGAACAGATCGCTCCCCGTCGTTGTCCCTTTCATTGAGCGCATTGCTGCCAGCTCCTCCGTAATCTTGAAGTCCGTTATCCCACGGACAAACACAAGTAACTGGGCTGTGTCACGGACATCACAGCTCTCGTCCAAAGCCAAGGAGAAAAAGTCAAAATTTGCCACTTCACGTTGCAGCTGAAGCTCAAAATGTCCCGCAATGTCCTCGATCCTTCTCGTCACGGTGCGCCTGGACAGCGGGACTTGCTCAAATGCTTCTTTTTTTCCAGGACATATTAGTGCTGCAGAGTCCACCAATCACTCTTTTACAAACTCTCCATCTGTGAATGGCTTACTGTTTTTAGCGATTTTGTGGGATATTACAAAGCTGGTCCTGGTTGCTGCATCCCTGGATGTGTGAAGCTTGGTAAAAAACCCTTGTTGCTTTTGTAGCTTAGCTACCAAATCTTCCGATATCCGCGCCATTTCAGCATCATTCAAGTTTTTAAATTTCTCCGAGTGTTTCGTCTGGTAATGTCGACTCAAATTGTAATCCTTGAACACGGCACTCTGGTCTCCGCAAACCAAACACACCGCTTTACCTCTGACTTCAGTAAATCAATACTTAGCAGTCCATGTCTTCTTGAAAACCCTGCATTCAGCATCTACCTTTCTTTTTTTAGTCGACATTTTGGGGGTGAAAGTCGTCTTGGCACCTGTAACCTGCTTGCGACAACGTCAATTCAGTAACACGCATCACTTACGTACCTTACGTACCTATGCGCGACGAAAAACAACACAACTTCAAAATAAAAGAAATGCACATTCAATCCACGCATGAGGTAAAATAAGAAATTACGTTTATTTTGTAATTTCTTATGAACCTTACGCGGGCCGGTCAGAGTCAACTAAAGGGCCGCATGCGGCCCGCGGGCCGTAAAATGCCCAGGTCTGATATAGAGTCATCATTTATTTGTTTGTGCTGTTGTCTGACCAGTTTTCGAATGACATCAAAATCTATGTTGAAAAACATGTTGTTGCAGAAGGATTGCTTTAATACAGTTAAATCACAATTTATGCTGTTGATTCTCATTCTTCATTACTCTTGATACTGAAACAATACTGCTGATCTCTGAAACATATTCAGCAATTATTTTATTAATTCACTGAAAGCCATACCTGCTACCCTGAATAATTCAAGTAAATATTTAAAAATAATGTAGTGATAATATGCATAATAATATGCACTTTTTGTAAGTCGCTCTGGATAAGAGTATCAGCTAAATGTCTAAAATGTAATCCGTGTATGTAATGTCATGACTCAATTCTCAAAGACTATGTTTGCAATCTTGCCGAGTGTCAGCAGTAAGTCTGACAAGTAATGAAGGTCTAATTGGCTGGACTGATGAGCAAATCTTCTACATTTCCTCCTTATATAGCATATATGTATGTGTGTTACATGAAAAACAAAGTAAGTGCATTTTCCATAGAACCAATTTATTGTATATTCATGTAGGATAAGTCTTATGTTTATGTGTAGTAAAGCTATGACACATAATAATAGCACATCAATTAGTACCATACAGTATTGCATTCATTAGGCTTTTGCTAGCAGCCTGATAGCCATCTAACTCCCACCCTTTTGAATGTCAAGAAACATTTCTGTTAATGTAGTGTAATTTTAACATTTTAATACAAATTGTCACTGTAGGGAACTATTGCTGTTGTTATTATTATTGTTATTATTATTATTTCATTGTTCAACAGAACAAGTGAGAATAATATTTTTAAACAATGAATTGCTACCACCATAAAATGACCTTGCATGAAATTGTCAAAATTGCGATTGACTGATATTGACTTATACTGACATCTGGTGGCCAGCATTGATAAGAACAAGAACTGTATTATTGCTCTGATGTACAATGATACCGTTAGGTAGAGATACTCCATGGGCAACCCAAAATCAATATAATATGTTCCAACTGATAGATGTGGATCTCTAAACTATATCTCTAGTCCTATGTGTGTGTGTGTGTGTGTGTGTGTGTGTGTGTGTGTGTGTGTGTGTGTGTGTGTGTGTGTGTGTGTGTGTGTGAGAGAGAGAGAGAGAGAGTGAGAGAGCACAATGTTTTAAAAATAAATAAAATGCTGTTATGCTCATATTTTCATGTGACTGATTCGGGTTTGCTGGGAGGACCATGTTGTCCGCTCTCACAGCCTCACAGTCTCTATCTCCTCCGAATTAGAAGTTGTCTCACTTGTGTGGAGCTTCCTGTGCTAATGCAGAGGGCAATCACCTGGACATGTCACCCCCCTCCCTTTGATTTTAAATATTATAACTTTTTATTTTATTGAATGTTATATAACAAATGTTTTGTTGTTTTAGTTGTGTTTTCATTTCCATGGTTTGGTGAGGAGATGTTTTGTTACATCAATCTGTTTAATATTTATATTTAGTTTGATTAAGATTGGTTTTAATACATTTAATATCTTTTAATATGTCAAATAGCCATTTGTTTGTCCATTTTTAGTAAACTTTAAAATCGCTGTACTGGTATTTCTATCCATTGTTTTTCTCTCGTGATTAAATCTGCAGTGGGTGGTATGAGTTAAAAAATATATACACCCACCTGACCCAAGCCAAATGTAGTAAGAATTTCAACAAAACTGTAACAAATGAGACAAAAAAGAATTCAGCAAGAAGGAGCATGAATTCAACTTGGAGTCACACCATGAATGAATCCCATTCGTTTGCATGACTGCTGATTCTATCATTTGAATTACAGTATTAATTAGTAATTCAGTAGTAAAACAGTATTAATAAATATTACATGTATCCATTGCCCACAGTGGGACAGGGTGGTGGTGGTGGTGAAGGTGAAACTTAAGTAGGTGAAGATTGCCTAAATTTGGACTTAATGAGCTGGAAGGGACTTAGTAAATGGAGGCAGGCTGTACCAAACCAGGCACGTGATGTCAGCAATGTGTAAAGAAATGTACTAAGGGATAGCTAGGAGTAGCCTAAAAGTAATAAGCAGAAAATATTAGCAGTAACGTCAAAATATTTGTAGACATATGTATATGAATATAAATGCATACCCTTACATTATGCATGCAACACCATGCACGCTTATATTAGTAGGCATACTAGCTTGTATAGATATTGCATGCTCACTCATAGCTTGTAACTGAATTGGTTACATTTGACATACAGGCATCGGTGTAAATATCCTCATCCTGTCTGAGACAAGCAATGATTCATTCATGGTGTGACTCCAAGTTGAATCCTGAAAACGAAGGCACAATGGGCGCATAGTTTGTTTGAATGCACGACGAAGAGGCCAAAACATTACATTTACATTTTTTACATTTTAAGCATTTAGCAGACGCTCTTATCCAGAGCGACTTACAAGATGTGCATCAATACATGGTAGGAGCAATCACAGTTAGCGCACGAGATCAGTGCAGGAATACAGCAATAGACATCATTGCAGGCATCTGCGTACCATACCTGTAACACCGGGAAGGAAAAGGTATTTTACAATGTTTACAAAATGTTTTTTTTTTTTTTTTTTTTTTTTTTTTAAAGAGTATAGTGTTGAACAAGTAGACAGTGGTGAAGACAATTTAGCTAGATGGACAGAGATCAGGGGTAGTGGAGTCTGAAGAGGTGGGTTTTGAGTCTCTTGCGGAAGATTGGAAGTGATTCCGCAGTCCTGACCAATTGTGGGAGGTCGTTCCACCAACGAGGACCAGGACAGAGAAGAGGCGAGACCGCGAGGAGCGACGGCTGCCAGGCGCCCGGAGGGATGGGGCAGTCAGTCTGCCAGCGGAGGCGGAGCGGAGAGGTCTGGACGGGGTGTAGGGCGTGATGAGTGACTGGAGGTATGGGGAGCAGTACCTCTGGCCGCTTGAAAAGCAAGCACCAGTGACTTGAATCTGATGCGTGCTGCGATGGGAGCCAGTGCAGAGAGGAGAGTAGAGGGTGGCGTGGGTGAACTTGGCTGGTTGAACACCAGGCGAGCAGCAGCGTTCTGGACTAGTTGCAGTGGCTTGATGGCACAGGCCGGAAGGCCTGCCAGCAAGGAGTTGCAGTAGTCCAGACGTGAGATCACCAGGGCCTGGACCAGGAGTTGAGTGGCCTCTTGGGTGAGGAACGGTCGGATCCTCCGGATGTTGTGGAGGGAGAAACGGCAGGTCCCGAGTGATCGCTGCAATATGGCTCGAGAAGCACAGCTGGTTGTCCAGGGTTACCCCAAGACTCCTGGCAGACTGGGACGGAGACACTATGGAGCCTTCCACGGTGATTGACGCATCAATCATCGGGAGCCCTTCGCTGGGAGGAAGAGCAGCTCTGTCTTCCCCAGGTTCAGCTTCAGGTGGTGGGTGGACATCCATGCGGAGATGTCAGCCAGGCATGCAGAGATCCGTGCCGGGACCGGGTATCAGATGGAGGAAGGAGAGAAACAGTTGAGTGTCATCAGCATAACAGTGATAGGAAAAACCATGAGCAGAAATAACAGAACCAAGTGACTTGGTGTACAGAGAAAATAGGACAGGGCCTCACCACGCGGGACACCGGTAAAAATAGGGATCCTCTCCAGGCCACCTGGTAGGACAAGTCAGCCAGGTAGGACTCAAACCATGTCAACACAGATCCAGAGATTCCCAAGAGATGAAGCAGGATCGGTGGTGGTGTCGAATGCCGCCGACAGGTCGAGGAGAAGGAGGACGGAGCTAAGGGATCGGGACTTAGCGATGTGAAGAGCCTCTGTGACCGCAAGGAGAGCAGTCTCTTGGAGTGGCCTGCTCTGAACCCAGATTGGTTAGGATCAAGCAGGTCGTTCTGTGAGAGATGAGCAGACAGTTGATTATAGACAGCCCGCTCTAACGTTTTGGAGAGGAATGGGAGGAGAGAGACAGGTCGGTAGTTAGAGATGACAGCAGGATTCAGAGAGGGTTTTTTGAGGAGGGGGACAACCTGAGCGCATTTGAGGGCGGAGGGGACAGAGCCACATTCTTGGCTTTCTGGAAAGTGCGCACCATCTACTGGAATCCATATCTCGAAGATCATAGACTAGAATACGATAAGTTAAATAAATTAATGTGTTTAACAAAACTTTTTTCGCGTGTAACCTAAATTGAAGGGAGAAAATAAATGGGACCTGGAAGAAAAGAGGTTGGTTAGTGCTGGCTACATCAAACTTTGTAGTCATTAAAAACACACTGAATGTTGTCGGCTGTGGCCAGGAGTGCCACTATGGGTCAGCAATTGGCTGTCCGCCCCAGGGATGGGGGAGGGAAGCCGACATGAGTCCGCTGCATATAGGAGTGGCTCTGGAGTACCGGAGTTACAGTTGACGGCTTGGCGAGTACCTGCTCTGAGAAGACGGTACTTTGCATTTGTCATTTCGGTCTCAGGGCTACGGCAGCGAACTCACGATATGAGGGGGGGATTGACATGAAAAAGAGAGGGCTACTAAATTGGGATAAAAATGTGATAAAATCAGAAACAAAAATCTGTAAAAACACACTGAATTTGTAAGTAACTTCATTTTTTATATAAAAAAGCTAAAAGTATCAATTAAAGTTGTATATAATAAAATAAGGAACCTGAAAGAGAAAACATTTGTTTGTTCTTACAAATGTAAACTTTTTACGATCCTAATCTGTATGCAGAACCATTCTAATATGTCAGCTCCACAAAGGCCAACTTGACACACAGCTATGATACAACATGACTAACTATTCAAATATGTCAGCTCCACAATTCCAGCTTGACATACAGTATCACAACTATGCTATGACATCCCACTACAACTATCATAAACATATCTGTGTGGTTCTGTGTGGCTCAGTAGGTAGAGCATGGTTCTGACAATGCTTAGGTTGTGGGTTCGATTCCCATTGGGACCACAAATACTAAAAAATGTATGCAGTCACTACAGTAAGTCACTTTGGATAAAATTGACTGCTAAATGGCATATAATATTATATTATATCACCACCAGTAATCTCTAACATATGACCTCTTAAAATTAAGAAATAACCCTAACTTCATTTTCCAAATAGTCATCTAAAAGGGGAAGTCAAAAACTACATATTCAGCCTCATACTCTACCACAAGTAACAATGAATCCTCAGGGTTTGCACTGACAGCATTTCCTGGATTCCAGCACTCCATTCCATCATCACTGTTGATGTATGTGTGCTCTATCCTTTCACCAATTACATCTGCAGCACACAGACACCTCTCACAACTCTAAATCTCAATCAAGGTAATCTGTCCACAAATCAAACCAACACATCCTCTACAACCAACCAACCCTGAAGCAAAGGCCTGTCTGCTGACTGTCTCATGCCTGAGACAGGTGCCTGTCCCTAGGGAACCACACCTTTTCATTCGCATGGAATGCATGGTGAACAATTTCCTCAAGCAATTGCTCAGGTGTAAGAATTTTAGGAATTGCACTGCATCTCTAGCCTTTACCTTTTGCTTCTCAGCTAAACAAGGACATCTGCAAGGCCCCCAGTGGGAGAATGTCAGGGGTTGTGAGCTCCCAGGTAACCCACCACTCTCCAAACAGCACACCAACACGTAAGTAAAAGGGTAAAATACAATGTCTTTATTTAACCATTCAAAGCACACTGCAGAAAAGGAGTAATTCAGGGATTTTCTTCCTTCCCCTCCCGCTGAACAACCTCCCGAGACCCGCCAGACAGTACAGAAGCCCCCCCAGGTAAGCATGTCCGTACGCACCACACACTACACACTGTGACAATCACACACCCGAAGAGACTCGATTTCACACACAAGGAGGCACTATGCACACATTTCCACACTGCACACACAATGAATAGCCTCATGTGGTGGTCTACCACCCGGCCCACCTCGTCACTCAAAGGGGGAGAGCTGAACCCTTATTGGGCACATTCACACCCTACACAACACCCATCCGATGCCACAGACACACAACACGGAACAACAAAAAAGCTAAATACGGTGGAGCCCCAGCCATGCCGCAATGCCAGTGGGGGACTGCTACGACAAAAAAAAAAAAAATTAACCCCACCCCCGCCACTCCAGGCTTGTCTGTGAAGAGGTACATCACCACGTCCACTTGAGTTGTCCCTGGCTCGCAGTCCCTTCCCTGCTCTGCCACAGCTCTCGTCACGTTTGCCTCGGTCAGGGTGGAATTTGGTTGGAAAACCCCAAATTAGCTCCAACACCAATCTGCTTCGGACTGTCCTGTAGTGTGGTTCTGTATGCCTCAGTAGGTAGAGGACAGAGTTGACAACGCTGTGGGTTTAATTGCCATTGGGGCCACACTACATTACATTACAGGCATTTAGCAGACACTCTTATCCAGAGCGACTTACACAGTGTCACATTTCTTTACATACAATCCATTTATACAGCTGGATATTTTACTGAAGCAATTCAGGTTAAGTACCTTGCTCAAGGGTACAACGGTGCCAGTGCCCCACCTGGGATCGAACCTACAACCTTTGCGTTACAAGCCCAGTTCCTTAACCATTATGCTAACACTGCCGCCACTGAAAAATATACTGAAAAATGTATGCATTCATTACTATAAGTCGCTTTGGATAAAAGCACCTGTTAAATGGCATATAAACATCGAACAAAAAGTTTGGAAATTTGTGTTTGGTAGATTATTTCTCTGTTATAACAATGCTTCTTGGCAACAAATTGTATACCGTTGGAAAGCCTGTTTATTTCCCTTTTAAATGGTGCCCCATTTGTAAGGAACATGCATTTGTGGGATGAGCAGCACAGCTGAGTATGTGGGTTGTGCCCATGAAACATTTGTCAAATCTTCTCTGCCAATGCCAAACAGCTTATTCTGCTGTTGCTATTCACTCTTGTTTGGTGTTGTTTGGTGGATTGGATGATTGAGGTCTATCAGTAACAAGGAAGAAACAAGACATATTGGCAATTTTACAATTTATTCATTTAACAAACAGTCAGGAGCCTCAGTAGCGTGTGGAAGAACCATACACAGCCACAACAGCCTGGCACCTCCTCCTCATGCTGGTCACCAGCATGGTCACACACTGCTGTGGGATGGCATTCCACTCCTCAACCAGGATTTGTCGCAAGTCAGCCAACGTGGTTGTGTTGGTCACTCTAGCACGAACAGCACGCCCAAGCTGATCCCACAAGTGTTCAATTGGGTGAGGTCAGGACTGTTGGCAGGCCATTCCATTCTCTCTACTCCCAAATTCTGGAGGTATGGGATTGCCACTGGTTGCAGAATCTCATCTCGATATCTCTCTGCATTGAGATTGCCTCCAATGATGACAAGCCACGTTTTTCCAGTGATGGAGATGCCACCCCACACCATCACACTGCCTCCACCAAAAGGTGTTACTCTGTTGGTGCAGCAATCAGCATAGCGTTCTCCCCGTCTTCTCCACACTTTGACCCTACGATCCAACTTCCGTAGGCAGAATCTGGACTCATCGCTGAACATAACATTCCTCCACATGTTCAGGACACCAGCGCAAATGGGCCTGATGGTGAAGGGCAGTCCTGGCAGGCCTCCTGGCAGCCTATGAGCCCAGAGATTGGCTGCGTGCAGTCTGTTCCAGATTGTCTGGGCTGAGAGCCATGTGCCATATTGTCCTGCAAACCTTGACTGCAAATCTGTAGAAGACAGCCTACGGTTCCTATTTGAAGAGTTTGGATGCAAAATCAGATAAATCCATTTGATTTTTTAATTGTGATTTCTTGGCATAATTGATCAATTCCAAAAAGGGTGCCACTAAATTGATGTAAGCATATAAACCGAGTAGGGCTCTTAGATCCATAGACTCAGGTCAGCTAGTAGAGCCCAGGGTCCACACTAAACATGGTGAAGCAGCATTTAGCCGTTATGCTTCATGCAACTGGAATAAACTGCCAGAAGATCTTAGATGTGCCCCAAATGTAGCAATTTTTTAATCCCAGTTAAAAACATTTCTCTTCTCATGTGCCTACAACTAACAATTGCACTCTATTCTTACTGCACTTTATCTTAACTTAATTATTTTAATAATGTACTGTGCGCTATTCATATCTCTGTAACTATTTTTATGCTTTATGCTTCTTTTTGTTTATTCTTATGTAAAGCACATTGAATTGCCTTGCCTTGCCTTGCCTAAGCAACGTAATAAAAAGACAGATTTAAAAATAGATAGATATTTTTCTGTTTGTTTTGCATCAAAAGCAGATAAATCCGTTTTTTTGCTAAATTAAAATTGGTTCACCCAGAGCGAGCCATTGCACTCCGGTTATGCAGACCACTGCGAATTTACCAAAAGTTGGAATCTCGACTGCATCATTTCTGATAGTGGGGGACTGCGTTCACTCTGGTGATATTATGATGAAAAGACCAATCTTGTGCTCTTTCAATTTGTAGGACCTGTTCTGAATTGTAATGTGCGGTTGTGCGGATTTAGTACGTTGTATCTTTTAAAGGATAAAATACAGTAGCGGATATCTCGGTTTGTGCTAACAAGAGGGCAAGGCATGTATCGGTTTCTGCAACAAAACATTGAATAACTGCACACAAAGCATGAGATATATTGAGTTTTGCATCAAAACGATTTGGGAATCGTAAAGACAGCACTATGATCTCAATCACGACTTGTTTGGTTTAGTTTTGGCAGGAATGGCATTTATCGGTTTTTGCATATGAACTCTTCATATCAACTCCACTGTCAGTTTTTGTTTTCTGGCTCCGTCCTCAGAATTTTCTGCTCTCTATTGGTGTTTTTCCACCGTACAGTACGGTATGGCACGGCATGGTAACCATCCGTACCCGTAACTACTTCCTTCAAAGGTCGAGTCGCTGTGCTGTTTTTCCACCACACAATAGAACTGTGAAGATAGTTGGAGTTAGATAGAAGGAGTTATTTGAAGTGACATTAGTAACATTTACATTGTAAACATTCCAGCTCAAATTCACAAAAGCAGAACACGGCTTTCCCCGTAACATTAGCTACAATTTTCTTACCTCTACTTAGGCGTTTGGGAGTCATGTCGGGGGCAGCGAGTGCAGGAGGTACCATGCAGTGACTTCACACTAGGCTATATAATCTTTCATATTTATTATTCGGCGTTGGTCCTCCAATTAATTGCAATTTACCAAGATCACATTTAATACTTCATATTTCTTGCATCCGTAGCCTATATTTTTTCAATTGTATAAAAATGAAAACATTAGGTATATTTGTCTTTGTGTTTACATCTGTGCTGTTATGTAGCTTGTTACTACAAAAACATTTGTTTCCCACACATACTCGCAGACTCGAGTTCTTGTCTCCCCTTAAAGAGAAACAGTTAAATAATTTTTTTCAACATTTCAGTAGGCTAAACTAATATTGGGAAAAATTGTATTGTTTGGGTTCCCTTAATTCACTTAATATAATGCCTATTCTATGTCTGGAACACATATAATATCAATAACATAATATCAATGATCAATCTTCCACCCATGTGTTTTGTTACATCGCGTGCTATATCGCAATCGCAATATGTAGCAAGATTATCGCAATATGAGGTTTTGCCCATATCGTGCAGCCCTAGCTACGAGCTAAAAAAATTCATAAATGCAAGTGTCGATTTATGGAGGCACAAGATTGTTCAAACAGTCATTTGACACTGTCCAGTTCATATTCTTTTGTTTCAAAGGCCTGGGTTTAGCTCGAGTATCGGAATGCATCATAATACCAATAATCGAAGTGAAGCTGGAAAAACCCCATAGTGGTTGTGTCTGAGCCTGTGCTTTAGCGTGACGATTCTGTGACGATTGCGCTTGACCAATCATTGGTCTGCAGTATTGCTAGCTCCACCCTTAGGTCTCTGTTCAGATTACTAGTACCTAAACAGAGCAGCTAAATTCAGCACGGGTGCTTAGTTTCGGTACGGTTCGCTTGGTGGTGGAAAACTGCATCCTCTGTCTTATTAATGGTCTGCTTTCTCTGATAAAACTCGGCCCTTTGCTCCTTGACTGATCTTCTTTCTACAGTCAGCACATGTACCTTCTTGTCACTGTTTAACCCTGAGAGCCAATCCCGTGTCCCATTTGGCTTAAAAAGCCTTGTTGCCTGTAGGGTGCTTGCAGTTGCATTGGGTCTCTCCCTCAGAAGTCTGTCAAAAAAGTCTCTCTCACAACTGACATTAGTCTTTGGAGCAGATTCAAGCTGACTGGGCTATTCCTGTGTCACAGTGTAACGACTGTGCCCCAGCTGGTTAACAAGTATGCCACAGCACATTTTCACAATCCTAGCCAAAGTCTTGAAAATTAGAAAATTCATGTCACACGTTTTAGAGTCTGTTGCCTGGAGAAAAACCTATGGAAATCTGTTCCTGTGGACATATCACCATTTCTGAAGAGAGGCCTCAGCCTAAACAATGCTGTTACCATCATTCTGCCAAGGATTCAGCTTCCTCAAAAGCTCCTGCAACCTTGTGTCTCAAGAACATGCTACTTCTTTGAAAGAGCCCTCAACAAAGGATCTATCACCACATCCCCTACAATGTCTCACACTTAGATCTTCTAATACAGCTCTCACCAAATTGTTGTCATGCTAAAATTCATGTGTGAATTCAAGCAGATTGCAATGCTAGAAATATACACTAGCTGCATGTGAAAGGTGACATTTGAACCTATTTTCCTTAAAGGGAATGAGTGGCACAAAATAATTCACTGTCAGAAATGTACAAAATTGCTAGTAGCATCTGTGCAAAGCGTGAGCTGATTTAAAAGTATCATATTAAACTCATGACATATTATAGAGATCAACAATGTTAAAACATAAAATGATGACCTGCAATCATTGTTTTAGTGTAGCGATTTCACCAGAAATCATTAAAAAATGTATGTTGTCCATGCATGAATCTCTAAAGTCAGTTTAAGCTAGCTATAAGCTAAGAAAATGTGTTTGCTAGAAGAGCGGTGTACAGTATGTAAAAAAATATTTTGGTATGTTCACCAAAGTTTCACTCACTATTTAGAATATAATATAATTGGACAGTGCAGATGCAGGACTGACAATTAGTTGTGTTTAATGGGGTAGTACCATTAACGTTACAAGTTGTGAGTTTTACTACAATCCAAAATATTTGTTTTTGCTAGTTGCAATAATATCTACTAAGCAGCCAATTCTCTTTTCTGGTGTTTTTTTATTGTTCATTTGTTGCAAAGTTGAAAGTGATGTATTACCTGTTTCAAGAAATGGTAACGACTATCTTAGTTTCCATTCAATATCTCAATTTTCTTCAGTCTGCATCTCCTAATGTAAGAAAGTTAAAGAAATAAACAAAAAAAAGTTTGAGCCATTTATACCTAGAACCGCCACGGGGTAAAATGTACCCACCATAGTAGGCAATGTAACAATATAAGGGCATTTATTTTCATGCAGTTTTTGTTCGTACATTTTAGTTGCCACGAAATGCGTGTTATTTTAATTTGATTGTTCTATTTTTGGTATTCTTTTTTGGCCTCTATTGTTGCCTATTTAGCTCGTTTTAAAATAAAATAGAACATTACGAATAGAATAATACGAATATGGATAGAAGAAAAAGATGCACAATTTGGAATGCGCAATTCTATACTAAGCCACGTTCGCTGCAACCTCTGCTGTCAATTTGGGAGAGAATAGATGAGCACCTGCTCTCAACCAAAATGTGTGATGTCAGCCGCCCCTTCTTTTCCCACCACAGTTCAGTGTTAAGCTTGCATAGACATGAGTCGGAGAAAAACACTTTGGGTACAGCTTTATACCAGCAGACTGTGGGTGCTCAATTGACCAGCAGGGGTGAGTGATGAGACACAGAAAAAACGGTTGAATGGATCCCTCCCTCCCTGCATGGCTGCTGACCATGGTCGGCACTGGCACGGTTTGAATTTGATACCAGTCGATTCAGTGCTCATGCACACATTAGAAGAGTGCCTTAACAGGACGAGCCACCCAGCAGCCGAACATTTTTCTTTTAATTATTTTCCAACACTACAGGGACAAAACGATGAAGAGAAAAACAATCATTTGGTGGGTAGGCAAAGCCAGAGGCTTGGCATTTACTGTTTTTGACTCAATTATCACTATATATGAACATCTTGTGAATTTTTTCAACCTAAAAAAGAGGTCAAGTTAAATATAAAAGCATATATACTTTCTATACATCTATAAACACACTTGCTACAATAGGTCTGCACTTACAAGTTATTGATATCAAAGCCAGTTTACAACAAACACTTTTAAGACATATTGCATTCCTTTCTAAACTGTTGTATAGCTCTGTTGTGTTTGCTAGAGTAAGGATTGCCAACCCTGGTCCAGGAGAGCCACAGGGTCAGCTGGTTTTCATTGTTTCTCAACACAATTCATGTTCCAATTTCACAAGTGATCAATTCATGCATTCGATTACACAGTTAACTCACCCTGGTTTCTTGGGTCTAAGATGGTTGCAATTTTAATGAGAAAACAGAAACCAGCAGACACTGTGTCTCTCCAGGTCCAAGGTCCTCTTCATTAATATGCAACTACAGATAAATGCCAAAACAAAGGACACATTGGTAACCCAGGGGAAAAGGATGTCTCGTTGGAAAAGGGAGGGCTAGGCCTACCTGCCGGTACCGGCCATTGCACCACCGACAGGCACTGACATTACTGCTCGCATTTAAATGATCCCTCATTTACTCAAATGTTACCTGTAGTGTAAGCAGTTATAAAATCTAGTCACCACTGTTTACTTGTTCTACACTATTTTAAAATCAGGTAAGATATGGTATTTGGTTTACTATGATTGTTCTTAAGATGTGATGCACATCAATATTTCTTGTAAAATGTAATGTAGTTATAAAATTTTTTAAAATCAAGATATGGTTTGGTTTACTAGCACTACTTACTTTGCACTGCACTGGGTGTATGACATTTCAGATATCGTTTTATAGACACTATTTTTCTTATGAATGGGTACAGTATATAGTATGTAAGACAATGACACACACTCAATATTGTATTAAATAAATGCTAATTTATTAAAATATCTGAAGAAATAATATATTTTTGAAACTTTGCAAAGAACTAAACTCTGGTCGTTCCTCTTCACTACATGGTGCACCAGACATTTTTCAGGTTCAGGAAGTGTTTCAATGGTTTTATCATGATGATGTAATATCTAGACGGAGCGTCGAAACAATTACTTCAATTGTTGAATTGTTTGAATGATTCAAAAGTCTAGTCTAGTCTCCAGACACAAATGCCCATTTAAAAGTCATGTGGAAATGCCCCTGATTAGCCAGTGGGCACAGTCATTCATCCCAGGGGTATTCCCTGCTCCATGTGCATTCATGTCATTAAAATACAAAAGTTGATTGGGATATACCTTCTTTTTTTCTTTTTTTTTGGCTCAGTTCTACTGTAATATTGCAAGACACTATTCTTTCAGCAGAGGGCACTGGAGCATAGTATTTATGACATAAAATGTGTTCCAAAATGTAATTTGATATCAATAATTCCCAAGAAAAAAGTAAGAGAAACCTTTATATGAATTTATTTTCAACAAATTGACTGACAAGTTATTATAACCAATATTAAGTGATGGAAGGCTTGTGTATATATTGTGGTAATGTTGCTGTGTTACAATATTAAAAATATGAGTTATCATTCCAAGGTTAGTGGACATAAATAGCCAGTAAAAATGTATTTGTCTTCCTGTTTAGCAATACAGAAGCTGTGGCAGGGTAGCAACAAACTAATTATTAAGTAATTATACTGAAGCCTTGGAAGCAACATACAGCACCATTGTACTTTGACTCTGATCTTTGACTTTGTAATGGGATTTAGAACGTTTTTAATCTGTTATAAATCCAGAATTAATGCTAAATGAATCTATACCATATATTTGTATGGGAAACAATCTCACAATTACTCTGGGAAGTTATTTTCTCAGAGTGCGGTTCAGTTCAGTTCAATGTTCCAAACCCCCCTGGGAGTACTATATAATAGCTGATGTGAAAAGTAGTTTGCGTCGCTATTCTTGAACACTGTGAAAATTTCAGAATGGAATTGCAACCTGGTCTCTGTAATCTATCAAAGTAATCATACGTTTGTTGGAAAATGGTGAAATATAATATAATATATTATATAAGTCAGCTATATTTAATTTTGCAATGTTCCATTGAGAATGCTCTGCAGGACAAAGCAGTATGACCTCGGCAGCCTCTGGTTCGGAAGTGTTCATAAGTAGTTGAATTCAATTCAAGAAGTAAATTCAACATATTGGTGTAGTGGCATTTTCTTCTCTATAGGTGGCACTGTTGATCCTCTTTCTCTTCATTAGTTGTGATTGTCTCTGTATCTAAAAGTTGTACTTTTTCAAGTGCTCACATAACTAAGCTTAGAGTACCATACATTCTACAATCTCAGAAGGTCTGGTACTTAAAGGGCACTTTGGGTATGTTCTCTGAAAAATGGCCTTTGGCTTACCTTTAAATGACCATTAGACATGTATCTCCAATGGAGCTTGAAATACATTTTCATTTTCTGGCAAAATTCAATAACTATTTGAAACAGAATGCCTGTGAAAGTGTGCAGTCATACACAGCATAAACCTATTCAATTGCTAATTTGTAAAACTTGGCACGTCCAACTGAATACCTAACCTGAGATTTTGGTTCCATTTTTCAAAACTTTGAATCTTTAGATACACCACCCCTGTTCGACTGGTTAACAATAGTCTCCTAAATGTTTGGCCTACAGGGTAATACAAACATCATTGCACAAATCTTGAATGAAATGAATTGGGGTTTTTTCCGTTTCTGAGAATTCATTTTTTTGGAGTTACAAGGTTTTTGCTTGACACCAACATAATAATAAGATTATATACATAATAATACGAACAAAACAACAACAACAATAATAATAATAATAATAATAATAATAATATATAATACAATAATAATAATATAATATAATATAATATAATACACCAACAAAATAATAAAATAATGAGTTATTTTTTAGACTAAGCCCAAGGTGCCATGTGGAGGCCATTGCTGCACAGGGAAATAATGATGCTTTCTGTTCAGTTATTAGAAATGGACAGTTCACACACACACACACACACACACACACACACACACACACACACACACACACACACACACAAACACACAAACGCATACACATACACAGCAAGACATCTTCTATCTTCACTAGCAATGTTCACCTCCATCGGACTGCTTGTTAACTTTGTATTAAGGGTGCAATGAAGGGTGGGCTGAGTTTTGTTGTGTGAAAGGACTACAAATGGGTTCTGTCAAATGCTACCCTTGGTATTTTTTCTAGGTGATGAGATCAAACAGACGCATGACTTGGCTTAAGTGAAGCTGGCATTTCTCGCTTAGGTAAGGGCTTCCTATAAAACATTGGACTGTCTTTGTTGTACTCACAATGAAATGTTGGGTTTTCATTTTTTTAAATTTGGTGTTTTGTTTGTGGGTTAAAGATCTTAGAGGAGATCACATCAGAATGTTGATTTCAGAATGTCCTTGTAATTACTGCATACAAGAAAATCCACAAATTCCCAAAGGATTTCATGTTGTTTCCCACAAATCAAATTTGTGTACTTGCTCTTCTCTATATAATTTCTTCCTCAAATGTATTTGTTTTCCATTTTATGCCTTACTCATTGCTCCGTACTGTAAAGTTCTTACACAGTTTGTTTTCTCATTGGAACAGATGTAAAAATATGCGTTGCTCTTAAACTAAGTGGTTGTTCATAGAAGAATTGATACAATTTTCATTTTTTTAATAGTGTCCTTCATCCATCAGTATGTATGTAGTATTGTATATACTTATTTTGTTGCTGAAATGACAATTATTCAGGCTTCCTGTTCAGCTTATTGAAAAGAACACAATCTCCCACAATGCATTTCTCTCTCTTGTACCCTGTAAGGCATGATTATGGGTTAGAGTTAATGGGTTTGGCATATCACAATCCTGTGCTAATGCAGTGTACCAATCTAGCTAGCTTGTGTGTTAGACCACAAATATGCTGGGAAAGCAGAAGGTGAAGTCATGCAACTTCTGGGATGGATCTCCATTTCAAAGCCATTTCCTTCATAAAAAGGTTTGCTTATCACCATATAATTCAAAGACCCATCTCCAAACATTTGAATTGTTACTTTTTTTAATACAATGAAGAAAGGTTTGCATTCCATTGAAAATGAATGCCTATGAAACGGAGATCCGTCCAGGAAGTTGCTCAATTGCTCACTTTCCACTTTCCCAGTGTATAGAGCAATGTCGGTTTTGCAGTACCAATTATAAGAAGCCCACAGAACAAAAGTTTGATTCCTATATTCCACCTATGGGAAAAAATTGCATACTAAGATGCAAACAATGATTGACATCTATTAAAAATGTCCAGGTACAGTGGCAACATGCTTACCGAAGATTATAAAAATGTGTTAACAGCATGGAGCTACCCATTTTCAATAACTGTAGCTAGCTTGCCAGCCTACTGTACAGCTAGTTATATAGCATCAAGTATATATATATATATTATATAGTTCCCATTTAGATGCAATAAACAAACCTTTACCAAGCAACCTAGCTAGCAACTGTCCTGAGGGAGGGGATTCACACACAATATTTGTTTAACTTTTGCTAGGAATCACACATTTATTTAAAGCTAGATTTAGCTAATGTGTTGAACATAAATCACTCAACTTTTTTTTAAAGTCAGGTCCACCCATCCATCCATTCATTTTTTTTGAGCAAGCTATCGATGCCTAAAAATAAAAATAAGAAATAGCAGCTTCACATATTGAACACAATTCAGAACTTCATGGAAAATAAAAAGCAGTGTATATAACTTAATCTAATGCACTGACTATGGCATGAATGCTAAATCATCTTGAAATATTAAATCATCTTTATGTGCAATAGTCTTTGTGATTTTTTTACTAGTGAGTGCAGACCTATTTGACTCTGACACTATGACTCCTTATGTCCTAGAGCCATAGCATGTACATCGATAACAAGATGCCATTTATGATGTTCGAGCTAATTAGTCTACTTGTTGGCAATGCCAGCATTGTTGGCAATGTTAACTGACTTGTCTATTTCTGCATTTCTTGTGTACGTAACTGTTAAATGCTCACTAGAGGCCACCCAGTACATAAAAAAAAAAAAAAAGATTAGTCATTAGAATTTACACCAAAAAAACCCATCTTTCATTATTTAATATGCAATCAACACAGAAGAAATTAAGCACGCCTGATTGGATGGGCCCAAGTTCTAAATGGGTGAGCCAGGTCAACCCAGGCCCACCCGTGACTTAGGCTGCTTTCTTCAGTTAGGTTTTAGTGTGAGAAAGAACATGTTATCTTGTCTGTCAATAAAAGCATTAAACATTTCACAGATTAACCAGGCATTTTGGATCAATGTTCCTCATTGGCATTTCTGATAGCAAGTCTTGCCCAATAATCCATTCATTGCAAAGTGGGCAAGAAAATCATCCCAATTTAAATTATCCTGGATTGCAAAATTTGGGATTACAAAACCGTGTAATTTTGATGCAGATCAGAAACCAGGCCCTGAATAAGCAGGCTCAAATTGAATGTTGAATGTCATCGTCAAGCTCTTGAAAACATGTTCAAACTAAGCTCATTCCTTATGCAGTTCGTATATTTGTATAGATCTTGTTGAATTTGTTCGTTATCCAGCAGTAGAACAGACTACTTTTGTATGCTCTGGTAGCTGGCTCAAATGCTGCATTCACACTAGCAACTCAAGATTGCAGGGATGTCATTGTTTTCATTGAGAACACAATGGTAGATTTGTCTTCTGCAATGGAAAACCACTGCCGTTGGCCATGACAGGACAAACTTGCTGTTGGAATAAAAATGTTTTCTACTTTTATGGTCTACCACCATGGTATAGGTTATATCTCATGAGAACGGAAGTGGTATTAGTTTCGTCCTAACCAATGGAGGACGAAAGGTTTATTATGGCGGTGGAGAAGACATATGGCAGAACCAGCAACTAAAAACCTACTGACTAAAACACAAGAATAATGCTACATGTTCCATGAAATTAAAAGAAAACAGATACAGTACCACTGTGTGGACATTTTTATAAAGATAACCGAAATCTAGCAAAGACGGGTATTACTTTGTGGTACTCTTTGATATAATGGATTTATAGTGCGTTTATGGTGTGAACGCAACATAATACGACGAGAACAACCACTCACACATGCCATGAGACCCTGAATTACAATGAGACTGTCTGAACTTGCCATAGAGTAGGCAAAAGTTGAAAATCATTCTGTGGCCATGAAGGGTGGTGATCACATGTTTCTTGTTTAAATTGGAAACTTGCTGATACAGTATCCAGAAAGGGTTTTGTGGTTTTCCATTCTTCCACAAGAAATTCCATCATTTGGTGTTTTGTTTAAGGATGGTGGAATATACTGTCTCAGGTGCTGTTCCAGAATCCCCCATAAGTGTTCAACTGGGTTGAGATCTGGTGACTGAGGCAGCCATGCGTATGGTTTATAACGTTTTCATGCTCCTCAAACCAAGGTGATCACACATAATGACTTTGTGTTTATTGGCATTTACCTTGCCCTCTAAGGGGTTGAGTGGACTAAACCATGCCAGGAAAATTAAATAACAGCCACCGGAACCCTTCATTTAGCCTACATGTTTCCTGAGAGATCAAAGAAAACCAAAAAAGAAAACATGCAAGTAAACATTATTTATGTTGCTAACAAGGGAACAAGAGGACAGGTTCCATTTTTTTGTCTTAGTTCCCAGTTGGCAACAAAAGATAATGTTTATTTCCTCTTAGTTCAACGTCTTTGGTGAATAATCTCAAATGAACCAGAGTAAGCATATGAGCACTTGTGTGATGTTGCTCTAAATCATATTTGGGTTTCCTCATGGTTCAGAAGTATTTATGAATGGAATGCACGGCACATTGAGGGTGATCTCCACTGTAATCAGATCCAGACATTATTTAGACTGATTTTAGTGCATTAATTGCAAACTATTCTCTCTGAAAGAAAGAAAAAACAGTGACTTATTGAGGTAATGCATGATTTGGATTACTAGATTCAAACGTGGACTTTATTATAGAAGGAACCAATATAGTGTGCATATTTCAATGAAGAATTTGATGTGTACATTATAATGATATACAACGTACAATAGGTAGATAATACCAGTAAATGTTTTTTTTTATATATACACTACCGGTCAAAAGTTTTAGAACACCCCCATTTTCCAATTTTTACTGAAATTTAAGCAGTTCAAGTCCAGTGAATAACCTAAAATGGTACAAAGGTAAGCGGTAAACTGCCAGAGGTAAACAAAAAAAAAAGTTTGCGGTTATCAAAAACTTCAGAGTTATAAAAAAAGGCCCTTTTCAAGTAATGGGTTAACGTGGGTTAACAGTCACTCTGTGCAAGTCGCCGACTCTGGATCCAGCAAAAGAGCCCCAGACCATCAGGCTTCCTCCTCCATGTTTGACAGTTGGTGTCACACACTGAGGAACCATCCTTTCGCCTACTTGACGGCCTACAAAAACCATTAAAAATTTCAAGATTTCAAATTTTGATTCATCGGTCCATAAGACCATCTTCCAGTCTTCAGTAGTCCACTGGCAGTGCTTCATGGCCCAGGCAAGCCTCTTTTTCTTACTTTGCCATCTTAGCAATTGCTAATTGGCTTTCTTACTGCCACTCGACCTGTCAAACCTGCAGGTCGAAGTCTTCACAGTTGAAACTGAGACTTCTTTCCTTCGACCAGTGTTAAGCTGTGCTTGAAGCTGTTGTCCTGTGAGCCGCCTATCACGCAAGCTGTTGACTCTCAGGAACTTGTCTTCTGATTTTGTTGTGGCTTTGGGTCTGCCAGACCTCTTCCTGTCAGAGTTTCCTTCAGTTTCCAAGTGCCTTTTGATGGTGTAGGAAACTACTCACTGCCAAAAAATGTACATTATTTTTACTGAATTTTTTTTTGTTGCCTTTGGCAGTTTACCACTTACCTTTGTACTATTTCAGGTTATTCAATGGACTTGAACTGCTTAAATTTCAGTAAAATCTGGAAAATGGAGGTGTTCTAAAACTTTTGACCGGTAGTGTATACAGTGCATCCCGAAAGTATTCAGACCCCTTCACTTTTTCCACATTTTGTTATGTTACAGCCATCTAGCCACTACCATCAATCAGACCTTTATGGTAGTGGCTAGATGGAAGCCACTCCTGAGTAAAAGGCATATGACAGCCCACCTGGAGTTTGCCTAACGGCAATTAAAGGACTCTAAGAGCATCAGGAAAAAGATTATCTGGTCTGAAGAGACACAAATGGAAGTTTTTGGCCTGAATGCCAAGCGCTACCATAAAGGCCTAATTGATGGAGTGCTGCAGAGATGTTTGTCCTTCTGCCAGGTTCTCCCATCACTGCAGAGAAACTCTGAAGTGGCCACCATTGGGTTCTTGGTCACCTCCCTGACCAAGGCCCTTCTTGCCCGATTACTGAGTTTGGTCAGCTCTTCCATTTCACAATGATGGAGCTCACTGTGTTCCTGGGGACATTCAATGCTTTTATACCCTTCCCCAGATCTATGCCTCAACACAATTCTATCTCGGCGGTCTATGGAGAGTTCCTAGGACTTCATGGCTTGGTTTTTACTCTGAAATGCACTGTGAACTGTGGGACCTTATATAGGCAGGTGTGTGCCTTTCTAAAGCATGTACAATTAATTGAATTTGACACAGGTGGACTACAATCAAGTTCTAGAGACATCTCAAGGATGATGAAGGGAACAGGATGCATCTGAGCTCAATTTCGAGTGCCATAGCAAAGGGTCTGAATACTTATGTAAATGTGATATTTCAGTTCTTTATTTTTAAAATGTGCAAAAATGTCTAAAAACTTTGTCATTATGGGGTATTGTGTGTAGATTGATGAGAAAAAAAAAGAATTTAATCCATTTTAGAATAAGGCTGTATCATAACAAAATGTGGAAAAGGTGAAGGGGTCTGAATACTTTCCGGATGCACTGTATATGTTGAATATTATTAGAATCTCCTAATTTAGGATGATATCTATGTTACATATGCAACCGGTTTCCTGAGTGAGGGAAAATGCCCACTCAGGAGCGGGTAGGCTGAAGTCACTATACAACAACGCTAAATGACCCGAGCGTGTGTCATTCAGCATGGAGGCACCACCGCCACCCAGAGGCTTTGAATACTGCCATCGAAACCTCACTGAACACCCTGACTGGGGGGATCTCAACGAGGCCATCGTGTGAAATCTCCTTCTCTTACTCAGGGAACCGGGATCACAGATGTTCGTAAAGTCAGTTTGACTGCACAGCCAACAGAAGGGGTATTCAACAGTGCCACATTGGGCCACCAATGAAGGAACACAACATACATGACTAAAATGTGCAGTAAATAAGCCTGGCCCAATAAGCTTAATTATAATCAATAATTTGATTAGGTGTGGTTAGAATATTTGGCAAGTATGGGGCATTAGGGCGTAAAGACAATTTCCTGTCTCCCATGGCCAATGACAAGCGAGGGGGTACTGACAATCAGCCATGCCTTTAGTAGAGGCTAATGCAAGTAAAAGGGATGTTTTTAAAGACACCACTTTCAACTCTGCAGTGGTTCAAATGGAGAACTCGTCAAGCTGTCCAGGACAGTTAATAAATCCCAAGAGGGTAAATCACGGGGCACCTGCGGCCGTTGCCGTCTCGCACCCATTAAGAAATGAGAGGCATGTGTGTGGTTTCCTGCAGAAAGCCGAGACCGAACGACAGAAAGCCTGTCTTTCCGAACTCTGCACGGAGGAGAGTAATTGGGAAGAAAACCGTACAGATGCACCGGCGGCCACGGGTACACGAACATGTCTATCCCCAATGGGAAACCCCCATCCCGAATTGAGAAACATTGTGGGCAATGCTGTGCCTATCCCCTCCCGGCTGACTCTGCAGGTTTCAGCGGGCAAGGGACTGCTTTATAGGGACTTCAGCCTTTCAACCCCTGAGTGGGTGTATTCACATAACTGTGATGTTGAACTGACCGAACGAAAGGAATAAACAGACTATTAGTTCCTAATTTCATGATTTGGAGCATGTGGAGCATTATGAACAAATTCCAACCTCTGACTATCTACCAATTCATTGTAAGTGGATAATTTCAGTGCTAAAATATGCTTAAAATGCATACAGTATTTTTTTATTTCTCACTGTTTTGTTTTTTTCCTGCTAACTGAATTTTTGTTTGCAATTAATTCAACAGTGATACGTGGAGGACACAACCCTTCTTCCATGCAAGTTCTCACTGTGATGGCTACCAGAAACAGTGAACCACCACTGTTCATAAAACCTCTGCAGATGGCAACATTGTGGAAGGTTCAGGCAAACATTTGGATCCAGCAATGCAGGTAAAGTAGACAGCTGCTATTGAAAGGGTGTGAATGGAACCAGGCATTTGCATGCATGCATGAGACAGGGAGGTTCTGTCATGTCAAGCTGTCTAGAGAGCTGAACCACTTGAACCAAAGTTCTAGTTGTAGTTATGATGGAAATTCCAAAATAACCTTGATTTAAATAATGCCCCACACCCCCCTTCTTGGGGTTAACGGTTAACACTGCCAGTTGCTTCAATTTAGTTGTGGTCCAATAGCAACAGACATTTTCTCATGCCAGAAGTTTCACTAAAGCTCCACAACTGCTCAAAAACCACCAACTTGGACTAAGAGGTATTTTTCTTCATCCCGTTCCATTATATACAAATAAAAAAATAAGAGGGTGGCTGAGGCATTTGTTCCCATGGACTATTCCTATTCCGCCAGTGAAGTGAATTGAAGAACAGGAGACCGCAACTGATTCACTGATGCATCTCTGCCATTCTCACAATCCATAAAGCTGAAAAGTGAGGTGTGACCGGAACAAGAGGGTCTTGATTTTTCACTGGGATGGAATTGGCTTTCCCTTGCCAGCGTTGTGACAGTCAGATTGAGTGCAGTGCAGGAGGTGAGAAACATGGCATGTGGAAATATTGTTTGACTGGTACGTTTTCTGGAAGTCTGGCCGTTCCTCTTTTCAGCAGGTGACAAGGTAGATGGCCATAGAGAGAATGTACAGGTGTAAGAGGTCAGTTTTGTTACAAATAAATACAAATGGACCTACATTGCAGGGCTTGCGGCCTGCGCTCTATTACTCTACAGTCATAAAATACTTAATTTGTGAATACATTCATTTTTGTGTTGTATTGTTATACCCGCAAAGACATTATTTGTGTTTAATAAAGGCCTTTTGCTTGGCCTTGATTTAATGTGTGATTGTGAAGAAACATTAGGAAGAGAATAAGGCATTCGGCCCATCTAGGCTTGTCATTACACATAACACAGGCATACCGCTTAGTATCAGTGTGAAAGTTATCTTTAACTACTTTGAATGTTCACTTGTCCTACTAACAGAATTTTCTTCTTCATAATTTATACATTTAATACACAGAACCAGTCTTGTTGCCCTTCTCTGCATATTTCAAAAGCTTATGTCCGTCCTGCTTATAGTGTGGTGCCCAGAACTGAACACAGTACAGTGGTGGTCTAACGAAAGCATTGTATAACAATGAATATTTACTTATATTCACTTACTACGCTGTATAATCAAGCATCCTATTTTCCTGCTTCAGCAATGTCTTATTCCAGACTTTGGTTACAGCTTTTCTTTAGTCTTTTTCATATTAAGAATGCCATAATTTAGTACCACCCATAAAATAACCCTGCATTAAATTGTTATAGACCACAGGTAGACCTTTTTGTTTTATTTTTTTAATTTTTTTAATTTTATTAAAAGGATCCCCATTAGCTGACGTAGACAAGCTAGTCTTTGTTTGACAAATAACCAAACATTACAGCCACATTGGCACAAACATCAACATCATGACATCAATAGTCCAATGAAAATGTTACAGAAATAGGGCAACTAAGTGATTAAAATGCTGGGAAAAGAAAGAAAATAAACGATAATGTTAAATACAATTTGGATTCGGTTTAAACCTTGAATTATTTCAGTATCTTCCAAATTGTTTGCTATTCCCTGATGTATGTGTCATTGGTAAATGGAACTGTTATCCAACTGGTGTTTTTATTGAGGAAATTTGTAAGGAATAAACCACTCCAGGCTGTGCAGTTGTACGAAAATAAACCACGACGGGTGGTGTGTGATGTGGTCCCGAGGCAAAACCACCCTGAGGGTTCTGAGGGGCCATTAACCACCCTGAAGTGGTTTATTTTAATACAACTGCACAGCCCAGAAACAATAATAAATAAACACTCAAATAGAAATAAAACAAAATTGTTCTACAGCTATGTTGTTGTTATTGACTTGTTACTGTTTTGCTGTTATTTTCAGCTATGAATGGAATGTTCAGTTGAAGTAGAATGCTGTGTTTTGTGTAGTGATTTGGAACCATAATGAGGCCACTTTTGCTGGAACTACTTCATGGTTCCTGGTGCATTATTATATTTCTCAGTGTGGTTTACTGCAAAATGGTCAACACCCTCTCGACCAATCAGAATCGAGTATTTAATCAAGCCATGGTTTAAATGTGAATAAAGAAGAACAGACATCTCAACACCAATCTTTGCGGGACTCCACTACACACAACCCCCTGCTCAGACGTAATCCCTGTTATTGTTCCTTTTTGTGTTCTACCCTGAAGCCAATTCTGAACTTTGAAATAATTAATACCAAATGATTTGGAAAAACCAGGAAGCTGATTTCAGACTGATAATGAGGAAATGTACTTCTTGTCATTCAACATGTAGCTTTTTGGCAATCCAAATATATAATCTAAACTCAGAATAACTATTTTTCCCATTGTTTTGGAATTCATTTACACTGCATGTCAAAATATTTTTCTACCCCTGAAGATCAAGTTCTACCCAGTCTATGTTAAACTCTCTCTCTACTTCTTTACACTGGCTTTAATAAAGTGAAACAAAAAACACAGTGTTGGAGGAAGTCATTTTAACTTTCAAAAATATGCCAAAAGGGACATTGTTTGGACACATGGACACTTTTGGACACCCCAGTGGCTCAACTTAATCCTTGTAGAAGTATCATGGCATCTAAAAGGAAGACTTAGACTCATATGTGTAAATAGACAACCTATATCATAGAAAAGCAATGACTCCCTAAAGAGGACTGTCCTTTCTTCTTTGTCATTGGAGGACTGTGACTCCAGTTTAGTAAACACAGATTATAGGGAGGAACTCCTCCATAATTACCACTATCTTCAAAAATGCTGTTCATAATTCCCAGACCCTTAGTGTCTGTTAAGTATGAATGGTAAAATATGATGTTCAAGTATGCATTCTGTTCTTTACAGGCCACTAAACAAGGCTTTTTCTGTTGTGTTTTCCTGAGTTTTTTGTCTAGCACAGGTAGGACCGATTAAGAGGTGAAATGTATTGTCACAGTTTACAGTATGTTGGGGTTTTTTCTTTCTGTGTGCACATTTTCATCTGCCTTTATTTGGTTTCCATCTCCCTCGGCAACTCATTCAGTTTCCAAAGGTCTCATATTACTGTTGTCGTAACTCATTTTTAACTGCCTGTTCATCTTGCTGCCCTTTGGGGATTCCAGTAAAATGGGGTGGTGAGAACATTTTATTCTGTCTCTATTCTGGTCTGTGAGGGGTGAAAAAGATCCGGACAATGCCACCTTCGGCTCCAGGAATGTTCTCCAAATGTTCCCTGACAGTGGGACACTTCCTCCCCACCTGCCTACTGGTAAATGTGACTGACACGTGGGACTGCTAGGTCAGGCTGACAAGTTATGGGAGAGGAATGTGCTCAAGGTCCTCAAAATGTAGCAATTCCTTGTGGGCTATGTGGTAAACTATGATCCAGAGAGCACAAATGACACAAGATTCAAGTTGCAGGAAAGACTATCGATTTTCATAAGTGGCCCCCGAGCTGAAATCAACGGATTTTTACCTAATATTTACCCGCTTGTTTTGAACTAGGTTGGCTGGGGATTTTTCCTCTTTTTTTCCATTCCTAACTGCTGTAATTGCCCAGATGGCAATATAGGTTGCCTCAACTTGCCTTTTTTAACAGTCATCCATGATGTCTAGATCACAAAGTATGTGATAACTTCTATCATGCTTATGCATCTTAATTCACCAATGCAATGCAAGCGATTTTACCCACAGCATGCCAATGTCACAAGCTATTGGATCTGAAGGACATGGTCAACATATATTTTGATGCATTTTAAAAGGAAGGGCTTGACCAATCAAACCAGACCACATGAATTTTTTTAAAATGAAATAGTTCATAGCCATACACAGTTGCAGGGAGAGCTAAACACATACAAATACAATAATTATCCCCCCCCCAATAAAACAATTTTGTTCATAATCTCACAAATGGAAAATATTCCTTTAGGATAGACCACTTTCCTCATCAGCCCAGGTACTGGAAATTGGCAAATAGTCCTCAGTGAAATTTCAAGAACATAACGTACCCAACTTGGAAGCTTCCCAGAACAGGCCTGTCTCAAAAAGGTACTCTTAATGAAACAGAAGCAGATCCTAAAACACCCAAATAGTACCGGCTTAATGTGCCTCTCGTAAAAATCTGATTTATGAACTGCAATGCAAATTGCTGCATACAGTCTAATAAATCCATTCGTTTATTTCAGTTGGGAATAAATTCACTCCAAACATATTTGTGCACACAGCAACTAGGGTGACTAAGTGAAATGTCAAAAATATTCAGGTAGTTTTTGACTTCTTAATTGAGTGTGAATTATGTCATGTAGTTTGGGCTGGTAAGTAACCTAAATGCAAAGCAAATAATCAAGTCTACAAAAGAGCTTCATTGGCACAAAGGTATTATCAGGGAAGTGAGAATTTAATAAAAATGTCTATTTCCACAATTAAGTAGTCAAATGCCCTTGATTAATGTTCAGCACTCAGAATACTAAACACAAGTGATCTTACGTGCTAATACCGTCACTTATCCTACATGTAAAATATGTTTTATTTGATTTAATGTAATAATTATTACATAGACTTTAATTATCAATGAAATAACCAAATTCTTTGATAGGCAGAGCAATCTGTGGATCAGTTTTAGTCAAAATATACAACTTGATCAATCAGATTAAAATTAAGAGCTGTTTTACTAAATTACAACACTAAGGCAAAGACAAAATATTCATCAAATCTACAAATTACATATTATGATTGCGATATATACGGAACCAAGCTTGTCACTCCCGAGATATATCCAACATATACATCCAGAAAATAAAAAACAAAACAAAACAAAAACGAGAACGCAAGAACTCCACTCCAGAGAATAGTAAGGGAAACTTGAATGAATTAGAATGAATAACCAAAAGCCATCAACAAGCCACACTTTAAGTGTTTGAAAGAGGGGGTAGGGAGTCGCCCCCTCTCTTCCTAGCCCATCCATAATTAATTTCCAATAGTCAGGGGGGGACCGGAGGAAGTCTTGTCTATACTACAGATGGGTCAGAATGTTCTAATTTTGAATATTCGTGAGATTTGTATCTTAAATATTTATTTATTCAGTTATTTATGCTTTTTATCAACCTTCTTTAGATGTTCATTGTAGATGTAACCTGCAAGCACTAAACAAGTGATAATTGAGGGGCTCAGACTGGCTATTAAATGCACTTATACTAACTAAATGATGCTTATACTAGTTACTAGCAGTGATATAAAGTATGAAATATCATTCATCGTCACTGACCTGTATAAACTGGACCCAGCATTTGAGCCTGGAGTTGATGCAAATTGAAATCTATAGCCCCTAGTGGCTGGGAGCAATTATAATTGAGCAATTTTTTAAGGAAAATGTTTAATATTTAAGGTCACATTTTGGACTTCATTTTGCAGTAAATTTAGCGAAATAAAATAAATATAATATAAGGAGACGTACCTCCCGAAAAATGCATGTCTGTTCCAAGGTTTACCTAAAAGCTAATTTTAAAAAAACAGTGCTCAAACTGTCATGACTAGCTACTTCAACTAGCTAGTTCAATTCAGGATGTCCATGATGAAATGTCCCTTGTTAACATTCTGTAGGGCCCTAATTTTCCATTGAGTAGGCTATTTTGCTTATTCAGATGTTATGTCAAACTACACAGTAGTTTGTAATTGAGTACTGAGTCATAATCCATACAGAAAAAATATCACTCTGAGCTATGGCTAGAGCTCACTAATGAAAAAGTCTCAGGTTTAAAATTGCTCATTTCTTATTGGCTACTTTGATGCATTAGTGTACTCCAGGGAACTCTAATGACTAAATGACATAGAGGATTTTTAAATGAGAATGCATGAAACTATAAGCGATGCATACATGTTTATTTTGTTTTAAGATTTATTTCAAAGTTGATTGATACTTAGCTGCCTTCAATCGGTTTAACTGTTTCAGGCGTAGCGTCTGTGTCTGTAGTTGAGTGTTCCCTGAGTAGTGGGAGGGAGCTGTGAGTTGTTAATTAGTCTCTATTGTTATCAGCTGGCATTCGCCACTTAGCGCCTAGCACCACTGAGCTTTATTAGTCACAGTAGTTCTGTAAAGCGGCAGCTTTTTGCAGCAGCCTCCCCGTCCTAGCCTCCCCGTACGAAGACTCAACGGATAAAGACAAAGGAGTCTACCTGTAGGAGTCCACCAAGGGAGGCCAGCTAGGGAGTGCTCGCCGCACGGTAAGTATCATAGTTTTGTATCTCCCTGTTCTACTTCCTCTGCATCTAACACTACATGCTACCTCCCTATCCCAGTCCATGTCTCCTCTTCTAGATTTCCTAGAAGGAGAGTGTCACACGCCACGTGACACACCCTGGATGGGGACAGAGCAGTCCAGACACGGAGTGGAGTTTTTTTGGTCTACGGACCGGACTTTTATTTATTTTATTTTCGGCGCGTTCTCTGTTCCCCCACTGGGCCAAGAACGAGCACCGGGAGCGTAAAATAATAAACACTAATAAACACAACCAAACACAACCAAACTCGTTACCCTAATTGCTGCGAAGCTTTCAGGTAACTAAATGAAAAGACCAAAACTAAATTACACAATATCGAACCGGCTCTTTCTTAGTCCGTTCGATATTTGCTTTTCTCTTGTTGTCCTTTTCTCGCTCCTCGGTCTCAAACGCCTCTCCTCTGGTTCCAGCCACCTACTGAAGGGAGCAGAGCAGTCTTAAAGCACACAGATGTAATTATCATACACAGGACCGTCTGTGTGCGCTTACTGCTCTGCCAGTAGGCGTGGCCGCTAATCGTCCTGATTAGCTGCTGAGACCGACGCCTTCCACAGAGAGATTCTACTCACACCGCAACCTCTCCAATCTCATCCACCCTCCTAGATCTCCCGGTGTCGACGTGGTGGTAGTAGGTAGACTATGGAACTGCCAGTCCGCTGTCCGGAAGGCCGATTTCATCTCGGCCCAGGCTTCCCTACTCTCCCTGCAGTTCCTGGCGCTCACGGAAACCTGGAGCACTCTGCAGAACACTGCCACACCTGCTGCTCTCTCCACTGCCTACACCTTCTCCCACACTCCATGACCCACAGGTAGAGGTGGAGGGACAGGTATACTGATCTCCCCCCTGTGGAGATTTAGTATTGTTCATCTTCCTCACTTCTCACCCTCCTCTTTTGAATTCCATGCTGTCACTGTCTCTGTTCCATGTAAACTGCACATCATTGTTCTCTATCACCCACCCTCATTTCCTTCCCTGAGGACGGCACTCCCATCTTACTCCTCGGTGACTTTAACCTGCTGCTGGACACCCCTCAGTCCTCCGCATTTCTCCCCCTGCTTCAGTCCTTCGACTTCACCCTGGCTGAATCCCCATCCACCCACAAGGTTGGCAACCGACTGGACCTGGTCTTCACTAGGAACTGCACCTCCCCCAACATTGCGGTAACTCCTCTGCATGTGTCTGACCACTGCTTTCTGTCTTTCTCCCTCCCCCTCCCCTCTGCACCTAAACATTCCTCACCTGCCCCCACTGTCCTTGTCCGTCGTAACCTCCGCTCTCTCTCCCCCTCTGCCCTGTCAACTACTGTTCTATCTTCCCTTCACCCTACTGATGCTTTCTCTCAGCTACCTGCTGAGGAAGCATCATCCACTCTATTTTCCTCTCTCTCCTCCTCCTTTGATTCACTCTGTCCTCTATCCACTAAACCTGCTCGTCTCCAACCCCCCACCCCCTGGCTAACTGACTCCATTCGGGCTGACTGACTGAAACTGCGAGCAGCAGAAAGGAAATGGAGAAAATCCAAATCCCCTGTGGCTCTGACTGACTTCCACACACTCCTGGCCACCTTTTCCTCTAACCTCTCCTCTGCTAAGTCTGCATTTTTCCTTTCCAAGATTCAATCTTCTGTTTCTAATCCTCGAAAACTCTACTCTACGTTTTCCTCTCTCCTCACCCCTCCTCCTCCCCCACCCCCCTCCTCTCTAACTAAGGATGACTTCGCATCCTTCTTTTGCGAGAAGGTCGATGACATTCGCAACTCCTTCCCCCCATCCTCTTCCTCACCTATTTCTCCCTCACCCATCTTGCTACCTAAACCTCTCACCCCTCTGTCCTCATTCTCGCCCCTCCCTGACTCGGATATCCTTCAACTTGTTCACTCCCACCGTCCCACCACCTGCCCTCTCGATCCTATTCCTTCCCCCCTCTTCCAGTCCATTGCTATGGACATCCTCCCCTTTGTTTAATGTTATTAACTTCTCTCTTTCCTCTGGCTCTGTCCTCTCTTCCCTCAAATGCGCTCATGTTGTCCCCCTCCTCAAAAAACCCTCTCTGAATCCTGCTGTCATTTCAAACTACCGACCTGTCTCTCTCCTCCCATTCCTCTCCAAAACACTAGAACAGGCTTTCTATAACCTCCTACAGAATGACCTGCTTGATCCTAACCAATCTGGGCTCAAGGCAGGCCACTCCACAGAGACTGCTCTCCTTGTGGTCACTGAGGCTCTTCACGTAGCAAAGTCCCAATCCCTTAGCTCCGTCCTCCTCCTCCTCGACCTGTCAGCTGCATTTGACACTGTGGACCACCAGACCCTGCTCTCATCTCTCATTGAGATGGGAATCTCTGGATCTGCAATGGTTTGAGTCCTACCTGGCTGACCGGTCCTACCAGGTGGCCTGGAGAGGATCCCTCTCCTCTCCCCACACCCTCTCTACCCGCAGGGCTCGGTGCTAGGCCCCGTCCTATTCTCCCTGTACACCAAGTCACTTGGTTCTGTTATTTCTGCTCACATTTTTTCCTATCACTGTTATGCCGATGATACTCCACTCTTTCTCTCCTTCTCTCCATCTGAGACCCAGATCCCAGCATGGATCTCTGCATGCCTGGCTGACATCTCCGCATGGATGTCCTCCCACCACCTGAAGCTGAACCTGGGGAAGACAGAGCTGCTCTTCCTCCCAGCGAAGGGCTCCCCGATGATTGATGTGTCAATCACCATGGAAGGCTCCATAGTGTCTCCGTCTCAGTCTGCCAGGAGTCATGGAGTGACCCTGGACAACCAGCTGTGCTTCTTGGGCCACATTGCAGCAATCACTCGGACCTGCCGATTCTCCCTCCACAACATCCGGAGGATCTGACCGTTCCTCACCCAAGAGGCCACACAACTCCTGGTCCAGGCCCTGGTGATCTCACGTCTGGACTACTGCAATTCCTTGCTGGCAGGCCTGGTGGCCTATGCCATCAAGCCACTGCAACTAGTCCAGAATGCTGCCGCTCATCTAGTGTTCAACCAGCCAAAGTTCACCCACGTCACCCCTCTACTCTCCTCTCTGCACTGGCTCCCCATCGCAGCACGCATCAGATTCAAATCACTGGTGCTTGCTTTTCAAGCGGCTAGAGGTACTGCTCCCCCATACCTCCAGTCACTCATCACTCCCTATACCCCAGCCAGACCCCTCCGCTCAGCCTCCCCTGGCAAACTGACTGCCCCAAACCTCCGGGCGCCTGGCAGCCGCTCCTCGCGGTCTCGTCTCTTCTCGGTCCTGACCCCTCGCTGGTGGAACGACCTTTCGCAATCGGTCAGGATCGCAGAATCTTCGATCTTCCGCAAGAGACTCAAAAACAGGCGCACATTAATTTGTTATTTTCATGATTTGAGTTTATATTTTGAGACCTACATCGTTAAAAGAAAGTGTTTTATTTTACCATCTCTTTTTTCCCCTATTTGTAGGCTTTCCAACTTAAAAAAAACAACATTTATTTTCTTCTAACTTAATGTAATTGTTAAATGGAAAGCAATAAATAACAAACTCACTACTGCAACTAGGCCTGTTTCATTTATGTTCGTCATGCAGTAGGCCTACATGTGTCACCCTGGAGTGTGCATCACAAACCACCTGGATATTAATGGAGAGGACCCCCTTCCAATTCACATAAATGATACTGTGATCAGATGCACATGTGTGCAAACCCCAGGGAATCCACATTGTGTATAAAAATCATGTTTAGTTCTCTGCTGGCTGGTGGGTGTAGGAAAAGTAATAAACTAATTTGCATTTTGGACAAGACTGGAAGAAACTGCATGTACAGCCGAACTGATAGCCGTCTGGCAAACACCGGCTACCAAACCCAGGGTATCGCTCACGGTATCACCTTTGCATATCGCCTATCGCATTTTCTGTAGTGCAAATGGAAAGAATAAAACCCTTTCACATAACAAAAACAATGTGCATAAAAACATATATTTATTTAACAGGTGTATCTTACTGAACGGTAGCAATGGATGGCCTGCTGGCTTCAGTCTTTCATGTCAGTGCATTGAATAACCACAAGCTGTGGTGAAATAGTTTTTAGCTTAATTGATTATGCTTGCAAGTTACCCATGGATTGGACGATTTGCTTCAACGTGGGGGGAAATTCACAATATTCACAAAACATTCTCATGTGATTTCAGATAACCTTATGTTCGTATGTGCGCATCAATAAAGTCACCAAATTGCACAGAGTGCCAGCGTTTGCGCTAAGAGGTGGTCTAGTTGGACGTTAATGCAAACGCATTATTTGATACCAAACTTGCATAGCGCTGACTGTTTTCATGGTCGCACCCCCTATTGCGCTGCCCAGCCCATAGTCACGCAAATGCCTTCATTGCGCACCACAAAATTGACAAACTCGGTGGAGACGGGAAATATTCTGTTTGCGACAGATAAAACTGGCAATTCGCCTGCACTAAGCCATAACGCCGCTTAGCGCCGGCACAAAAATAGGGCCCTTAGTGTTTTAAGTGGCTGTGAAATTAAGCATTGATATTGACATTTTGTTCTCGTTTATTGTTATGGTTTAGTTTATCTGTAATTAAAAGTAAAATGGTTGAGTGGCAACTGTTAAATCATTTTCATAGCTTCTGTATGTTACATGTTACATGTTCATGTTTAATTAGGTTATAGCTTATACTGTATGGTAAATTGAAGTAAAGTCAATATTCTGGCATGTATCTATTTTATATTAATTTCTTGTTACCATAAGCACCTGAAACAATGTCTGAATAACGTGGTACCACATTGCTACACTTATGCTGGGACCTTTAATCATGACAAAAAAGGTTCTAAATACATTTAAAGCAACCAACCACCAGCGATCACAAAGCCAATAAAGACTTTAGTGTTTAGCACTAGGTTAATATTTATTTTTGTTTGACATGCTGCTCAATAAACATTTAAAAGATAGAAAAACATGTGACGTGTGCCTTATGGGGTTGTCAACTTTAAGCACTAAGCTAATGCCAACGACAGTGCAGAGCAATTATGTTTCCCTTAGTCTGCGCAGTCCAAACTGTAACGACCGTGCCGTTCCCTGGAGTGGCCGTGTGTTTAGATTTGGTTATGGAGGAAATGCGGCCTCTTGCTGGCAGGGCCTGGCCATGTGATTCTGTGTGCTGGGGCCCCCGCAGCACTCTGACGCAGCATTCACACTCCGCCAAGCCAGCCTGGCTTCACCCCACATTTTACAATATAATTTTTGGCAAGAATCTAATGCTATACAGGTGCAAGGCGCAACATCAAAAAAAGCCCCTAACTCTAACCGTATGCCTGAGATGTTTACACGAAGGGGGGAAAAAAGCCTTCAAAATCGTACTGGTCCTAATAGCAGTCAGAGATTTTGATGGATGTCCCCCTTCAAAAATCTCAAGTTGAACACGGCAGCGTTTTTTTTTTTAAAGCGGGTTCCTCTTTTTGATTTTATTTCATTTGAATTAGATTTGAGCCATAAACCGCACGTATATACTTGCCTATTTCCTGTTCACTCGGCACAATAGCAGCCTCAGCAGAATTTTGTAATTAACACTTTTTTTAACATCTAAAAGTTGCGGGGGAAAAATAACTTGAGTGAACCTGCCACTGCTGCCAGGCAGTTGACTTTGTGAGCGATTTTGTCGAAGTGGTCTCTGTGAGAAAGTCATTGGTATATAACTAAGTAGAAAGAGTTTGCTTGACTGTGAAAAACAGTTTACATGGGCAAAACAGTTGTATAATATTTATATTTTAGAGGTGGAACAAGTCATTTAAGCCAGAGAGGTTTGGACGGATGGAGCAGTAAGGCATGAATCAATTGAAGGTGCGTGAAGCAATGCCATGATGTGCTTTCACTGCGTAGTATCCTCTTGAGATCTCACACCAATTCAGGTCATGGTTTAAATGGTTTGCAAGGTCCTTAACCCAGCCTGGGTCAGTAAAGTTGATCACCTACCAGAAAGTTTGCGATTTCATTGAAAGGCAGTCCCACTTCCCTTCAAGGAGCGGAATGGACACCCAAGGCCTCAGGCTAGCTTGCCCTACTGCACAGTCTCCATTTCCTCTCCACTACAGCAATTACCGGTTTGAGCTCAATGTCATATTCAGCAGTAGAAAAGGTATGATTGGGAGGACCATGCAAAATCGATTCCTCCACAAATTTCAGTCTTGCGCCATATTGGAGCAGATTTTCGTCCTTTTGGATCAACTCATCTTCGATCAACTTATTCCTGTTCCTGACACGACTATACTTTGGTGATCGATCCACAAGTTTACAACCTGGGTCATATAATATGTATCTTCAACCTCAATCAAAGGGCTCGTTCACTGCAGCCCGCTCATATTCATCTCTTCTGACTGAGCCACAAGGATACAAAATGGCTATCGTCATTAGTTTGCAATTTGATCTGCTGTATGAAATTGAAGAGTGTGTTTCCAAAACTCACTCAGTCCACTTTGACCACTTTTTACAATTGTTCCCCTACAAATGGACTGCTTTAAAAAAAAAAAAAGCTTTTAATAAATCATTTTAAATCTGAAAAATCACAAAGGGATTTTTACAGTAATTTCTAATGTTGATATGGAAATGTTTTTGACCATGTCAGCTTCTTTTGTGTTTCTCCTGTTGGATTAATTTTGACCCACGTCCACCTGGTCCTTTATATACAGTATGGTAAAAACAAAGCCTCATTCACGTACACGCTGAGCTTTTAGCTCAACTAGAGTTTTTACCCAACTGCATAACATAAAAACTGTGGAGTAAACTGTGGGGTTTTATATCTCACAATCATTTATTAAATGATTCATATTACTATAGCATCCTCATAAAAAAGCATGCATTTAAATTTAACCATGATTTTAAAGTTTATTTTTTGCTGCTAAATTTCCCTTTAATTGTATATTATAAAACAGTTACCATCTAAAATATTATATGCTGTGATTGTTATGAATGTTGTGAGACAGATGTACATTACCTCAGTAAAGTTGATTAATTGATTATTAACTGTATCATATATTAAATGTTTTTGATGCATGTTTGAAATCCTCCACAGTCCAAGGATTGTATCAGAACATTTTTTTGACCTTTCGCCTGAACTAACCACCAAGCAAGTGTATATACAGACACACACACACACACACACACTCCCATGGCCTTGCATGTCAGCAGAAAGATACAGGACACTTAACAAACATTTATGTGGGTTCCATACTGTATCATTTATGTTATCTTTCCCAAGCCAGCGAAACTGTGGCTCCTTTAGAATCATATTTTCATACATTATGAATGTAAAAACCAATTGGCTCCTCTGAACTGAAACCGATACTAATGTTATAAGACTTGAAGCACGTGAAGTCTTCTCTTACATTGTTTGAGTTCCCAGGTGGACCTCCGTAAAGCAGAGTGGAATGCCTTAAACAAATATGGACCACATTTTCATAAAAGCCTTTGATTTGAACCCTCCCCGAAGATCGTATCTTGCGCTGCGGATAGAGGAGCGTCACTTTTTCCCAGTGCCGCGAAGCTCTCCGCACCTCAATGTGATGAAGTCGACTTTATTTATCTTATTTCTTGCAGGCAGGAGTGGTGGCCGCGTCCCAGTGCTTGCCAGGAGCGGACCAGCTAGGCCGGTGAATGACTCTTTTATTCCCTCCCTCTTGTCTCTTTCAGGGAGCGGGGTATGACCCCTTTCGGAACTGAGGGCACATTCATCATCTCATTTAAAACATTTATTTAAAACAATAAATCACGTTCCAGAGGTACGCAAACCCGTTTGCCACATCTGGTTTGGAGCAAGGGCTCCGCTACCAGGGTTGGGGGCCGAGGTGCACAGGCAGCTTGCGAGGGGTCCTACAATGGGCCCACAGTCCTGAAGCAAAACCAAACCTGTGTCCCCACAACGAACGCTCATCAAAAATGATTCTAAATGTTGCTTGATTAGTGGCTTTTTGACAAGCAATAGTAATCACGTGAAGCCAAGACAGAAACAACAAACTTCCTCTCGTTTTGGGTCACATCCAGGTGTTGGCAGCTGGTGGGGTCTGACACGCGATACCCTTTCAACCCCCATGTTTTTTTGTGTGATATAATAAGTGCATTAACAGATATAATTCCGTTCTAGGATGGTACAACAGACTGGCTACACTTTTATTTTAACAGTGACAGAGTGCTTCCTTAAAGTGAAGGGTTAAATGCCCTTTTTAAATGATTTCTGAAAGGACCATTTCCAAAGGTTAATTTCATCATCCTATTTAAAGAGTAACTTCATTGCATTAAAAGGGGGTTTTAGACAAAAGAGGGACATTTACGAAGAATGGTGAACTGTGAGGGTAAAAACAATCATGGCATTTCCTTTAGCTAATGTGCCATCCAAGTTCTCTTACAACCCTGGAGAGAACACACACACACACACAAACATATCTGGGTAAATATTCTTGAAGATATAGAAAAATAGACCCACAGCAGCTCTATGTATAGCAAAATATAAATGATCATTATTATTACTATATTATTAACATTATCATTATTACCACAAGAAAATGTACATGTACATCATGGCAAATGAGTGATTTGTGACTGTATGTAGTCACAGTGCTTGTGACAATTACAGTAGATCCAGTATCTAGCCCCAATCTCCTATATATAGAAGAATGCATTTCAGAAGAAGGGTTCATTGCAGAAGAATGGTTCTGTACTGAAAACCTCCACTTTGTCTAACAATGCTTCATCATAACTTTTAAGATCAACTCTGGGTAGCAGCCATTATCTGCAACTATCGCACATAGGGAACACGAAAAAAACACATGATTGATTTATCTGGACTGAGGTTTAAGGAGTTAAAAAAAACAAAAAACAAACATTTAAAATTTAAAATCAATCTGAAATAGCCTGCGTTTTGTCATTTTATGTGATTTTATCCGTTCCATCAAGAGCCACTTAAGAGAGATTGAAAACCTACCCATTGCGGCCCATCGGGACTGGTTTCAGTTGTTCAGTGGTATAACTTAAAGTTTAACTTAAAATTTGTACCCCTGTTGAAGGACTGGATTTGATGCTTAAATAGCTTAAGTTTGGGAGGAAGGTCCACTCCTCTGCTGTCAATCAACAAAATAATATAATGTGATCCTTGACTTGTGATGGGGTCACTGTGCTATAGAAGATGCCATCTTTCGGGTGAGAGGTCCTGACTCACTATGTTCATTAAAGATCCCATTTGATTTGTCTGTTTGCATGTCTAAATAAAACAAAACATATTTGGTCACAAAAGAAAGAGTTGAGCCCAGGTGGGGATGCCCACTCTGGATAACACCAATACATCAGACATGACAAAGACAGAGAACAGAACAACAGCTCTCAAAACAAACACTTCTCAGATCCACCGTGTCCACTGCAAAAGCGACACCAACCAGATACAGTACTTATACTTTCTAAAACCAAAGAAAATATCTTAATTCATCATCACTGTTACCTCTCAATAAAAGTAAGACATATTCTCTATTGTTTATGTGTTTGGCTCTTTCTGAATGTGTCAATCTCTCCCTTCACAAAGGCACTATCTTTAGGCTCTCTGCACCTCTCATTGACAGATTGTTTGCTCAATGGTTGAAAGTTCCCCCGTCTACACATTCCACACTCCCAGGCTCTCTTTGACCTGCTGTTCAAATCCCAGAGTTACAAGTCACACGCACTTGTGAGAAATCAATAAACCAGCGCCCAAAAATCTGTTCACGTTTCAGACTAAACCAACAACCTCAGGCTTAGAGCACATAGCCATAGAGCACATTAACTGAAAAAAGGGAGAGATTTGTAACTTTTACATTTTGTAACAATTATGTGAAAAAATTGATTCCTGACAGTAGGTATGGGAAGCTTCACTGTATGGGATGACGTCTGGGTGAATCCAAATCACTGGCTAATCCTTCATAGTCCTTCATATTTTTGCCACCCAATTAGCAGTATGAAAAACATTCTTGACTGCTAAAAAGTTTAGATGGCATCTGCATGACCTCATGAAGCAGGATAATGATGATCTATATACACTCATCCATATCAGACATATATAATATACATCCATGTCAGAACAAAGCAAATATTCCATCAGGACATTCTTGCCGTGTTGTCATTCCACAATTTTTCATCCAATTATTATCCAATAACTGACAAAAAGGGGAACAGTTATATGTTACCTGAGCTCTCATTACATGCTGTGTTTTATTGCTTTAGTTTTCCTTCCTCTCTGCTTCCATCAGCATAATGCTCCCATCTGGAAATATGCCATTGGCTGCTCCCTGCCTTAAACTGCTCCCCAGCATATATGCTGATCAGATATGAGTATTGATTGGCAAGGTATCCCAAAGGGCGGGGTCAGTGCCACACAGCTATGTAGATCCTGTATGTCCAAGTATAAAAAAAGCATTTCATAATTTGAAGAGCTTCATGATTGACATGGAAAAAATATGATCTAGAATAAGGGCCATAAATCCACCAGTTTTAGACCTCTGTAGTTTGTACCTCTGTAGCTCTGAGGACCGTAAAATATTAACATTATTTTATGCATTAGTTTTATAAATGCATCAAAGTCATGTTCTCCTGCCACAATCCACCAGCAATGGGAATACAATGTTGAGTCAATGTACATATGCTTCAGAAAAGATATGACATATGGATTAGTTCCAAAGCCTAGAAGTCAGTGCTCACACATCTGAAAAACACTTTTAAAACATTCAAGCTCTGACATTGTATACCTTCTTAAATATTTTTACAACATTAGACAGTATGTGGTGAGGTGGTTTGAGTACTTGAATTTTTGATGTTGGGGTGATACAACAGGTAGTCACTGTTTTACCCTTAAATACATTATACATCAATTGTGCCAATAACATTCCAGCTGTATAAATTGGCTGCAAAACTGTATGTATGGTGTAAAACTGCAAACTTTGTAAGTCACCCTGAACAGGCATTCCTGCTAAGCCAATAACATATTTTTTTAAATGCTGAAACTGTGACCTTCTGACTTTTTTGAGCTGTTGAATTACATTGTGTGTTCTGGTCTTTACCAAACGACTACAGGTTCAGAACATTGATGAGCCCAGTACTTTTTTTTACCATTGATTTAATCTTACCCTTAAACTAAATAAATGGGTTTCAACATATCTGTGATTCAATTTCCAAAGATGTTGGTGCCAGCTAAACAGTCGAAAACATTAGGATAAAATGAACACTAACAATGTCATTCAAGTCATAACAGTTTCATAACTTCGGTAGTTTCAAGAAAAACAATGTGTTTCATTACATTTGCTAAGCTTTTTTTTAACTGCAGAGGTCCAAAGTTCAACTGTTTCTTAAGCCCATACAATAGAAGCTGAAATGTCTAGTAAATTCTACAAATTATTGGCTACAGCTTTCAGACAATTATAAATATTCTGTGCTTCAATAAAACTGTTATTGGACAATCAAGGTGATGATTGTCATTGTTCCAGTATAAATGTCATTCCCAAAGCTCTATAAGAGCAAGATTCCTATCCAAACTACCTGGACAGTTTGATAAAAGAATAATTTATGGAGTCAAGGGACAGGATTAGATATTTTTTAAAAAGTAACCAAACAAAAATTAAAGCCAAATGCTAAAAACAAGTGCATTAAATCCAATTATTCTCTTTGAAGGTTGTGCCTCTTTTCTGAGTAGTATTGTAGGGGTGTTCCCCAAACCGCTTTGCATCCAGCAACTGCTGTTTTGCTTTGCCAGGACACCCATGCTGTCTTGTGGTTCTCTCCGATTTCCCTTTGGACATCCTCCATATAGTTTTGGGGCAGTTGGAGAAAAAACAGCGGGGTTGATTATCATGACTGCTGCCACAAGAAACTGTTAAGCAACTTTAAATAAAAAAATATCAATGACAGATTGTATTCTCTCTCATAGTGGTTGCAGTGGTTACTTACCTATTTACAAACCATTCAATTGTTATATGATGTGGCTTGTGTGTTTGCATCAAAGCACATGAGGATGTCTTAACTGTCATTATGACACACAACGATGCACTCTGTATTCCACCTTGAAGTGATTTTCGGGATCGTTCAAATCAAATGGTGGTTGGAATCTGAGATCAGATGCTGGGTGAATTCTTTTTTTACTGTAGAAAACAGACCTGTGCAATGTAGAGACTGGTTTGATCTGAGTTTACTGGTGTGAGGTAAGGTGTGATTATTGGAATCACCAAAGATGAAGTATTATTCTGTATTAAAGAACACTACATATTTCATCTGCCAACTCTCCAGTGAATGTTGGAAATTCAAATAATATTCTATTTTTTGGGGTATTTAACTAGTTGGACCAAGACTCAAAAAAGCCATCAATGTATATCAATGTAAGTTGAATATTAAATAGAAAAGCATAATTTCCACCATCTAATAATGAAAATTTATTTAGGTTATAACTAAGTAGTAGATCATTTATATAAGTAGTAGATCATTAGATCAATCACTGACCTTTTTTCCATACAGTTATAGTTAACATATGCAGACCCACAGAGACATTCTGTTTCAGATATTGTGAGAATCAATCCATACCCTTGTTCTTCAGAGATAGGCTTACCATAAAATAAGTGAATCTACTTGTGTAAGGATACTGACATGGACCAAATTAGTTATTGGCAGTACTTATTTAAAAAAAGATGTATCCTGCACTGTCATCATGCTCCCAAGTACATGAAAACAATATGTGGGATATCTTCCTTTTTACGATTTGTAACTTGCCGTGCAGCAATGCCTGACTTATGGATGTGTGCATTGCATTCTCTGATGCGATGATGGGGCTGGTATTGCATTATGACAGCAGCTCCATGTGTGCATGATGACCAGTTCAGGTCCAGTCATTACCAGCATGGAGAGGCATGCCTGAATGGACCATGGATCCCAGAGAAATCCCCATTGATACCCCAAACAGAGCTTTTCCTTGCCTCCACTATTCACTGGGTTTCCAAAATTCCTGCTGCAATGGAAATGAGATCTATTATGACCCAATTTTAGCAAATTGATCATAATGCGTTTTAAATTGGAACTATGGTATAAATCAAATTGCTCTTTTCCCAGCTGTTAGCGAAATTCAATTGGATGTCTATTCTTTGAAAAAAAAAATAATAATGTACAGTTGGGTCTTGTATTGCTTATAACCAATGTTCTTGAAGGGTTTGCATTAGAAAAAGAAGGCATCATGAACTCAGAAACTGTGCATGAGCTCAAGGGCATAGTATGTATAGTAGTTCTGCTTATTATTGTGCCGGCTGTCCCAGTTGACTACCTTCTTACCAGCTGATTACTAAAAGGTACCCATTAAACATTATGGACCACAGCTGCCTTGTTTCATTGTGATCCACAAGTTTAGTGCCACTTTTAAAACTTTCCCAAAGCAAACCATGAAAAATTATATTTTGTCGACTGATTTAAAATACAACCCATCTGGTACTTGGAATCATTAAATGAGCCAAAAATGCATTCATTATGAGCTTTCAGAACAAAAAAAGTTTTCAGACTCCACATTTATTTAAAAACTGCATTTTGGAGACACCGTGACCACATGGAATGCAAAAAGAATTCAATGTAACGTCAAAACATGGGCTAATTGAATTATTTGGATGAAATCTAAAGTGTTATGAATGCATATAAATCAATGCAATGTATGTATACAATGATGTAATGCTGGTTTACTTCACATTATGCTTCAACTGAATAGTGCCATAAATCACGTAGTAAATTAAACTAAACTAAGCTATACTAAACTAAACAAAACCCAGCACTGTGCAGTAGGTGGGAGAAACATGGTCAGTGTGCGAATGAGGAGCCCTTGTATATCAAATTCAGTGATACACAGTGTTTACATTGGTGGGTCACTGTTCCACCACCTAGGACATCATTGAAATATTTTTAAACATGTTTTTATACTTCCAGAAGTTCTTGTCTGTCTTCAAAAGGGCACATTGGGGGAGACCACTTAACCGGCAGGCAATTTTTCATAACCCCGCCCCTGTAATGCTGACCAATCATTCGGCACAACTGACTCTGGGGGGAGGGAGTCAATCAGAGCAGTGGATCAGAGCAGAAGAGAGAAGGAAGCCACATAGCAAGCATTGTCCCAGTTTTCAATTATAACACAGTATTTGGATTTTTCTGTCCATTTTCCAAATTATCTAAAAATGTATCAACAGTGATGTATTCAAAGAAAAAACTAAACAAAAACAGTGCCTTTAAACAAAATTAAATGACTTGTTAGATGTTTCCCTCAAGAAAAGGTCACACTATTAACTGTATTAATATTGCAATCTAAACTCAAGATGTTAAATTTCATAAAACGTAGTGGTTATGAGTTTACCAAATGCCAATTGACAAATTTAATTCTTTAAAATGTAATTACCAAAAGGCTGAAATTCTGCCTAAAAGCAATGCAGATTTTCAATTCAGAATATCATATTTAGTGGTGTTACTTTTGTTTGTTTCCTTCACATTCTTTTTGTTCATTTTAGTAACTGCTGTACTCATAAGGATGGTCTTTTTTAAATGAAACTCTTGATTACAACTGACATCCAGAGTGCGAAGTGTGCTTCCAAGTGCGAAGTAGGCTGTGATTAGACTGAATCCAGGCCAGAGTAGGAGTGCCTGACATACTGTATTTACCTCAGTCCTATCTATTGGCAAGAGAAATCAGTAATTTCAGCTCAATGTTATTTTTATTTTGTATAAAAATAATGCACAGTATATGTCATGAATGAAACAAGCGGAAGCAGAGCCAGTGCTTAATTTGTAAATCATGAGATGCCAGAGCTCAAAGTGACCACAAGGGGGTGCATCGACAACAAGAGTTGGGGGTACTTGGCACAGCGCAATAGGTTATGTGTGATGTCATAAGCCGTAAACTAGCATGGGCACAAGGACATAAAAATGTAAATAAATAAATAAATAACGCACATTCTCCTATTTTATACATACTACCTACTATTATTAGCTACACCAAACTGCAAATAATAAAATCAGGGACTTACGACCAGTAGATTAAATCTTGAACCTCATTGGCGCATTTCTACTCTGCTTCGATGCCGGTTCTTCTCCAACAAAATCTGTTTTGGTGGTTTTACCGAAGAAAGTAATATATTACTTTGCCTTTTGGCCATATTGAGAAAATTATTTTATTGATTTAACTCTCTCTTACTGAATCACAGCAGCTTCTGATTTGTAGCTGTAGTAATTTTTTTTCTCCAAACAGTAAATCAAAAATCAGACATCAGCTAGTTAACTAGTTCTCTTTGGCTACATTAACTACATGGGTGGGTTTATGTCAACTTTGTGAACAAATCAAAAGACAAACCAAACCAAACCGCAGTGTTTTTTTAAATTATTTTAAAACGTTAAAACGTAGGGGAAAATTTGATTTTCACATGGGCTTGGAGGTGCTGGATTGTGGCTGAAGATCCTGGAGTGTGGGTGGCTCGACATAAGAATTCTCACTTAGAATTCTGTATGCAGTTCTGGGCACCGCACTACAAGAAAGATATAGAAACTCTTGAAAAAGTTCAAAGAAGGGCAACTAAACTGATACCTGGTATGAAAGGTAAAAGTTATGATGATAGACTTAAGGCAGTCAATGTATTTAATCTTAGCAAACGGAGATTTAAGGGGGATTAGATTGAGATTTTTACATTCCTAAAAGGGATTAACAAAGTGAAATACCAAAGATTTTTTTAAGATAAGTGGGGTCAGCAGAACAAGAGGCCACAGGTGGAAATTAGTTAAAGGCAAATTCCACACAGATATTAGGAAGTTTTTCTTTACACAGAGAGTTGTCAATGCCTGGAACAGCTTGCCAGGTCAGGTAGTAGAGGCAGAAACAGTTGGGCTATTCAAGTCCAGGCTAGATGCAGTACTAGATACTCTTTAGATTAGGACATGACGAGCCTAGTTGGGCTGAACGGCCCATTCTCGTCATTATGTATCCTTATGTTCTTATGTTCTTAAGAGGTACCGGAAGTGAGCTCCGGCAAGCTCCGACACAAATTAAGCACTGCCCCTTTCACACTTGCACTCAAAATTGGGTCATGACCTCGATCAAACCGTCCATGACCTGGGGTCAAGCACATCAGTGGTGCATGCTGAAACCTCATTCTCTGGTCACATTGATGAGAGTGCAGGTGAAGTATATTAAAGCCAGGCTCACATCAAGTTCTTATTTATCAGAATAAGATTCTAAACTCTTCTCGTTTGGTAAGATAGCAGTCATTGCACCTCTGAACTACAATATTATATTCATAATGGACATGCATGCCTGCACACAAACACAGCTGTTCAAAAATCCTGTTCTTGTCTGTGACTAGGGTTGCCACCCATTCTTCAAAATACATAATCATTGTGTAATGCTGAGAAAGAATTAATATTCTGTGTCTCATAAGTCATAACCCTCCTAATAGATATTTAGATGGCCCAAAATACAAATAATTTGAACAGATCTCAGAAGCACCACAGATTTTTTATTAGATGCTCAAATTCAGCGCAATGTACCCATCGGCATTGTGTGGGATGTACCCTAGTTAACTTGTAAGATGTCACATTGCAAAAAAGTTGCCATGCAACTTCAATGAAAACTTTGCCAGCACAATGCTGAAACAATATATAAATATAACTATAATCCATATAAATATAAGTACATGATTATTGATACCCTCCAGATGTATTCATATTGAGTCATGATTTAGTACACCATTAGTCTGCAGAAAAAATTTAAGTCAGCATAAATAACTTGAGTAAATCCTATTGTCTTGTATGTACATTCCTGATATGATATCACAACATCTAAAGAACAAAATGACCCAACACAACCAAAATGCTAGAATTTACTGATACGCTCGTTCCCCCAGACCCACTTGGAACAACTAAGATCTGTGAATGAGCTAAGCCAATATATGCTCCATAATTATTCATGTTTGAGGTGTCAACCTTACCTGTGACATATGACAAAAATACTAACGCGTTGAGCCTTAGGTATCCTTTCAGTTCAGTCAGTATGCAAGTCAAATAAACAAGTCAAATGGTTTTTAGGCTGAAGAGATTGGTCATTTGGAAAACTGCATATGCTCACATCTCCTTTTATGTCCAGGTTGGACAGTGACTTTCACAACCATTCACACCCTCAGGGAGACGAGGGGCAGGAGTCAGTCTCATGGCTTGAATATTAAATGCACAGCTGCGAGTCCCCTGGTCACGTGAATCTTTGAGAGGGTGTGAATTCCATCACCCCCCATAAGAAAGAGATGGACTGAACTTCACAAGTGCCCTGATAATGACTTTGTTATTCCTATCTGATGCCTAACGGGTGCACAATACCAGAATACAATCATATCTCCCCTCCTGCACAGCTGGAACAGTTTAATGCCAGAGTACCTTGTTGAAGGGTATCGACCACAATAGGAACCTGGCATTTTACCAAGGGTCCAGTGTCATAAAATACGTCATATACTTTTATATGCTACCTTATATGGAATATTAGTAATTAAATCTAGCATCACCATACAAATTTTCATCTGGAATGAACAGCTTCTGTTTCTATCATTATGCTGTGCATGAATATTCAATATGGTAACATGGACTTCTGCATACATATATATATATATACATACATACATACACACACACACACACACACACACATATATACACTGCCCGTCCCAAAAAAAAGTCACACACTGTAATATTTCGTTGGACCGCCTTTAGCTTTGATTACGGCATGCATTCGCCGTGGCATCGTTTCGATAAGCTTCTGCAATGCCACAACATTTATTTGCATACATTTTTTGCCAAGATCTTGTATTGATGATGGGAGAGTCGGACCGCTGCACAAAGTCTTCACCAGCACATCCCAAAGATTCTCAATGGGGTTAAGGTCTGGACTCTGTGGTGGCCAATCCATGTGTGAAAATGATGTCTCATGCTCCCTGAACCACTCTTTCAAAATTTGATCCCGATGAATCATGCCATTGTCATCTTGGAATATGCCCGTGCCATCAGGGAAGAAAAAATCCATTGATGGAAAAACCTGGTCATTCAGTATATTCAGGTAGTCAGCTGACCTCATTCTTTGGGCACATAACGTTGCTGAACCTAGACCTGACCAACTGCAGCAACCCCAGATCATAACACTGCCCCCACAGGCTTGTACGGTAGGCACTAGGCATGATGGGTGCATCACTTAATCCGCCTCTCTTCTTACCCTGATGCGCCCATCACTCTGGAACAGGGTAAATCTGGACTCATCAGACCACATGACCTTCTTCCATTGGTCCAGAGTCCAATCTTTATGCTCCCTAGCAAACTGAAGCCTTTTTTTCCGATTAGCCTCACTGACAAGTGGTTTTCTTAAGGCTGCACAGCTGTTTAGTCCTAATCCCTTGAGTTCCCTTCGCGTGCTTGTGGAAATGCTCTTACTTTCACTATTAAACATAGCCGTGAGTTCTACTGTTGATTTTTTTACGATATGATTTTACCAAACGTTTAAGTGATCGCCGATAACGATCATTCACGATTTTTTTCTGACCACATTTCTTCCTCGAAGATGATGGTTCACCACTATTCTTCCAGGTTTTAATAATGCGTTGTTTTCTTTGCTTGATGCAGGCCAATAATTTGACCCTTCTGAAACAGATTAACATATTTTCCACGACCACAGGATATGTCTTCCGACATGGTTGTTTAAGAAATGAGAAGCTACTCACTGCATCAGTTAGGGTTAAATAACTTGTTGCCAGCTAAAACATATTAATCACTGCAGTAATTATCCAATGGAAGGCTCTTACCTATTTGCTTAGTTAAATCCAGGTGGTGACTTTGGGAGTGCTGCAGAGATGTTTGTCCTTCTACCAGGTTCTCCCATCGCTGCAGAGGAACTCTGAAGCTCTCTTAGAGTGGCCATTGGGTTCTTGGTCACCTCCCTGACCATGTCCCTTCTTGCCCGGTTACTTAGTTTGGCCAGACGGCCAGCTCTAAGAAGAGTTGTGGTGGTTTCAAACTTATTCCATTTCACAATGATGGAGCCCACTGTTCTCCTGGGTGCTTTCAATGCTTTAGCAATGTTTTTATACCCTTCCCCAGATCTATGCCTCAACACAATTCTATCTCGGAGGCCTATGGAGAGTTCCTAGGACTTCATGGCTTGGTTTTTACTCTGACATGCACTGTCAACTGTGGGACCTTACATAGACAGGTGTGTGCCTTTCCAAATCAAGTCCAATCAATATAATTAAGCACAGCTGGACTCCAATGAAGGTGTAGGCCCATCTCAAGGATGATCAGAAGAATTGGACAGCACCTGAGTTAAATATACAAGTGTCACAGCAAAGGGTCTGAATACTTATGGCCATGTGATATTTCAGTGTTTATTTTGTAATAAATCTGCAAAAATTTCTACAAGTCTGTGTTTTTCTGACAATATTGGGTGCTGTGTGTGCATGAACGAGGAAAAAAATGAAATTAATTGATTTTAGCAAATGGCTGCAATATGACAAAGAGTGAAAAATTTAAGGGGGTATGAATACTTTCCGAACCCACTGTACATATATATATTTTTTTTTTTTTTCAGTCGCATGCGCGCACACACACAGCATTGTATCCTTTATTACACAGGGTGGGGAACAACTATCCCCCATTGTCTTGTAAAAGTTGGAGAGTAAGTCCTGATAATACTGTATGTAATCTTCTGTACTCTCCATATCCTCCTAAATACCTACAATTTCTACTTATATTCTACTGCTGTTTGGTCTCAAGCACATGAAACGGTCTTATGTGCACACACAAGAGCAATGAAGCTTTCAAATAGGTTGTTATTGTTGTGTTTTAACTCCGAAAGGAACTTGTTTCTGCAATATGCGATGGTCTACAAACCTGTATTGTGCATGAAACTTGCTTTAGATAGACTTTTTTATTTTCAACAGCATAGCAAAACATTACATTCCTATTATGCCATCATGAGAAATGAATACCTGTTGTATTCCACCAAAACTGACGAGAGATAATGGGACTGACAATTAGTGGACATGCCACATTTCAGCCAGAAACGTCTACAGGAAGGCAGCAGTGGTGTCATTGTACAGTTCAGAATGAAATCGGCCAAAATAAAAATATTATTTTGCTTACCTAAGACTACAGTTAAATAAATTAAATGAATAACATCTACATAAAAACAAACACAACATCTCTGAACAACATCTCTGAATAAGGCAAGCTGACAGGACCTTCTTGCCTCCTCATGGTGTGACACACGAGTGTAAAAATTAATCTACGATAATGGTGGTTAGTGCTTTACTGTATGTACCCACAAAAATATAATTCTTTATACAACCCCCCCAAAAATATTTAATCATTTCATTTTTTATATTTCTAAATTACATCTATAATACAGAGATATATACATTTCCCATAGCATTATGGGATACAAAACGGATTCTTCAAGAAGAGAAGAATAAATAGTGGGCAGAATGGAAATAGGTGACTGGGCAATTCAGGGTTCTTTTCACCAGCTACGATCCAGGCCAGTTTCCTGTGTGTCAACCCTGAAAGTCACTCCATTCTGCTTCTGAAGAGACACAGGCATGGACTGGAACGCGGTCCGAGCCCGTGGGACTAGCATAGGTCAAATGTGAACACCTGAATGCATGCGGTCAACAGCAAAGTGAGCATGGACCAGGAGCGGGAGGGGACAGAGCCTGCCGACGTCCGGATGTGGTCAGACTGCCTGTGGCCTCGGAGGTGCGGTTGGACCGTGATGTAACTATTTATGATGCGGACCAAGGGAGGAGGAGGAGGTGGCTCCTGTGTGGCACTGTGAGATGAAAAGAAAAGATTGCATTAGACAAAGATGACTTGGTACAGCGTGTGCAGCAACAAAACAGGAACACTAGTAGTAGTAGTAGTAGTAGTAGTAGTAGTAAACGGTTTATTTGTTTATAAAAAATGAGATAAGATACCCAAGATAAATGTGGCAGCAACCAAGCTGAATTGAAAGTACATTTTACATCGGTATAATCTAAAATATCAACAACAACAAAAAATCGAAAACATAAACAGCAACATCAAAAGCATACACTAGACTGACATGAGATAGACCAACAAACACACAATGATGTGGCAAACCGACATACCAGCACACAACAATCATTACAGTGTTCACTTATTTAAAAGTTTGGGCATGTGTGGGATAGCACTCCACCAGTAGCCACACTACCAACACATTTAAAAGCAAGTGTAACACCTTTAGACATTTTGGTGCCATTGAAAGCACAGCGTGACAATCAAGAAGAATTACATGGCTCACATTTGAATAATACCATTATTTCAGAATTGTTTCAGCATTACAGTCACTATTCTATAAGTTAAAACAGTAGAGGACTGGGCTGATTTGCCCACTTTAAACCTGAACTATAGTCGAGTAGTCATACTTCGAAAGGCAGCATCAAGCATGGAACATATACAGTATTAGACAGGTGGGGAGAGGCCTTTGGGGCAGGCCGATGTGTTAATAGCCCTGGGTTCTGAAACTTGCTGAGATCGTGTCATCTCCTCTGCTTTTCCATAATTCCATACCGCAGCAAAGTTCCTCGTGATCAACGCCAGGAGCTGGCAGCACTCCAGCTGGTTGGAGCTGCCAGTCTCAGACTCAGTCTCAGACACAGACAAGGACCACCCGATTGAGGAGAGCTGACAATGGCTATATTACCCACACAGGTTCCCAGACAGTCCAGACCTCAGTTATCATTCTCTGGTAATACTGGATGAAAAATGTAATGATTAGCCAAAAAACGTGATGCTCGTAAAAGTCTCTGGAAGTCATCAGATTTAAACTCACCTGCCAAAAAACGTCTACACAAACATTCTGTTGGGGGGTGGTAAAAAAAAGTGAAATGTGGATGTTGACAAATCCTACCCACAAAACACTTCTCTGCCTAAACTCTTGGAAAGGGGCTGTGATTTTGAAAAAGAAAAAAGAGAAATAATGGAAATAATAATGTGCTCAAAAAGGGGCTACCTTGAAGGGAACTGTGGCCAATTAAATGAGGTTTTACTGAGAAGTTAGACTGTACAGCGGTAGACTCTGTCAGCTGTTGGAAATTTGCCAGCTGGCTCCAGTGCTAAAGACCTTGGAGACGGATGGCAGACGAATCCAGGAGAGCAGGCCTCGGTCTGTCCTGCGAGTCTTGCTGAGAACGGCCAATAAATCATTTCGGCCGGACCTTTTGATGTCCCCTCTGCCAAAGCAGTGCAGTTTATGGCTGGGAGCTAGCCAGTCAAAACAAATCGACAGGTTCTCAAACAGCGATTGGTCGTCGACTCAAACATACACGTAGAGAGACCCCGATCAGAAACTTTGATTCATTTGATGGAAATGCATACTGAAGTACATTCTGTGAAAGGGTTTGGTGGTGGGATAGCTGGACTTTACTAATAGGATAATGGCAAGTGAAAAGGGCTGTGGCCAAGACTGACCTGATGCTGAATTATGCTTCCATATTTAATCTGCACAGAATCAAAAGGTTTATTTTGATCACTGGCATGCACTTCTCATTAAAATTCACTTTTCATTGATTGTTCTTGGATAAATCAAGTAATTTGGATATATTCCTGGATTTTCTGCTTATTTTACAAGTCACTTTATAGTGGTTATTCTTTTCTGAACTTTTTTGCATTCAAAAGCCATAAGCATGTTTACTTTTATACAACCTGCATCATAAGGTTATTTTCTATGGCAATTAAATTAAGGGTATGAAGAGTAATGAGACTGATGTGGCATGGCATGTGAAAGAAATAGATTTTATGTTTGCTTTCATTGGAAATAATTATAGTATACATTTTAAGATGTATTATGACTTCAAAACTCATTAAAGGCAAACAGGGGAATTAGATGACAATGCTATAAGCTAACATATTTAATCTCTTAACAAGCTAATTTATACAAATATAATGTTCATATGATAATGGTGCAAATCATGATTTGTACTTGGGATACTGGAACTCCTGAATTACTGAACTCCATGCCAAAGTCTGGATCCAAGGTTAATGAAACGGGTCTTGTGAATATTATTTTACACACGAAAGCTGTATTTGCAAATTCCATGAATATAGCAGCAGAGTATATCTGGATATGGGAAAGGACAAATCCTGAGCTTCAGCTAATATGAAACCGGGGTCAAATAAATCGTTTCAGAGTTTCTGGTCGTAAATGACATGTGCTTACAACATCTGTGTCAACACAAGGTTTGTAAAACAGATGGGGTTCAAAGAGCTTGTTTCCAGCCCCTTTCCACTATCTCAATACAGCTACTATTTTCTGACTGTTCTTGACCATATGCACTATAAAACTACATGTACTTGTCAAATGGAAGTGATTATAGATGTAAATATTCCCAGTCATTTTCTTCTTTACGTCTAGTGATCCCCATGCAGAGCTGTGTAGAACATGCACAGTCATTGTTTGTATCTGAATAATATCTCTATCTCTATTAATGTCCAAATTCCCCACTGCAGGACAAATCTTTTTTTCCGAAATACCCGTTAAGAACTGCGGTTAGGCATTAAATCTCCAGATAGAGAGCTAAAACTTTGCCTGTAGCCACACATTTTCAGATGGTAAATTAAATGGAATGAAATTGGAATGGAACTCTCTTTCTGGACCATTTCTCTCACCATAGCGGTTGGAGAACTGACATCTGAAGTTGGCTGTTCTCCGACAGTGGAGAAGATTATTGATGGCTTGCATCAACATGCTTTTAGAAAATCCATCCACAGACATCTACCTAATGGAATTTCTTCACAGCTCCAAAAATTCTAAGAGTAACAAAAAAAGGGAGGCTGGGGGACTGGGATTGGGGGTTTGAACACCAGTCTTCTATATAATTTGGCCTTTATTGAAATGTGTCCCATTATTTTTCAATCATGACTGGAGGCACACAGTATTTTGATCATGGAATACGTCAAGCACAAAAACACTGAGATACTTGTTGCAGGGATTCAAGAGGACAACACCTAAAGACAAAATAACCTGAGAAATATCCTTGATTCAAACATTTAGAGCTACGGATCATAAAATATATTATTTTACTTGGGGTGGTTTCTTCCTTTATCGGAGCTTTGAGTTCCTTAGATCCATTAAAAAACCTAACATGCCAGGAACCAGCTGGGACAGACTCCCACAATGGAATAAATGGAGAAGGATACATATCAAATTAGCGAGGAGGAGGATGCGATCGGATTGGGTGCATGTTAGCCTCCAGTGGACCTGTAGGAGGAGAGGCTAGATCCCACAGATAGCGAGGCTTCCCTCATTGCCCAGACATGAAAGAGGAAAGCGATACTCCAGGATACAGTCACTGAGTTCCCGTCACCTCAGGATGGGTGTGGTGAGCTACAGGAGCTTTAGTGGGTGACAGGATTAACCCTGGTACACTGGTTATACAACGGCAGTATTCTGGGGGCAATGAGCGGTCAGAAGTGTCAAACACAAGTCAGATGTAAGCGCAATTAAAGAATAACAGCGATTATTCCCATAGGCCTTGAAACAAGATCTCAATGCTTCAGTGTTAACTGAAGGCCAGACCTCCAGACAAATGAAAGTGTGATCATTTTGTGATTAATTCTTGTGTGACAGGAGGCCATGACCAATCAGTTTAACAACACCACCCCACCTCACCCCAGACAAGGGCACTGTCAATGATCTACGCGTGACCTCACCTCTCCTCGATGCGGACCCACAGGTCGTTGAACTGCCTCAGCTGCTGCTTCTTCTGCTTGTTGCGTCGCTTCTTCTTCAGCTTGCGGTCCACCTTCTCCAGCAGGTCCAGGCTGTCAGGCAACAACATGTGGGGCAGCGTGTCCTCCTCATGGGGGCGCTGCTGGTGCTCGTGCAGGAAGGGCTCCAGGTGGAAGGGTGGCTCGAGCTCCTGACCCGTGGAGTAAGGTGTGTGCAGAGGGAAGGAGGGAGCTTTCTGAGATCTACCGCTGTAAAAGATAAGGGATCTCATCTCAATCTACGATTTCATTATATTCTGGCATATTGTATTTTTAAACCCCAAAAATATGTTTTAAGTGATTCATGATGGTTGGCAAAACCCGAAAAAGACAGTAAATTCACACAAGCACCTTCACCATTATCTTGACATTTGTACCTAGTCTTCCAACACACAATGCTTTCATACCTGCTACGGTAGTGTAACTATGCTGGTCTACTTGTAGTCATCACTAGGCAGGCTGATAAGGATTCAATCAAACGTTCTCTTTAAAAAAACCAAATAGATTATTTTGAAATGAATGCAGGGCTTATAGTTGAAGTTGATTCATTTATAGCAAACCATAAGTACTTGGTTACTGTATGAATTAAAAAAATGACCAATTATATGTCTTGTTACTTTCTAATAATTTAATATCTATAAAAGAAACTAAAAGAGGTCATCACTGCCAAATCCCATGCATGAAAATAGAAATAATGGCTATGTGTTAATGCGGCTATCAGTTTCAATCATGTTTAATTAAAAATATATACATAGATTTTGAAACTTCTGTTTAATTAAATCTAGTCTTGAATATCACATACCTTTAGGCTTTATTGATCAAGTGAAACCTTTTTTTTTATCATTAAAGATACTTAAGGCCCGATCTTCAAAATGTAGGCTCTCCAAATTAACTGTAATACTTAAAGTAATCAGCCTCACTTATTTCAAAACTGATTTAGTGGATATGTGCAATGTCTGTGTGTGCAAATATCTCTTTTATGGGAGTCAGACCAAAGGAGAAGGACGTCCATGGAGAAACCCTCAATGAAAACAAAAATACAATTATTTTTTTAATGACTAGGATTTGCTTGAATAAAAGTTCATGTTGAAAAGGATTGGTATCCCTTTTTTTTTTGGTGGCTGTGCTTTGAAATGTGTGTTGTGTGTTGAAATATGTCTGCTGTGATTAAGGTTATCATCTGAAACAAAAACTGTAAAGAACCAAAACTGTTCAAATGTCAACGAAAAACACCACCTAGGAAAACTTTTTTTCCCCACTGCATTCGATTTTCGTCTTGCTGCCTTAAATAACCAAAATATGGAGGAGATGGGAATGTCGTTAGGAAGTAACTTGCCATAACAACACTTTAGTGAGCTATTGGTCGATGCCATTTTGGCTCCAAATAGTGGCTCTTAAGAATGGATTTGTGTTTTACGATGGCTTACAGTTTCCAGCATTGTTGTACTGAAGTGTACCTTGCTAAAAACACAAGCTCAATTTTAACCATTCATTTTGAAAGGAGCCTTGTTTCCCAAAATCCCACTCTAAATAAAAACTGTGATATGTGAAAATCAGCTTCTCAATCAGTTTAAAAGTGACGTTTGTTCTCATTTGGTGAGAAACTGATAGAAGAGTGCAAAAATATGTCTTAGAAAATGTTAACGATTTTCACGTCTTAATACAAACTAGGGAACAGATTTGCATGAAATTGCAAGGATTAGTTTCAATAGTATTTGTCCTTTGCTAAAAAATTATTCATCTACATTGGTGATGCCATGCAAACAACTGCGCAGTGTTTCATATTCACCCCGGTAGTCTCAGATTCTGTTAAGAGAGTACATTGGAGTTATCAGAAAAAAACCAGATACAGGTTACAGTTTGAAGTACAACAGTACGGGATCCATATTATAAGGTTCTTTGAAAGGTAAACTTTTCATAATCATAGTGAATGTTCATTTTAAATGAACCAAGTGTCACAGTTAGGTGATCTGCTTGCTACTGATACTACTGCTACTACTACTACAGCTGCTGTTGCTACTTTTATGACTATCAATAATAATAAAAATAATAACAACAGCTGTTATGAGTATTAATCATAATCACCATAATAGCTGCTATTTATTTTGTATTCTTCCTCCTCTTATTATTATTACTAGTGATGCCTTGCCAGGGTGCTCAAGGCAAAATCTTTCTTTGATTCTTCACATTAAGGATAGCAGCTGCTTCTAATGAAAACAATGATCATTCCACCATTCGTTAATTTGCGCACACAAATGTGGCTTGAAAGATTACAGGAATTTGAAATTACAGCTACATTAGTGCAAATAACGGGGAAGCCAAAAACTCCCAACTCAAGTTGTTGCATATTTACGACGGAACATTCCGGTCTCCTTTCTCCCATTCATTTTCAGATCAGGGAGGGGTTTGGCACAAAAAACCCCAATTGTTTTTCCTTTTTCCTTTTCCTGCTCATAAGGTTCGGGGGAACATCTCAGATCTCAATTTGAGAGAGGCGAGATTATACCTTGTTTACACAGTAAATCTTTCCCTTATCCCTTCTGCACTGACAGTCTATCTGTTTGAGGCCTCGAGGATCTGTGATCCGGGGTGAAGCATCTGATATGATGGGGGCAGTGGGACTCTGATAACAGAGAGATTGCCACCCAGCTTGACTAGTGTGGGACGTGGGACAGGAGATGACATGATGTAGCATGTATTTCCTCTTGATACCCTTTATTAGTGTAACTGAATGACTTTACAAGGGTCTTATGATGGTGCCACACACAGAGTAGGAGTGTGATATTAATAGCCAAATGATGTTTATCTCAAATTAACTACATACAGCTGCGGAGGTTAACTTAGCTTTACCTCATTGTAAAAAGGTCAATAATTATCTTGATCCTGTCGCAGCTCTATAGTGTTCAAGGAGCCTTCTTCCCCAAGAGCTTAGAGGTTCCTGATCTCCAGAGAGCTTTTCTATAGACTGATTCACCTCTGTAAACCTATACCCAAGAGTAAATGTCACTGCGTTACACACACAGCATGCCATTCAGCTAGATAAAGCCATAAAACAATGCAGGGCTCTCAGGACTGGTGATGACTGTGTCGTCCTTTCAAGCCAGTGGGAGGAATCACTGTTGGGCAATCCGGAGGATTCTCAGAACGTCCAAGGGAGTGCCTGAGGGACACTGCATTTCTTTAAAGGGCACTTAGGGCTATTTTTCTGTAGAAATGTTCAGTAATTCACCTTCTAATTCTCATTTAACATGCAAATCTCATTGGATTGTGAACTCAACTTTAAGTGTTATGCTTGGTGCACCTAACCAACGACTTTCCCTTGGTTTTATTTTCTTGTAAAAAAACCTGCAGATTTGAAATTGGACTTAAAAATTGCAGTCGTGGAATAGCATTCAACTTGGCCTGGTGGCTCCTTTTTATCTATTCAATATGTTTTCATTCGGTCTGTAGCAGTTGTGAAATTTAACTCGCAACTATTTGCTTTTTGAAGGACCTCTGAAAGCACATGACCTGCTTAATGTGACTATTTTTGTCTTTTCAATTCTGATGTGATGTCTACCGTGCCTCTCTCGTCTCACTAGGCATATGTATCAAATATCGCCTTCGTAACTTTGTTGGAACCGTGTTGTCAGTTTAGCTGGATGCCGCTCCAATGACAAGCACAGTGAAAGTGGTAATGTTTGAATTCATGTGGCTTGGACAGACGAATCTAGAATGTTGATGGAAAACCCAACAGCCTACCAATAAAGACCTACACAAATCACGTTTCATACTCCATGTTTATAGTACAAGTTTGCTGTGCGAACAGAGAAAATGTCAATTTTGGCATTACGCAGGGGACACATTGTCGTTGATTATGTGTCTTTGGCTATTTGGGCTGATATGGACTTCTTGTTGTGGTTCTTTAACCCACAAAGAGGCATTCTGCACTGAAACCCGAAACAATGCTTTGACTGTCTTAAACTCCACACAACAATCAGCAAAAATCGGAGTAGTCAACCCAACAGCAGAATCTGCTTAGCTGTGGTTATATGTTACATACCATAAGGACTGTAGTATGTAACACTTTTTTTTGTTGCAAGTTTGCACTATGACCATGACACTGATCTGGTTGTACAAACAACATAACTATATGTGTCCTATGTATGGCCCTAAGGCCTTAATCCAACATCAAATTGGACCCATTACTTCATTCGTGGATTTCCGGCCAATTCTGCCGATAAAAATTCAACGGCTTCCTCACATCTGCCAATATGTACATATATCAGGGGATATTAATATGTGCAAAACAAATCATATAATAAGCCATAGACATATTCAACTTGGAGGAGAGATGCGGAACTCAATAATGCAAAACAAGAGACAAATTACTGGCAAATCTCTCAATTATTTGCAGACAACACATTTTTCATAACAACCTGCGCGGAACTGGACATCTGTTTTTTGGTCTGTGGTGAAATTGCACAAACGAGGAGTGCGCTTACTGGGAAAATGATTTCCATTTGAAATCCAGTCGGTAAAATGGGGGAGCAAATGGAGATAAATACCAAAAAGTTCCTCGGGTGAAGGGAGTGCAAGACACGTGTAACCCTGTGCCCCTTCAAGTGATAAAATATGGCCTGACCGTTTCAAAGCCAGGTAAGCATTTAAATTATTAGTGCAATTGAGAACAAAGCACGGAAAGTAACAAGTCTGTTGAAGAAGGTACACCGATCCTCTCTGGTTCTTTTCCTCAGGCTGTATATTGTGGTTGGAATCCACAGAAGATTGAATTATACAAATTGGCAGACTATTCCAAGCGACTGGAAAACATATTGTGAGGGCCAAGTTGTCCTTAATGTCCTTCTGTTCTTCTCCGAATGGTAACAGTTGAACACTTACCATGCCCTGTTAACTTTGTGATGAGTACAAGGCAGCAGACTTAACAAATTTGACTACGTTGGAAGTTAGAGCATTGTCACAAACCATGAGAGTGAGAGTAAGGGGGCTGTGAACCGTACAGACTTCAGGGTCTGCACCTGTTTATCACTTCGAAATACTGCGTTCCACAACGCAAAACAGACATCCCCACAAAACAGTGAAACTCTGTTCCGGAGCAACAGCATGTGTTTAGTATCATCTCCTCAGCCCGGAATCCCATGAGCTGTCCAACTTCCTGACACTGGCTGAGGCCTCGGGTTATCTTTGAGCATGACCTGCCTGTGTTCTACTTGTGTTCTAATCAACACGGCCACTTCCAGTTTGAACTGGCCGAGACCAGCCGGAGTCTGACAGACAACCAAAGGGGGGAAACTCATCATGGGTTAGGTCAACGACGTGGGTTAGTAGAGGAATTGGTGGAGGTAATAGCTGGTGACAACAGTGTTGAAGACATGAGCTTAAAGTGGTCTTATTATTACCTGTTGACGGGCTGCCCCGCAGGGGTGTGCTCCACTTCGTACCCTTGGCTCCGAAGCACATCAATCACTGTGTTGTTGCCCAGGAAGTGACCTGCAACAAACAGTTTGACATTGAGGCTTCCTGTACACGAGTGGTGTGAGATGGCAGAACCTCGCCACAGAGTGGACAGCAGCAGCACAAATGCAGGGGAACAAAAAAGCTCAAATGGCCCATAATATTAGACCTGTGTTGTGCGCCCTGGATATCCTTGGCCCTTATGGTTTTTAAAGAGGCCTTTAAACTTGTGGCTGATGGACACCTGGGCTGCAGATCATTTTAGTTCCTAGCCAATCAAGGGGTTCCAATCATGTACTTAAGACCTGGAAAGTCCAGAAAACTTTCAAATCCTCACTGGACACAACTATACAAGACAAGTTACATGTGTAATATTTCATAATCTGTTTTGAAATGTAACATATATCAATAAACAGTGAAAAGCATACAACTGGAGTCTTAAATACAATTCAGAATGTGTGGTTCCCAACCTGCCTTCATGACCTTTTAACTCAACAATTACTTGCTATACATAATAAACAACCAAGTAGTTCTAACTGCAGCAGAGACATTCTTCTAAAATGGACCTTAGAGGGATAACTGAGTGGGCCTCCGTCACCTGTCTTAGTCCTCCTCCGGCCCCTTGACCTGCAAGGAAAAAGCCTGCACTCCAGGACTCTCCCGCACTGCTAAGTGAAGCGATGCATTGTGGGGTCAGGTTGCCATGTCAGGGGTCTCCATTCTTCTACACTCACACACAATGGGAACGAGATCCCATTGTCCCCACCAGCTCAGCCATGTACCGTATCGATGTGTAAACAAAGGGAAGGCCTTTAATCTCGCCCTAATGGAGCCCAAGAGACACTTAGGTCACAAAAAGTTCTAATTGAATGACTTTCTACTTAGTGAATATCAGAAGAATTTCCACAGAGTGGCCAAAGCTAGCACGTTTTATTAAATGCACAATTTAATTACACATTTTTGCATAAGAGGAACACATTTACATACATACAGTGGATTAGTTTATATTTATTGTGCTGAAATAATAAAATGTATTACACAGTGGTGTGGGAGTTTGTAGAAACTAATTGTAGAAACTGGATAATTACTTTTATTTGTCATTACATAATTGTTTTTTATGTAGTTGGAATGTATTTTAAGAAATGCCAGTTAATTGATAAAGATGATAAGAGAGCAGCAGCAGCAGTAGTAGTAGTAGTAGTAGTAGTAGTAACAGCACACACAAAAAAGGCGTTCTAAATTTCAGCCATTAAACTTTTACAATCAATATCAGGAAATGAGGAGCAAATTTAGCTCGAGGAAAAAAATTAGAACTACCCTGTTTATGTGTCGTTTTATATACTCTAATGGCTGCCACGTTCCGTGTATTGCCATGTTTAAAACTGCACTGGCGTCCTGGATGAGATCACTGGAGACCATTACAGCTCTCATTAACAGTAAACTGGAGTAGAGATGTTAAGACACAGATGTCCAATGTGTGCTGTCAGTAAATGAATCACATTTCTCGAGATTCAAATGGCCAAGCCATAATAAGGCCAATGGAATTGGTGCTAGAAGCTTTAGCCTATGTTTATATGAAGTGTGTTTACTACATCTTGTAAGTCACTCTGGATAAGAGCGTCTGCTAAATGCCAAAAATGTAAATGTAAAATGCACTGGAAATTAGGGTGGGCTTTGGGAAAACAGAGCACTTTTATTTCACTTGCCACATTTCTCTTGAATGCCTTTATATCAATTTCATAAAACATTTTTTATTATTATTTTTTTTTTATTTCAGATTTTTCTCCCTTTTATCACAATTTGGGGGTCAATTGTACCCTCTGTACCAAACTGAATGCTCAGTTTGTAAAGGCAATGTTATGCAATGAAACCACAGACACTAACACTTATGACATGTCTGTGACAGTGGATTGCCAACTTCAGTCCAGTACATTCCAGAAGTAATATGAATAAAAATAAATAAATAAATAAAAAACCTTTAAACCTTCGATTTACTTATTGAGTCATACAATATGTGAGCACTCCTCTATATACTAAGATTTAAACTAGCTAATAAATACAATCCTCTACAGAATCAACAGGGAGTGAATCCCTGCTGTAATTATCTTTTTTTAATACCAACAGTGAAAACAGGAGCTTCATTCAGGCAGTTCCATCACAAACCTGGCCTTTTGATGAGAGGGAGAAAAAAAACAACAACCCCCCAAAACACTCCACCAAAAAAATCAGTAGTATGTGTTTTTTCAGTTGCACGAAGGTTGTTTTTCTTTTTCTTCTTTCCCCCACCCCCCCTTCCCAAAAACCAGGCTTATTGAAATTTCCCCATCTTTCCCAGGCGCGAGGACAGTTTTTGCGCTCGCTTCCCGGGAGGAGGCAGTGGTGAAGGCCCAAGCTGGGAAGCGTATCCCATTGTGATTTACGAGAGTGCGGATAATGAGGGGATTTGAGTGGGACAAATGGAATCCCGACACAAAGCAGGCACTGTGAAGAGGGGGAACTTCAAAGGTTCACAGCTAGCCTCGGCCAGGAGGAGCTATCTGGTGGATGCCACTAACTGGAGCCAAACCAGCAATATTGACCAATTGCTTTGGCCCTTGTCTTTTTAACAACAATTAAAAAGCAGGAATCAGGCAGATTTAAATGGTGTAAGCTTCAATTGTGCCTGTGAAGGGACAAAAAAAACCCTCTGTATCTCCCCAGGATTTCACAAATGGGAAAAAAGGATGTGTGTGACCGGAAAAGAGAAATTGAAATGAAAAATATAGTACACATTTTAATTCTTGTCAGGATATAGATTGAAACAATTGTCATGTCACGCAGTTGTGTGGCCCTCACAGATAAAGAAACTGTGAAGAGAGAGGCAATCCAAACCAGAGACCAAAATTATCATGTCCCAGAAGTTGTTGGTGGGAACCCAGCATTTCATGTGAAATTTCTGAATAAAAAGGTTGTTGTCCAAACTCGGGTCATTTTATGTTTAAAACGCTACTTTACAACACTTTTTCCACATACAATGAATGGAAGCCGTTGCATTTAGCTACAGTTAAATTCCATGAGCATCAAAACCAAGGCACTCTTCTGTAATGAACAAAAATGCTATAAATTACTCTGACATTTACATATAGGAAAATACAATTGGCAAAGTGTTTTGCTCCCTTTGTAAGGGTGTGATCTGACAAAAAAGCACCGCAGCTTGCCTTGTTAATATTATTGTTGAAGATACAGCTAACTAGCTTGCTTGCTCTTGGGACACCTTTCTCTGAATGAGAATTGTTTTCTCAATTTGATGCCCTTATAAGAGAATGGAAAATATTCAAAATAAAATACCACTGCTGTCAACTCCAATGGTTAGAGCAATAACAAAGGTTAAAAAAGGGGTGGAAGAGTTCTACTAACTGAAAAAATACTATTCCCTGACAACATACCTGGCATACCCGTTTTTATTAATTATGAGTAGGAACTCTATGTACCCATATAGTCTATCAACCCGTTTTTCATAACAAGCAATGTATTATTTCATAATTGTCGTAATAATTAGCTACTGAGGATGTAAGAAAACCAACTAATCTCTTTATTTATACCGTTTGTTCCTGGTATCCACCACAAATACCATATGCACAAGACTGTTGCATCTATATTCTGACTTGTACAGCCACAGAAAGCAATTATTCAGCTTTAGAATCCTTTATGTCCATGATGGCAGAAAAACTGTGCAATTCACACCTAATTGTGCATGTCTGTCGCGACACGTTTCCTTGAGCTTAGCAGAAAGCACACAGAGCACATCAATTAAACTTGTATTCTTTATATAGGACAAAGCCAGAACTTTTCAAGGGAACTCATATTTGTTGCTAGGGACAGTACTGCCCTCATTTACTACATAAGCTCTGGTCTCTTGGGATCATCAGCTACTGTACATTACGCTCATTTCAATGCCCTTAATGCTCAGTTAATTATTATTCGCACAGCTTATCAGACCCATACAGTATGCCACGAGCTTAGCAACATTACTTGTTATAGTGTCCATATATAAGGCTAGATATTTTTACTTAATTAATAAATGTACATTAAGTACCTTGCTGAAAACATCAGCAGCAGTATCCCGATCTGGCATTCTTCTGTCAGGTTCCCTAAGCACTACGACTCCTGCCCCGTAGAGTACACTTACACAAAACATAACAATGTCCTCTTGGCAGGAGGCCATTGTAGTAGAACTATAGCAAGAGGCATAACAACCCTCAGCCCTGTGGATGACAGCCCGTAAATTACATGTAATCCAGCATCATGTCTGATGGTAGGGCGCTATAAAAGGAGAATCCCTCCACACTGCCAGGAGACGGTTTTAGCAGCATACCATCTTGATTCCCATCCTGTCTCCTCCGCCACACGGGACCGCATGCAAATAAGGAAATTACAGCTGTGGAGTGGAGCTGTTGCTCGGGAGTGTGCTAAAGAGACAGACAGCACTTATTACACATGCATTACCAAAGGAGTAGGCCCCATCATGCAACCATTTACAAAGGTGTGCATTTACTTTTTTAGAGTACATATAATACTGGAAGATTTCGGACCAGCAGATATCATGATTCCAGAAATCAGTTACATTTAAAGGCAGGCCCATCACAGAAATTTCTACAATCTAGAGTCCCCCCTCCACATTAGGGGAATCTGGAACGTTGCTCTTGGCGTTGCAGACTGAGAACTGTAAACATGCAACCGTGTAGCTCATGTATGTATGCATTTAGAAACCGCGAAATAGATTGCTAGCTTTCCCTATTCAAAGAAATTATGTAATTATGCAAAGCCAGTCACCCGGACTTCATCTTCAGAACCCAGTCCTGCTCTGACCACATGACACAATTGTCAGGAATTACACAACATGCTGATGCTATTCCTGGAGAAGAACTATAATTTTTAGTGGCCATCAGAAATTGGCGACAAGTTCTTCTAAGAGGGGAAGAGCTTTTGACAGGAGGGTTAAGATTGCTGGCACCTAACTGGCCCATTACGAATCAGAACACACATTGAGTGTGATACTCTTTTTTATTGCTCTCAGAGTGAAAATGTCTTATTGAAACCGGTGCTCATACAGGAGCAGGTCTTCATTGGCAAAATTAACTTCAAATGAGGTCATCTTCAGTGCCGGTGCTAATTGGTCTGACTTTCTGTAACAAGAGGTAGACGAGAGATGGAATCAAATCCAGCTGTACCTGTGACCCTCAAGGATTACAATAATCATTATGGTCATCACCATCATCATAATCATAAGCATCTTATTATTACGCTATTAAAAATCTAAAAATAGGGGGAAAGCTATCGAGTTCAGACTCATACCATACCCGGAGAGCAAAATGACTTTAAAATGAACTCAACAAAATACTGAATTGAGAAGAGTTACAATTAATTTTCCACAGGTCATCATGCCGTGCAGTATAAATGTATTTCACTGGCCTTATTAGGGATCACACAATTTCATGTACTAATGCACCTCACCGACAGCCCATTCCAAGGTAATTTAGATGAAAAGTAAGCCCTGAAGCAGTATTGAGGAAAGACACAGATATGACACTTTCAATGAGATCACATTCATCTAACTGAATGTAACAAGCATAATTCAGCGGGATTATGTAAAATGTCCCCATGCCATCTTACTGAAATTACATTTTGATGTGATTATATGACATGGGAAAGCTCATATTGTGGCGGTACATATATTCTTTTAACGATTTAGCAAAATTCATACTGACAGAAAATTCTTTCAAGGTCCTTTTCACATTAGGTTGGACAACTTTTTTCCCCACTTGAAGCATGAGTTCAAGAACAATAAACAGATGCCACGACTAATGTAGCAAAGGTTCTGACAAGAGAAAGACAGGAAAAAAGGAAGAACAGTAACACTTGAGGTCAGACCAGATGGGCCCTGTTGGCAGCCCCGTTTCAGGGCAGTCCCAGATTCACCGGATCGCCTGCCACAGCTCTGAATGCAGACAGTGCCTGGTCAAACTCTTTGGTTGAGCTAACTCAGTGCCATCAAGCTCAATTCCTCTGTTTATGCTAGTTGTCAATCCAACGGCTGCACTTCATTTTTTTTAAGCAGCCCAATCATTTGCTCTGGCATTGTTTTTGGTTAAAGTCTGCGTTATAGCTGAGGGTTGCACATGTGCCCTATACTGATAACTATTGGCTAATTGGACCAATTAAGTAATGCCAATTACAGCATACAAAAAACATGGTACACACCGGCCCCCGGAATTGAGTTTGACGCCTCTGTGCCAAGTTGTGCCTGGTGTCTGGTGCCAGAAAATAGGCTGTCAGTTTGTCTTCGGCTGAATAGGGCTGACCCGCCCTGAAGCCATAAGACTCTGTCTCGTAATTAACACTAAAACGGCAGCTCGAAGAGGTCCTTTGGGCCACTCGCACTGGCTGGGGCGGGGCCACCGCCGTTCTCCTTGCTTGCGCGGTCACTGAACGACATGTGAAGCTGGTGCAGTGTTCGGCGCTGGAATGAGACCTCCCAGCATGTGCAGTTTACACAATGGCAAGCAAATCCGTGTAATCCTAGTGATCCTGACACGCATGCTATTTCAACACGCGATCGAGTGAGCATTGTTCACATACCCTGTAGCGACGACTTGATGCGACTGCAGCGCAATCCGGTTCAGGGACAAGAAGAGGTCAATTACACCAGCAATGACTCAAAATCCCATTACATGAGACTTTAAATACTCTCGCCCCTTCCAGAAACAAGTGATGCAGAACCTAGCCAGGGGAACCCCTTATTGGTCATCTGAAAACAGGGCTTTTTTAAGCTTCTGTCTTGATTAGATGCTTAAGTGCAGAAGTCAAGAAGTGACCTGAGAGGCTTTCATTACCTTTTGCTGGCCTCACACTGGTAGTGCATCGATTGCATCTAACCATCTAAGACTTCACACAATCGGTCTTTAAAATACAGCAAAGTGTCCTGCCGTGACATATTTCTTTATCAGTACTGGAATGTCAACTTAATTTGTTCACTAACAGAAATTTTAAAAGGCCATTCTGTCCAAACTTGACATCATTTGAAATTTCATTGTGTGATCTAAGAAAAGGGCACCATTTTGATTTTGCAAGGCGTAATTGTACGTGAATTATATGATTATGAAAAATATCAAATTGTATGCAACAAAACCCCCCAAAATGTTGCTCATTTCTTGTGTTGTCAAATGGACTACATTGTCTACATGCAGACTTTTTAAATTATGGCAAATTGCAAAGACTGCAGGTGTCCAATCAAACAGGACTCACTCTTTTGCCACAAAGCAGGGAGTATCCTTCTGACTGAAACACTCAGTCCATAGGTGATGCTATGGCCAACTGTGCACCAATCTTTGGGGCTGCCGACCATTTGGCAATAGCCAATCACGATTAGATTCCAGACCCTAGTGTGCATTGTTACATCGACGATGAGTTGTTTAAGCTGGACATACCTCCCGACAACCCCCGCTTGATATTTTGAACTTTTCTATATATCCATATATATGTGGTCTGTGCATACAATAATATATACTAAATTGTCACTTAACCAACTAGTTTTGTTGTGATCTTTGATAGACCCAGTATCACAACCTAGGTTCCACTATAGAATACTGAACTATAGAATAATATAGTAGGAAACCTCATGTACTTTCTTTAAACATGTTTAAGATTGCATCCCAATTCATTATTTTTATAAAATACAATTGGTTGTATTAAACGCATCTGCTGACTCAATTCGTCCAAGGCTGTAAGAGCACCTGCCTAATCAGTCAAATAAAAATAGAGGTGTCATTAAGACCCTCTGGATATTGTTTCGCATTGGTAAACAGAGACAGTCTGAGGCAAGCCATCATGGTCACTCTTTTATTATCCCAAGATATCACAAGGTAGGAGAATCCCAGACACATCTGTACTTAACTGTTCATTACAGTTTTGTACCATAATATACATTTCAAAGCTGGTAAAATAAATAATGATACCTTTATATTTGTTACATAAACTTAAAGACAAAGTGCATTCAAGTAAGATTTAGTCTGAGCCTTAGTGTGAATATTTAAAATGTATTACCCTCCCATAGGTGCTCAAATCCGACATATCAGTCATAAAACACACACAAAAAAATCACCCAAAAACCATTATGGTGGAAAACAAAGATTCATTGCATGGCACATGCCCAATTCTTCAAAGTTACTGCTGGTAATCTTATGCTTTAGCCTACTTAAGATGATTGGTCAGCTTATATGCAATTGAAATTCATTTTGCATGGTTGAAGGCTCGATTACACCACTGAAGTGATTTGTGAGGAAAACCTAAATCCCTTAATCTCATTTTGTTTTACTGTACTTTATACAGGGATAATATATGCATTTCCCAGTCACCCATACAGAGTGAATGTGCAATGGAGAGAAACAGAATTCAGAGTTCAGAATGCAGTGGAAGTGTTGTTTATGTTCTCATTTTCACTGATATGACAAAAAAAATGCTAACTGGCAAACCAGATGTCTCAATTCAAGGGGAAATCAGACAGACAGACCCCGCTTGCAATTTAAATTGTGGAAAAGGTTTGATTACGTGATTAAATGACCGATTACTGAACAAAATGGCTTGTTTGGGCTGAAACAGACTACTGCAAAACTTGCGATTTTGTTCTCATCTTTTCTCAATTCCTGCATCGACACATGACTCTGCCTATGCTCATTTGCCTGAAAACACATATCACCTTACATAATGAGGAGCAACCTTTTTACAGATTTTTTTTCTCTAAACGTTTCCACGGGAAAAAAAGGTAAATGACTCCAGCTTGATAAAAAGAGGACTGCGTCAGGTCTGAAAGGGAGTCCGGCAGGTCGAGACATGCTCGTCTCATAGAATCCACAATGGGTTGCCCCTTTCTCAAAATCCTCTTGCCCTCGTAAGCCTGGGGGACACTGCTCTGAGACAATGACAGACTCAGCATTCACATGCTCACAGGGGAAATCCAGCTCACTTGTGGCCACGTTCTGAGGGGACCAATCAGATCCTGCATTCATAAAGCATCTCAAGGTAGGAGTACTGATATGGGATCGGGTTTCGCCTGCCCATATCCTAACCAAGTCGATTATGAGGGAAAAGGCCAAACTAATCCTAGATCGGCGCTCCTACTTTGAGACGCTTTATGAACATGGGCCCAAAAGCGCGGTCTTCAAGCAGTCCTGCACCTTTACCATTATTAACAATGAACTTCGGCAACGGATGTAATTTTTTATTCTACAATGAATACACTCGTTAAAAATCTCCCACACACACACACACACACACACACACACACACACACACACAAATTAAAGAATTGGAAGAGGTCAGGCAATGGGCTTATCTCATCTCTGATGTTCTCCACATTGCTGAATTATCTTATAAAACCTTCCTGTAAAAGTAGTTTGCCACAGAATCCCATACCATAATGAATTTGATTCAATTTAGACTCACATCCTTAATCTCTATCGGTGCTTCACACACATTTACATTACACATTTTAGGCATTTAGCAGACGCTCTTATCTAGAGCGACTTACAAAAAGTGCATTTACACATGGTAAGATTAACACCTTAATCCAAGCGTAAATCTTTAAAATACACTGGTTTCATAAATTCACCAGTGAATGGTTTGGATACATTGCGTGCCTTAGACTATTAAAGATTGTAATTTGTGAATCTTTACTGGAAATTAACAAGCTTTGTCACAGAGATATTATTGCTAGCATCTTTTATTTATATACTTGTGAATCAAATGGTTATTGGATGCCGTTTTATTTATTTGCGTTTAGATTGCGTTTCGTATCTTGCACCATACTGTACACTATGCAACCCTTTAGCCAATTGGTAAGCCAAGCCACTCTTGCCTTTGGACAGCCACAGGGTGAGCTGCTTTTCTTTGTTAAATAAGAACCTAACTGTCTATTTAGCTGATTTAATTGTTCAACAAACCTCACCTTGTTTCTTGGGTCTGAATTGGTTGCAGACTTCAAAGTGAAAACAAAAACCAGACACCCTGCGGCTCATTAAGGGCAAGAGTGAACGCCACTGCTCCAGCCGAATTTGATTTGACGAGTGGTCGAGATTGATATTCCCATGGCGCCTCAAAGAATTTGCATCAGCCAAAGAGGGTTTTTTTTGGTTTTTTTGCTGTGCATGGGAGAAGTAGATGCTATTCTGCTCCAAGATTAGTAGCTCTGTGTGACCCCCCAGTTAAGTGAATGGCTTTATTGATCTGTAACCAAAAATCTTAAGTGGGCAGTTGATGAAGTGCCAAATTTAATCCACAAAACACAATTCTGACTGCCATTTCACATTTTGCACAAAGCACTAAAGTTTACTACCCAACATATCAGATGCCCAAGATATGGCATGCCTTCGAACTAAAAGGTTTTATTCAAAAAGCATCATGGGCTGAGCCAAGCACTACAAATGGTGAAATTCATTGATTTATCACTGTAATAAGTGACCCATTCCCACAATCCTTCACTCCCATTTTGAAACCCTTTTTATGACTTTTTTCTTTCAATACCGTGCAATATGTATTCTATCCACGGTAAACCTAGACTCGCCGATAGGGATCAAAATATCGTCTAAATAAAGAAATAAAGGATCAGCACCTTCACTATCCTGTCAAACCAGCTTTGTTTGTAAGCCACAGATGTCCTTCAAATGCAAAGTCTAACATCCCAGTATGTTCCATCCCCTTCACTACAACACTGCCTGTATGTGTGTTATAGCATTGTGTTGTACGTTGACCCTTTGGTTGGACTGTGTAACAGGCTATTTCTATATCTGTACTGGTGTTCATCTGGCCTAACTGCACTATGCTGGAAGTCACTCTGGATACAAGTGTCTGGCTAAGTGAATAAATCAATATTTTAAAAAGGCCTGAATTCAATTAACATTTGTCCTTTAATTTCACTCACAATGCAAGGGTTCGTTTTTTTCTTCACAAACACAATTTGGTGTTTCCAACAATTACTCAAATCAATTCACCAAAAAGAGTGATGGTAAGAAGTTACACTTGTATCACATCTATAAGAAAAGGCCAAGGGCAAATGTTGCTTAATTCCAGGCCTAAATGTAGGCTAAACCTTTTAAGCCTGCCGGAGCTGACCTAAACGAGAAGGGATCCTGCAACATTTTCAAACGTTCACGGCTAACAAACACTGCATTTTCCTTTGCTTCAGACACTTATCCAGAGCGACTTACAACATAGTGCAAACAAAAAGATTAGACGAACACCAACAGAGACATAAAAGTGGACTGTAACACAATCTATTTAAAGCGTCGTTGTAAATCGCAACGCTGTCCGAAACAGGTCATCGTGCCTGATTGCCATGCCAAATGGGAAATAAACCCAAAGCTATAACAATAAATGCAAAGCACCAGTAGTAAAGAAGTGACTGAGACTCTGAGATTGCCCCATTCGCAGAGGACTCGCTTCTGGCCTCCTCACAGCCCGCGCCATGCTGAGCAAACATCTCTCATCCCCCCGCTGCTGAGACACTTGCAATTAAGCTGCAATTAAGTGTGTGTGAAAATACGGCCCGGCTCTTTGCTCTGGGCAGCGTAAACAGTGCAGCGGGGCTGTCTTCCCTACTGCCGCCCTAGGAGGACAGTCTGCCCGATTATTTGGTATCCCAGGGATAACACGGTGTCAAAAGGTCAACAAGTGTCCCCCTCCACCCCCCCACCCCCAAGCCCTGGGCCCTTGACAACTGAGTAAACATGCCCGACTGTGCTTAGACGTCAGCCCCTCCCATCCTGTCTGCGAGCGGGGCCAGCGGTCCACACAGGGGTGGCGGTGGGGGCGGGGAACGAGCTTAAGGTGACTGGAGAAGCACTATTTTCCCTGGAGCAACACCTTTCACGGTGGGGATTCCTCTCCAAGCCTCCTCGTGTGACAGGGTGTGCTTTCCGGAGGTACGCCTAAGTAAACCGGAGACACGCCGAGTTGTTCCCTGGGGTGTAAAAACACAACTCGGGAGAGGAGAAACCGCGATACGAGGTGGCCGCTCCACCGCAGGTTTTTGCACGCCACCGCCGAGCGTTCTTCGCAAAGGGGAAGCACATAAAAATAAGTCACGCCTGAAAACGCGTTCAGATTTTTTTGTTTGACACGTTTGACTGCTGTTTCTAATTAAGCCATTAGGCCCTTGTCAAAACAAAGACGGGAAACCATTCAGAAGAAAAAAAAATATTTTTAAATCTGCAGTTGAATTCAACAACAGCCATCAAGGGTACAGAATAAGAACAAGGATAGAACTAGAACAAGGATATTTTGAACAAGGATATTTTGTACAAAATTAAGTCTGAGTACCGAGTTCTTAATTGAGAATCGGATGGAGGGAGGACTTCATTTAACATACAACCAGACGGTTCCCTTCACACAAGGCAAATACTGTGATTAAATCAGAATCCACAACATATACCATGGAGGTAGAGAAGAGCTGTTCCTTACATAACACTAAGAAATCTGCGACAGATATTTAGAACCATCAGCCAATCATGTCATTGCAAACAGAAAATAATAATAATTTAATGCATTTTATTTACAAACACATTTTAGTGTCTGTACAGCCCTGTTCCATCTGGACTTCTAGATTTCCTTACGTAGGAACACATTTCACAGACTCCATATTATAAAAATATTTGACAAAACATATTTCCTTAATGAAAATCTGCTCAAACTAATTTTGTTGGGATCTCAGTTGTCATTTACGAGAGTGACAAAAGAGTGACGATTTATGTCCGTGATACACATAGCTTACATAAAATATCCATAAACAGTAATGTGAGGAATGTAAGGCAGCAGTGTAGTGTAATGGTTAGGGAACTGGACTTGAACTGAATTCAGAGGTTGCTGGTTCGATTCCCAGGTGGGGCACTGCCATTATACCCTTGAACAAGGTACTTAATCTGAATTGCTTCAGTAAAATATCCAGCTGTACAAATGGATTGTAAGTAAAGAAATGTAAACTGTGTAAGTCACTCTGGATAAGAGCGTCTGCTAAATGCCTAAAATGTCATTTAAAATGTAAGAACTAGATAGGTTCAAAATGTGTCTGCATGTGGATAGCTCATTTCATGTATCACACTTGCCTGTCACCAACATTATACTATAGTTGCAGCTGTGTTCTGTCCCTGCACAATCCTCTAAAATAAATTCAGTGAAAATTATATTTACTCCTCTATATACCATTGCAGTTCATTCTACATTTCACTTGTAGCTATATTCACATGTATACAACAGCTAAATGAATCTGCACAGACAGCTACTCTATCTGCACAAAGAGGTCAGTACCAATACAAGCAAATCTCATTGTGAACATATTGTACTTTAGCTTCCGATATTGTCTCCTACATTAGACTTTTTGGTTACAGTCCTGATTAGGTTTATGCAACCACTTAGACAGCCAGATAATAAAGGATATTACTAATATTTTTATCAATATATATTTATATCAACAAATATTTATACTTGGATAAATAATCGATTCCGATTGGCTGACAGTCATGCCTCATCACAGTTCTTAATCACCATGCATACACATTGCAAAAGCTAAAAGAGATCAACACGCAGCAATTGAGTTTCCAGCCATTTGCTTTGATACTCACTGACTAATGGCATTGTGACAGAATTCAGAGTGAGAACAGAATATCGCAACAAGCACCCAGAGTGAAAATTCGTTTTTTTTGTCTGCCTTCAGTAGGCAATGGAACCATGTGAAACCATTTGCATCGAACAGGAAAGCAAGAGATGCAAATAACTGTAATAAGGCTGGTATGTTCCTTGAAAATAAGAAAGATATCGGTTTTATTCATTGACATGCCACCCACTTGGACCACAGAGGGACACTAGTAACAGGATCTTGCCATTAATGTATGTCTAAAGCTGCCAGAACCCTTCACTTTGGTTTTTAGTAGTTTATGGATCAATAAATCATTGTTGATTTTTTGCGTGGTAGCCTAAGTGGCATACAGCACAGGCAGAAGGCTTTGCCACTCGGTGAACCACAGGCAAAGTGTCAGTGCAATAATACCTTTCAAGCCACACTGGAATGGAGAAATACTAAACACCCCTTTGGTTTCTATAGAATTATGAATATTGAGTAAAAACCCATAAAATTACAAAAACAAAACATACAGTACCTATATGATGCATTTAGTTCACAGATAATTGCAAGACGGTTTACAGATTATAACCTTAACTTGACCGTGTTCAGGGAATAATTTGAGTTTTCCCCATATTGGCTCTGTATTTTCTTAATTCCCTTTAACATGATCTTGTACTTTGTTCAGGAATTAAAAGCAGCATAAAGTATGTGTTACATAGTGATTTGGGCTTGCTGTATTAAAAAAAAAGGTTTTACAGAACGTGTGCCACGCGGGTTTAGCCTATAAATTTGCTGGAGTCTTTGTTGGTGAGTGGGAAGGAATAGCTCCCCTGCACTGGTCAGCTTGACCCCTGGATGACCCTGCAGATAAGAGGTGAGAGGTGATTCGCCAACCAACTGTGGGAGGGGCTCGGTTAATGACAAACTGCAGCTGGGAGTGACTGGAATGAAGACATAATGAAGGCGTCACTGTCCCACCATCTCCACCCCCTGTCCCTCTGTAAAATCCCCACACTGCCAAACACTACCAACCTCCTGCCTACTCTCTGGAGCAGAGCACTGTTAGCAGCCAGAGTATCTCCCATTAGGCATTGCCAGCTATTCCTAACCATCTCTAAAATCCCTAAAAGGTATGCTATATTTGACAATTACCCCAAATTCCCAGCTCAATTCAACTTACGCTTTATAAAAAGTACAAAAATGGGCTTTCATAAAAGGACACACCATAGTCTCAAAAAAAAAAGAAAAGTGTTAATGGTATAAAATGTGTCATATAAACACACACACACACAAACACGCACACACAGACACACAGACACACACACATACAGACACACAATGATTCAATTGTATTTTATATGTATTTAATGAAGCCATTAACTATTTTTGTTGCCTTTTAACTCATCTGAATCATTTGCAGTCACTTAAAGTTGTGCTTTAAAATCCTGTCAAAACAAAGCTGTGCGGGGAGACACAGAAGCAGGTAGTGAAAGGAGTTCATAAAAGGCAAACAGGAAGCCAAGCTAAATACGGGGACAAGACCTGTTTATAAGAGGCTTTTCCAAGCATGTCAAGAGCTTGCATAGGGGATACACAGAGGTGGTTGGGTGGTGAGAGGTGCATGTGTGTGTGCGTGTATGCGTATGTGCGAGAGAGAGAGGGAGAGACGACTCAAGCTTGTGGGTGGCGTCTGTTGATGGTCCCAGATCAAGGCACAGTGTGGGGGCGAAACCTGTCATTAGATCAACACAAACAAAGCCCCCATGTTGAGCGAGCGGCTGTGCGGCTTCCGAACTCATGCTCACATGGGTGGGGCGCTTGAGCTCAGGTGGATATGCAGTGTGGGTGTGCGAGTGTGTCGAATACAAGGCTGTATGGTAACACAGTGTGGGTGTGCGGTAGGGTTGGGTGATTTCCAGATTTTCAAACTGTCATACCACCCTTTTAAAATACTGGGGTATACAGTTTCACTTCCATTGAGCCACGGGTGGTGGGTTACGCATTCTCCTCTCTCAATAAAACATTTGAAAGAACACATTTGCTTGTATGTGGAAAAAATATTAGCTTGTTACTTAAATAGCTAGCGATTTCTGTTACAAAGGTAGTCGTTTTTAGTAGTTACCTAGCAGCTAGATTGGTAGCAGCATCAGATATGCTGACTAATGTTTGCTACAAGCAATTGCTCAATAGTCCAATAATAATAATGATGGTGTCATGCTAGCTAGCTAATGTTAGACACAATCATGGTTTTCTAAACCACTTTAAAAAAGTTTTACTAACAAAAATTGCACTGACACTTGCAGAATGAACTTGCTAGCTATTTACCTAGCTAGCAAGCTAAAGTTATTTTTCACATGCAAGCAAGGGTGGGATGTCTAGTTAGATAGCTAGATTGCTATTACATTCTTTATCGTATGTAGCTAATGATAGCAACTGATATCTACCTAAATACTATTGACACAGCATTTGTCTGACATTTATACCAAGTCTGAATGACTAAGGTTTTTCTGAGGGAGTTTTCCTGACTTTGATAACTTCCATGCATGTCTGATGCTGTCCTAAAATGAACAACGTACTGGTTTGTAATTTGATCCCCTCACCTCGTTTACTCTGTTAGTCACATGATGTTATAGTGATTTGGGGAACGGCGGCACATTAATTTTGACATAATAGTGGTTTTGAATGATGGTTTTGAAAATGATACTGAAAAGGTGGCCACATACCATGGTTTACGGTATGACCAGAAACCGGCCCAACTGTAGTGTACAAGTGTGTCTAATACAAGGCTGTAATGTACACACCTGTAGGTGTATCGTACATCCATTACATTCATTGCTCAACAATGTTTGAACATTCACAACTGTGCCAGTGCTGACTGTGGCCAGCAGCCCAGCAGGGCAACACATAACTGATGGTAGCGTTACTCAGGGAGGAAGGGATTCAGTCGGCCAGGTTGTCCCTGCCTTGTCACACACCAGCGACCCCGCTGGTCCGACTCTTGTCTGTGCAAGCTTAACTCTCGTTCTCCCAAATTGACAGTGGAGGTTGCAGCAAGAGCAGCTTAGAATATGTTTAGGATTGGGAGAAAAAGAGGTAAAAGCATTAACCAAAAACAATGTTTGAACATTCTCATCTCACTTTTCCCCTTCCAAAGAAAATGACTGTTTTTGGTTTTGAAGGAAAACAGCGTCTTGCATACTGATCTATTCCACAAACCTACTGATAGGAACAATACTCATAGGGGATAGTTTTCATCCTACACACCTTATAAAAAAGTCTTCCTGTTAGCCAGTTTCACCGTGCCAAGAGAATCTGTAGCTCAGATACACTCTACAACATGCAAGCCACTGATCTAATTCGCAGATTCTCTGACAGGGATTGCAAGAAAGAATGGATTGAAGCTGCTGATTGTTTTAAGACCCCCACAGAAAGTGAATGCCTTCAGCCTAAAGCTAAAGCTAAAAAAGGCAACTCCCCTTTATGTCTTACCAAGTACTCATTCCTTTGTTTGAATTCAAAAAGACTATGTGCAAACACCGGCACATAGTCGACTCTGATCCAAAATTGAGAACCATATTTATAAATCCCCCTCCAAGTTCCCTCAAAGTTTTTAAATTCTCTCCAAATTCATGCTTTGGTGAAATTATGTGTACTAGACAATAGACACACTTTGAATGGCATAACCGGTTGTATGTAGGTTGGTTGAGTAGCTGTTGGGAGTTGGTTTTGTAGCAGCATTGAGCTCTCAGCTCTGCAACTCATGTTCTGTTCCTGAGAAGAAGAGTCTTAGGACAAAGTCAGGCCTTGCCCCTGTGATGAAGCTTTCATCATAAGAGACTTTGTCTAGTAGGCTGGGACTTGCCTTTGTTCTCTTACACGCGACGGAAGATTCTGAGGAGCCTGAGGTCAAGACTAGTTTCGGTAAGAAAACCAAACCAGCAAGCCTTTGCCAGAGAGGAGCCCTGGGAGAAGGACCAAGCTGTGTGGTTCCCTCAGCATCAGTGTGCAGCCAAAAGACTCTTCCAGCCACGTGGTCAGCTGTTCCACACAGGACAAAGGATGCCACCCCAGTAGCAGACCAGCTGGACCCTCAACAGTCTTCAGGAATCAACCAGACAAATTGAGTTTAACAACTTCAAATTGTGAGACTTAAGTACAATATAATAATTGTGTTTGAGTAAAAATACATATTCACTTTTCGAATAATTATTCCATCAAAGTGTGTTACAAATAAATATTTTGTGTTACAAATTGTGTTGTTTTTATTCTAATAAGTGGGCTCTACTGATTAAACAAACTCACATTAAAGGCATTGGTAGTTCCTCCTAATTATAATAATGTGTTATTGTTCATTCATTAGCATGCCCTACTATTGGAGAAAGCCCTTAATTCATACTTCTAAGGTAGATGACTCAGAAGGGCAGTCATATTTACTACCCATCATTCATAAATCTGAGTTTGTGTTTTATAGCAGTTTTAAAAGTTAGCTTTGCTTTAAAACAAAAGACCAGATAACCATTCAGTAACATTCATGTGGCCCTTGTTTGGAACTTTCCAGAAAATTCTTCTCTGATGGCGCATATTGGTCTTGATCTGAAATTGAAGGGGTTTTTTGCCCTACTTTCTTTATCATTTTAAAATCTGAAGATGATATGCTTTTAGAAATGTGTAATTTTGAATGTCAACAAGTATTTGTAAAGCAAATGGATAACCTCCAGTGCAGTACAGAAAATGATGTGCAAGAGGGGAAATGAAGACGTTATTTAAGTGCATTATCTCCTCAAATGATTTTGTAAAAACGATGATGAGCATATTCTCCTACGACCATATTTTGTTTATCAGTAAAGATACAAAGACTCAAATACACACCCATCTCATCAGACCAAAATGTTTCATACTACGATTCCAATTCTAGCCTCCACAAGTAATCAATCCACAGAGTGTATTGGGACTTGTGGTGGAAAGTGGTTTAGAGAAATATGAAGAGAGGCAGGAAGCATAACAGGGGGTTGCAAAGTTCCTGTGGTAAGATCTGAATAGAAAAGTACAGGGACTTCTGCTGGCGTAAACATTTAAGAAGAATTCCTTGGCAACATGAAACAATTAAGAGATTATAGCTGCCCTTTCTCCAAACACAGATGCCCAAATCTAGGTAATCTCAGTAATCCTATATTTTTCTTTTGAATAAAGCATTAGAGAATATGAAAAAAAAGATTCAGTCAAGTTTATGACTTTTTTTAACTCACATTTTAGATAGCAATATAGCATGACTTAAAAATGGCTTAAAATTGTTGACAGTTTTATATTACAATTTTTCTAGATTGACTTACACGACACATGTTTGTCCATATTATCCATTATATCCAGATTCTTCTCTTAAGTTATTCAAATTTAAGTACTTTTCTTGAGTACAATAGATGCCCCCACCCCCCTCCCCTGGACTCAACCCTGCAACTAAATGGTTTAAGCATAGCACCCTAACCATTACACAACATCATACGAATAGATATTTAGGCATGTTTCAGTGCTTCGATCAATGCAATTGTTAAAATAATTAATGTCTACATTCCTCAGTGCTTAAAGATAAGCTGGGCTCATATGATAAATAATTGTAAACTTAAAAATATCATATTTTAAAGCCACCAGCAGTAATTGTTACTCATAAACATGGTATAAATCCCAAAACATGCATACTGGCAATCTTTTAAATGCATAGTTTGACATCAGCTCCACCCCCCAAAGACTTTATCTGACTTTTTCCAGGGAGCCATTAAGATCTGAGAGTTTAGCTAAACAGTTTATAAAAAAGCAGAATTCTGTATAGTTGGGACTTCCAGGTCATTCATTTCCAAAGTGGGTTCATTTGTGCAAATTCTTTTGCAATTTTAAAAGGCAAATCAATTAAATCTCCAAAAAAGCACTCTCCATTGCTGTGCATTTGTTGACTCTGAGAAGTGATGTTTAGGTATGTGGCTGTGTATCACTCCTCTTTCTCCACTCTGTTAACGTTGTTGAAAAGAGAGACCAATAAAAATCCCTAACTCAATGGGATTAAGGAATGGAAAACAGCATGCAAACAGAAGAGGAATTTGAGTTTTAGATTGCCAATCTGTGGTATGGTGGGGATTTCAAAATGGTCTATTGAGTGGGATCAGGTTTAAAATGAAGACTTCACAGACCACATGTCGTCTTCACAATGTCTGCCTCTCCAGGAAACTAACTCATGAGCTTAAAAAAAGAGGAAATGTATTTACATCAGATTAAGCAAAGACAAGTATTGATTGTCCTGACAACTGATAAAATATTACACATATAGTATACAGGCTCTACCCCAGTCCTATGGAGCTCCTTAGCAGATGAGAAAAAGATACCGAGAAGCTGTGTTTGTGCATAGATCAGTATCAAAGAAACCACGACTGACTCATTAGCACCGTTTTCCTGTCTGTTACACAAGGATTTCACCGCAAATGCTACCCTTCCTTCACAGGCTCACGACGCACAATTTCTTATTCATGTGGAATTTCCTGGAAAAGAAGGGATTGTCTCCAAACCTCTATGTGTCACAGAGGCCTCAGATGCTAAGGGCTATCGCTCCATCAGCATTTAAAATTCCTAATCTTGCGGCCTAATTGAAGATAACAACCTTGTTACTCAATTCGTAATGTTAGATTTATATGGAAAAGCAAAGCACCATTTACACTTTTTTTTACATTCGCAATAAAATGAAGGGAGAATGGGGGGATTTGAAAGCATACCAGTCTCAGTGGTTTGAGAGCCTTTTTGACTAGCAAAGGGATTTAGGAGAACTAGGCATGCAAGCGTGCGTACACCAAACTATAAAAATATTAACTATTTTTAATAGCCCGTATTTTAATCGAATGTCTGCCTCTCCAGGAAACTAATGCAAAAGTATAAATTAAAACAACATGTGTATTTATGTCAAATTTAGAAAAGACCAGTATTGACTGTACTGACCACCAATGTCAATTGAGCTGGTCATTGACAATCATTCAATATTCCAAATATTCCAATATTCCAGGCTCTGCTCCATTCGTGATGAATCTGATACTAGTCCTATGGAGCTCCTTAGCAGATGAGAAAAAGATACTGAGAAGCTGTGCTTGTGCATAGATCAGTATCAAAGAAACCACAACTGACTCATTAGCACTGTTTTCCTGTCTGTTACACAAGAAGTTCACCGCAAATGCTACCCTTCCTCATGACACACAATTTCATATTTATCTGGAATTTCCTGGAAAAGAAAATGAAATTTAAAAATAGAAAATAGTTGAAAAAAAAAAAAGACATTAAAAAAACATGTTTCTCGATTAGTACAGTTAGAGTTAGATTTATACAGAAAACCAAAAGTACCTCCGGCACAAGGGAGAATGGGGGGGAGGGGGTAAGATTTCAAAATATACCAACGTCTCAGTGGTTAAAGAGAGAATTTCAGACTAGCACATGGATTTAGGAGAACCAGGCTTGCAAGACTATGTAGACCGAAACTATAAAATATGAACTATATTTAATACCTAGTATTTTGTAGCCGTATATTGTAGCTGAAAATCGTAGTAATTGCTTCAAAGTTATCGGACTTAAAAAAAAACACAAAAAATCTGTACAAAATAGTTCTAATCGTGCCATGACTTGTGATCTTGACCTATGGGATATTTCAAATACCTCTACAGACATCCTCAGGGTGGCCCAGTACAGGATGCTCTATACCTGTCAAATAAGTCACAGAGACTCCATTTAAAATCATGATATTCCTTACTTTTAAACGTTCATACGTTTCAAAACACTCAAAAAATAAAAAAAAAAAATATATATATGGTTAGTTCAGAACTGTTGCTCTGAATATTGCTGCCATTGTTCAAATGGTTGCTTCTGTCTCAATCCCTAAATTCAAGATGTAAATAATGGCAAGAGATAGGTTCAATGTGACTGCAGTGAGAGGCAGGTGATTGCCCTGCAGTGAGGGATGACAATGGGGAATTGAGGGTAGGGAGATGCAGTATCCCACACGTGTTCAGTATGCTTCAGTGTCTAAGGTGTGCACTTGTACAGGTGTATGCACGTGTGTGTGTGTGTGTGTGTGTGTGTGTGTGTGTGTGTGTGTGTGTGTGTGCGCGCATGTCCCCCCACCCCTAATTCTATCCACCCCCCATAGTGTCCCAGTCTGGAAAGACAGAAGTCTGAATTTGACCCTTGTGAATAATGGAGCTCCAATACAACAAAGCCTGCTGTAGATAGATACTTTATTGATCCCCGAGGGGAAATTAAGGCGTCGGGCAGCATTATCACAAGGCACACAAGACAAAAGTTATGGAAACAAACAATGTACATGTGGGCTCACTAAACAACTATCCGGTGCTGCACCAAAACAAAGAGAAGCTCACGTTTTTGTTATCACATCAGGATGTCTGCCAATGCTGCATCAGTCACACGAGTCCCCTAAAAGGGAAGTCAGAAACAACTGCGAGAATGAAAACGACTGCAAAAAGGAAGGGAGTGAAAACTGTTTGATTTCTTCAAAGACACACCTATTGTGAAAGGACTACCTACAGTCTGGAATTATACCTATAATTACCCCGATTTACAATTAGATTAAAGAGCTCTGCCCTTGCAACCTCAACTAGGAATTAAAAATCAGTCTCACTTGTATGTTTAAGAATTTATACTTATATACACAATCAATAAATGTGCACAGAACACTGCTTTATAATTCTTTCTGATCAAAAATATAATTCCTACAGCATGTACAGTATATGTATACTCACAAAGATACATTCCCTACAGAATTCTGCCTTTGTGTTTGTAGGAAGTGCAGCACTTTAAAACCACAGAATAGTATTTGTACTATGCAAGGGCAAATATGTAATAATGCTTAAGAGCCATAAATACATTTAAATACAGAAAGACAAAAGGGCACGGTCACAACTTCAAAGTCTATTGCAGTTGGACAGTACATTAAATAAAAGCATGAAAAATGTTCCGGCACTATGCATTTATGGTCATGTGTGTGCTATTGTGAAACAATGTTTCCATTTTGTATTCTGCTATATTAATGCAGGTTTTAAAATGTGCAATATCACCAGACCACACTGTAGTTTAAAGCCATTCAAAGTTTATTGTCTGTAGGTGAAACACCATAACAATATCAGCTCGGAAGACTAACAATAAGAAAACAAATAAAATAGTTCCAGTCCAGATACTTAAAAGCTAATGACTGGGTTTGAAGTCTGCTACCCTTGAAGTAAGCTGTTATTAATATGGCGAATGGAAGCTTTATGTAAGCAAATCAATTTCCCAGAAAACATAACATTTTAACTCCAGGTGCATCAACCAAGGCAACAACCGAGACAAACAAGGGGAGCTGCTTACTCCCCAATTTCTCTCAAACACAAATGGAAAAGCTGTCTGCTGTTCTGTGCAGTCAACAGGACTATAGCAGAATGCATACTTCAGGTAGTATATTCACTACAACCGATATACGATAATGGAGACTGAGGACAATTTTGATAACACTAACAGCTGATACTTAGGCATATGAGGAAAGGAAAATGCAACTGTTGTTTGACCTATGTAGCATTTATTTCAAGTTGACTCACAAAACCTCTTGAGAAACACTACCTCTACAAATATAGTCCACTGATATCTCTTTTTTGTGATTTTTAAATGCGATGGTGCACTAGCTTCAAAACTAACAAATGTTTTTTTCCCCCTCTTTGGTCTTGGTGTCCTAACAAATTACCACTCACAGAAGGCCAAAGTGGCCTTGCCCTAAAAATTCCAGGCCTGCAACAAAGTGGTTTCCCTAGGGTTCCTTTTCATATGGTTATTAATGTTTTCAAGCAAACTTAAAATGAATTGCCAATTTGATCCATGTTACATGGTGAACCAAAAATACTTTCTCAGAAGTACAGCCAGAAGAATTGAAAAATTGATAAATGCTGTAAACCAAGTGACCTTCAACCCTAAGTCATACGCATCGATTCATTGGTGGCTCCCATCCAACTGTTACTGGGTTAATTCTCTCTGAGGCCATCTCATAAACAGGTTCATGGTCCTTCATCAGGCGATAAATCAAAGACGTGCTACTCCTAACCTTGTTAAACACGGTTGCATCGTCATTTCACTACAGGTCCAAAGGTTGGGCTGTGTGTTTTTTTTCTTTTGTTTTGACATCTGTGTTCCATTTATACGACAAGTCATTGCAAAGCAGTTGTAAAATATGATTTGTTCAAGGTCCAAAAGCCTTCAAAAGCTTTTGGGAGATATAGTTTTTCAACCCCGTTTTTTCTATTTAGCTTTTTTTCTTCAACTGACAACGTAACAATTTGTGGGGTTCAACCTGAGATCAATTAAAGAAACATAAAATACTACTTCAGAGGAACAGCCAGAGCTTCAAAAGTCTCAAGGATCAGTGTAAATCACCAACACCATAGCATGGGTTTATGATTAATTGAACAGATCGCTGTTACACAACTGCACTGACAGTTGAAGGTCCTTGCTCTGCATGTGATAAATGTGACAGTTTCCACCTTGGCCAAAGCCACCGCATAAACTCGCTTAGCCCTTCTAAGTAGCACCGAATGCAAAGAAAAGACACCTATTAAAGGTGTAATTATCTGTGACAAGAATAAAACATTTTAAGAAAACACTGAAGCTTACGACTGAAGTCGCAATTACTACCACGAATAGCGAAATTAGCGGCTTCGGCTGAAGGACTAGAACTTGAAGGACTGAAATGAAGTACAGTTATGGAAACATAGTGCATCGCCAGTGCCCAGTTCTTTAACAGGAGAGGTTTAGAATATGAGGTGAGGTCCACATACATAGATACATTTAGTATCTTAGCATTTTAGTTTCATGGCAAGTGAATACCCCCCAATCTTGTCCATTTTTTGAATTATAGCTGTCTCTAAAAAAAAGCTGAGAATATATAGGAAGTATCTAATAAATTCAACAATGTCAACAATTAATTTGAAAAAGAAATACCTTTATGTACAGTACCTAATTTGTTTGTATATTTCAGTAAATTGCAGCATTGCACCTATTGTAAAAATATATTTCAGATAATTTACAAAATATGTGCCATTCATTCATATGATGGGTCATTAATATTCCATGTATTTTGATTTCCTTCAATTTTGCCCATCATGTTTTGCTGCATGTTGAATAGCATTATTTTTGAATAATGGTTCAAGAAAGCGACCTTGGTAATAATTCACTACTGATTTAAAAAAAAACTCAAGTCATGAATTTATTAACAAAAATCTAAATATCAAAAAGACTGTACTCCCAATATTAACTTATAGTAACTCTGACACATTCCACTACACTGGCATTGCCTGAAGCATCAAACTATCTGGAGCACTGTGAAAGTGTATGGGTCTACGGAATATAATTTGTTTATTGATAAAATTTGAAGAAAACCAGGTGGCCAGAACCTCTGTGAACCTCCAGCGCCTCTGTGCCAAATTTGGTGTGAATAAAAGTCTGGGCATGTGGTGAGTCTTTCCAGTTGTCAAGAGGAAGATGATTAATGTTATGGGTAGAAATTACATGACCATACTTGCTAACTCCCCTCGTAAAATAACAGACGTTCTTAAATCCGCTTTTATTCTGAGCATTGGTCTTTACTTCAGAGCATCATAACTGCTATATGTCATTTGAGAGCCCACAAAATTAAACAGCAAAGCAATCAATTCCGATAAAGGAGAGTTTTTCAACATCATGAAACAAATCTCATCCCCTGAATGCCACTATATACTTTCTGGAAAGATTCATATAGTGCAGGTATATATGCAGTTGAAACACAAACACAAACACACACACACACAAACACACACACACACACACACACACACACACACACCTGTCAGACTGTCCAGGGAACAGTGAAGTATGCTAACTTCAAACATGTCCTCATAATGATGCCAGGTGCTGCCTTTCTCAGGAGCACAAGCCAAAAAACAGTATTGCTACCCCATCCTGTAGCAAACTCCTCTATTCCATTGCTCATTTTCTTATTTGGTTTTGTTATACAGGGTAACATGCATAAATAACAGTTTTTACATGTTGTCCATTGATTGAGCTGGACAATTACTGCAGTAATTCAAGGTTAAGCACCTTACTCAAAAGGTACAGCTGAAACTCTCTACCTAAACCTCTGGCTATGAATACACTATAGGGGCAGGTTTACTAAGGATTTACGGGGGGGTTTAATAACCACAAAGCCATCCCTACACCAAAGTGGCTGTTCGTATTTACTAAATGACCGCCCCTGCATTTAGCACACATAAAATGTGAGAGAAGGGCATCTGATATTTGTGGATTAGGTTTAACGTAGTGAAGGGTAAATGAGTTATCTATGCAATCTGTAACTCACTGTTTTGAACCAATCATTGTGTTTTGCTCTGAAGAGCAAAACCTTTTGATTGGTTCAAACAAGTTGATTTACAGCTAACTGTAGCCCCACCCATTGTTGGTGTCATGACACCTCATTCTCCCATCACTACTTTAGTGCATATTTACCTTTGGGAGTTTCGATGTGCGACCACACAAATCGGGCTGACGCAAGTGCGCAGATAAATGTACTGTACATGACGCAGCTAACGTGATTTACCAATGCTGGCTGCAGTTGTGGGAAAGATAATTTTATGCACTTTTTAAACCAGGAAAAAAGAAAGTCTCGACTTTGGATCAGGCACGAGATCTTTGACATAGCTGCTGCTGCTCACCGCTAGGAGGAGACATCATTGGCATCAGAGATTACAAATTTGAATGTCCCACGTACAGACAAAAACACTATCAATAGCTCTGGGTCCCAAGTCATTCAATCTAAAGAATACTGGATAAGACGAAAGATGACCTGAACCCCCTTCTGGCACACTCAACCATATAGCACCATGTACAGCCAGGCATACATGGTCTGCCTTTTCCAGAGCGCTGTCCTTTGTTTCTGAAATCAATATTGCACCCCACGTTCGATGACGTTCTAAATGCACATGCAGCACAAGCTTATAACAATACCAACATTTCAATGATGTGTTAATTTATGTAATTATTTCCAGCAAATCCTAACTTAAATCAATAACTTGCACGTATTACTAAAAACTACACCAGAACATGGGCCCCCATCACTCCAAACACAGAGCTCTCTGTCCGTTTCTTTGTCAGACACGCTCTTGTTTTCAACAGCTACTCTGTGGTCTCAATCCCGTTTTTGTCAAAGCCACAAAGTAAATTATTCTTTCAACCTCCCTGGTTTTATGTCTGCCAGGATCCTCTGATCCAGAGATTGGAGCCAAGAGCTGACAGCAGATTCTGGCGGACAACTACCAGATAACAGTGACTGCAGGGACTCTGGTGTTCAGCTACACAGGCTTCCACCCCACGGCTATAATCACTGTTCCACATCCTGTCCATTGAAATTACATTCTTCTATCGCTGATGCATAGTGATTTGTGTGTTTGTTTGTTTTTGTGCACGTATGCATGTGCGTGTGTGCGCGTGCGTCTGTCTGTGTGTAAGGAGAGAGAGAGACAGTGAATGAGTACTATGGTTTTAGCCACTTCAGGCTCTGTCATCAGAGACAACATGGAGAGCAGAGCTCCAACATGCACACAGCTCTAAATGGTAAACTTTGGACCACACACCATTTTTTCCCCTTGCCACAGACAGAGGTATACTCAGGCAGGCTTTCAAATCATTCTCAGGCATAAACAGCACAGCTTCCTCTGGCATCATATCCCTAATCTGCGGATTTGGGGAACTCCTGTTTTAAATGCTGATTGTGTATCTTTCCCAACCCAGCAAACCGTGCAATTTACAAAAGTCTCAAAAGTAGATATCTAATAGGAATAAAAAAAACATTGAAAGACACCTAGTATAGATCTATGAAAACAATCAAACCAAGAGGTAATGTCTGGTTGGACATATCAAGCATTTTTGAATCGAGGTGTGTGCTTAGTGTGTGCTTATACATCAAAAGATGCTTACTGACTTTTTTCAGAGAATTAAAACTTCAAGCTCCAATTACACACATACATGTTCAAGTATATCTGCTATGTAACAGAATATATGCTGTAGAACTTTAATCTGATCCGTGCGGACACTTCTGTAGTAGTGTGGCCTTTGATTTAATTATTTGTGTCTATAGTCATAGACTATGACATAACACATAAAAATAATGATTATGATTATGAGAAGGAATTTAACAAATGTGAAGCTAAATAAATTCCAAACTGAAAGTCAGAGGAGGGAGGGAGGGGATGTGAGTAGCAATGAAGGGAGGTGGAACGGGTCACACAATTATTAAATCTGTGCTCAGATCAGTGCTGGCTGATAAGAATGGGCTCTGCATGGTCTTGAGTGGGAGACTAAAACATAGGGAACAGTTTGTTGTGCCCCAAATTGATGGGAACACTGCTATCGGGAGACCACCAGTGAGACCAAAGACACGGGGCTCCTGAGGAAACCGAGTGCTCAGCTCAACCACAATAAAGCACAGCACAGAGACACTGGGTAAGGAAATGTTATTAGCTCATTTCCCCTGATGGTATCTGCAAAAGGCGGAGATCGCGATGCTTGTTGAGAAAATAACGCCTACAACAGGCCTCTCATGGGTGGGAATGTTCTTTAATCCAAAAAGGCCAATGCACTTATTTATTTAGTTTATGCTTGAGCACACACCACACGATCTCTGTTAATGGCTTGTTAAGACGTCAAGACCAGTTTGGGCCTCGACTCTTCATGCTGCATGGGGCAGACATTCTGGATGGAGATTGGAAATTCGAGCCAGCCTGTTAAACGCTCCACTAAACTGTCATGCTACAGGATATCTCCTCTTCCACAGTGGACCACACAAAACTAAGGGGGATAAGGCATATCTTGTGTTAAATTTATGTTTTTCTGCGGTGCCCTTTGCCAACCTGTAACTCAACAATATCATTTCCCAATATGTCATCCTACTACTGCAAAGCATACACTCCTCCATGGCAGCAAATATCAATAGGCCCGCCATATTCCATTTCCATCCTGACCTGAATATTCCAAGCTAAACAACAAGTAAATGCTCACTACTTGGAACCTTAAGGGAATTGCTTAGTCTGCTTGTGCCCGATGGTGCCAAACTTCACATAATTTTGTGAATAAAGCTTGACAGCAATAGACATAAATACCTAGTATTGTCTACTTTGGCACCTTCAACAACAGTTGGGGAAAAAAGCTGTGGATTCTCAGTATTCGGTTCAGATGAGATTCTCCATATTCAAATAAATTATTTATTTAAAATCAAAATTGCACGCCTATTGGGTGATGTTAATGATGCCAAACCTCTCTGTGTCGCACTGGCCCCAGAACCATAGATCCACAGAATATAAACAACATTAGACGTTCCAAACACTAATGCAGGGGCAAAAGCAGATTTCTCAAGAGTTTGCAGACATGGTAACTGATATTTCATCGCCTGGGGTGGTCTGCGGCCTTTCCGACAAAGGCAGCAGCATGACCCCATCCTGGACGTCTACGTCAGACCTTTGCTCTCCCAGCTGTGCTTTAGCCACCCATGGTGGGCTCCACCTCCTGTACCCACTGACGGAATGCCCAGTTTGCTTCCATGGCCATGGAGTTTAGAACCATTTCCAGCATGGCGGAGTCACCCCAGCCACATGCAAAATATGACTAAAACTGAATCGATGTCTTGGATGCGCACCACCCCCTGCCGAAAATAAGCCACGATTTTCCAGGCCAAGCCACACCGTGCACGAACTCAGCCACATCCCCTGCTCCTCGCCTTTAGAGACGATGGGGGAAAGAGCAGCAGAGCGCAACAGGAATGTGTTAGCTGTTGCTGCCACAGTCATAGCTGGCATGAGCATTCCGGAATGCCGCAACGAACACTTCACAGGGAGCTGAGAAGGAAACGGGTGCCTGCCAAGTTTTCCCTTTCAGAGTTCACAGGTGTGTTGGGTTGTTATCTACATCCATATTTACTGGTGGAAATCACAATATAAATGATGACCTCTTGAGAAAGAGAGAGAGAGCGGAGTTTGGCCGTCGATTAAATTAATAAAAACTGCAGCGTAAGAAAAGGGCAAATGGCAGCAGTTTAACTTAAGGACAAAGTGCCATGATGTTGGATTAAATACAAGCCAATGTCTTTAACTTTTTGACTATAGCAATGGCTTCTCAACCACTTTGTCACACGCCGCGTGACAAACCCTGAATGGGAACAGAACAGCCAGGAGACACGGAGTGGAGTTTGTCGTCTACGGACCGGATTTTATTTATTTGTTTTCTGTCTCTCCCCCAGACATGGGAGAGAGACAGTGGGAGTAGCAGGTTAACATATAACAAAGACTAACACAAACACAGACACAAAATCTTCACCCTACGCGCGAAGCTTTCGGGTAAAAACAACAAACAAAAATAACAAGTTAAAATAACTAAACTTACGGGACACCGCGCCTCTTCCTCCAGAGTTCCCCTGGAACCTCCTCAGGCACACACATATCCAGTGACCTTTCAAGTGCTTCCCACCCATTCATACTGAGACACTCGAACTTTTCCAGTTCGAGTTCTCTTACGCATTCATTCCGGAGACACTCGCCACTCCCAGGATGTGAGAGTGCTGGCAATCGGCTCTCAAGATACTTCACTCTTCTGGTGAGTTCTTGGGCTTGCTCAGACACTCTCCACTGTCGAGTGCGAGCTCTTTTCCACACTAAAACCGAGGGCGAGAGGCGGACCCTCTTCCAGGGCACCCTCCCGCTCCTCCATAATCACACCGAGGAGAGAGGCGGACACCTAAAGCGCACCCCCTCTCCCTCTTCCTCACTCACACAGGAAGCACTCTACTCAGTCACTTTCGACAAACGCACACAAAACTCCACAACATTAAACATCCAACATTCAACATCAAACATTCCACATAAAACGTGCACGCGCACTCACACACACATCAAGACAAGACTGACTGATTCCCCACTCGCCCCACCTGCTCTTAAATAGGCTTAGTTTCTGCCTGGCTCAGGTGGGACTCGTGAGGCAATCACCCAATCACAATCACAACTCACATTCTCACCCAGACACCCAATCAGCCAATTGACTTCTATATCAATTGACTGATTGACACCAATTAAATGATCAAATAATAATTAAACCAATTAAGGCCTTTGGAGCTCCCTTCCGGGCGACAGTTCACTCTCACACCCTGGGAGAGTGCCAAACCTGCCCCCGGAAAGTCTCACTGCTCCAAAGGCCTCTACCACATGGAACAAGACAGGCAACCATGCCACTCCCATGTGGCCGAGACCGACGTCCTCCACACTCCTCCACCGCCAGAATGTGGTCCGAGCCCATTCGGTCTTGGACACCCCTCCTGTGTGCCTCTGGGTTACGAAGCACTCTACCCTTTGGCTTCAACCAGCCCTCAGGGTTAGAGCCTTCTCCCTCCTGCACCAGGCTATAGGGCAGTGTCCTCACTGGACTCGGCCAATCCAGCTTCCTCCCCTCCGGCTTCACCACCCCGATCTTGCGGCTTTTCAGTCGCTCGACCGAGGTGGGTGGGGGGGAATCCCCATGACAGCCAAGAGGGGTGCTGCTCTGTCCCGGGTTTCGGCACCAAACTGTCACACGCCGCGTGACAAACCCTGAATGGGAACAGAACAGCCAGGAGACACGGAGTGGAGTTTGTCGGTCTACGGACCGGATTTTATTTATTTGTTTTCTGTCTCTCCCCCCAGACATGGGAGAGAGACAGTGGGAGTAGCAGGTTAACATATAACAAAGACTAACACAAACACAGACACAAAATCTTCACCCTACTCGCCGCGAAGCTTTCGGGTAAAAACAACAAACGAAAATAACAAGTTAAAATAACTAAACTTACGGGACACCGCGCCTCTTCCTCCAGAGTTCCCCTGGAACCTCCTCAGGCACACACATATCCAGTGACCTTTCAAGTGCTTCCCACCCATTCATACTGAGACACTCGAACTTTTCCAGTTCGAGTTCTCTTACGCATTCATTCCGGAGACACTCGCCACTCCCAGGATGTGAGAGTGCTGGCAATCGGCTCTCAAGATACTTCACTCTTCTGGTGAGTTCTTGGGCTTGCTCAGACACTCTCCACTGTCGAGTGCGAGCTCTTTTCCACTAAAACCGAGGGCGAGAGGCGGACCCTCTTCCAGGGCACCCTCCCGCACCTCCATAATCACACCGAGGGAGAGAGGCGGACACCTAAAGCGCACCCCTCTCCCTCTTCCTCACTCACACAGGAAGCACTCTACTCAGTCACTTTCGACAAACGCACACAAAACTCCACAACATTAAACATCCAACATTCAACATCAAACATTCCACATAAAACGTGCACGCGCACTCACACACACATCAAGACAAGACTGACTGATTCCCCACTCGCCCCACCTGCTCTTAAATAGGCTTAGTTTCTGCCTGGCTCAGGTGGGACTCGTGAGGCAATCACCCAATCACAATCACAACTCACATTCTCACCCAGACACCCAATCAGCCAATTGACTTCTATATCAATTGACTGATTGACACCAATTAAATGATCAAATAATAATTAAACCAATTAAGGCCTTTGGAGCTCCCTTCCGGGCGACAGTTCACTCTCACACCCTGGGAGAGTGCCAAACCTGCCCCCGGAAAGTCTCACTGCTCCAAAGGCCTCTACCACATGGAACAAGACAGGCAACCATGCCACTCCCATGTGGCCGAGACCGACGTCCTCCACAGTTTGATTTCAGTCTATTTTGTATATCAGTATCTAATCTGACCCCTGTATGTCACAATGTGTTTTAGAAGAGCTGCTGAAAAATATCTCAACATTAGAAAATGCCTTCACCCCACCCATTGAGATCCATTGCTAGTGGGAAAGCTTTTTCTAATTTGTCACTGGACCCCAGTAAAAAAAAAAAAATGAAACAAAAATAACAACCCAACTGCCATCATTTTTCCTGCCTCAACCTTCACTCCTTTAATCTTGCTCTCTCTCCAACATGAAAACCTTAAAGTTTCCCATCCTCCCATCCCCTGAACCTCCCCTCCTCTTGCCATTCTTAATCACTTTCCCTGACCCCCCTCCCCAACCCCCCACCCCCCTGAACAAATGCCAACAGGACAAGTTGTAGCTTAACCTCCAGCTTGTTCCAAGGGTCCTACTTCCCTCCATCTCTTCCAATAGTGACTTTTATTCAAAACCAAATGTCACTATTAAAAACTACTGAGCAGAAGTTAGACCAGGCTGTGTTGATCTCTCACTGATCTTCCAACACTATGGAAAGCCTCTCTGTAATGTAATTTGCTAGAACATTTATTTGCCTCTGTCAACCCATCTTGTCAACCTTTATGCTTCTGAAGCTACACCATCCCCACCTTCCTCTATTGGTAATTAACAGCAACCCACAATCGCATAACTAACCAAAAAATAAATACCTCTACTAAAACATTGTCTTTTAGGCACATCATTAGTAGTGGTAGAAAGAGGCACCGTGAACATCATGATGCCTCACTCTAGCTATGTGGAGCTACCATGTGCTGTAAATTGACTTGCATGAACCAATCAAAAGACTATGATTGGTTCAAATCAGTGAGTATCATATGATGGCTCTGCCCATGAAGCCTCACTCCCGTATCGATACACATCAGCACTAATCTCGCTAGTAATTGCCTAAAATATGGGCCCACCTTCATGACACTCAAAGAAATGTGACACCAGCCTTCTCTTTTGCTCCCCGAGAATGACATCTCCATCTAAAAAACATGGCTTAGCAGTATTCACCATAACTAAAGGATAAGCCAAACCTTAAGGAACAGAGCATTCATATGCTACTTTCTGCAATGTCAACATCCCTGCTCTTATGAGGAAAGGCCCCCTTTCCACAATGAAGGGAACTCGAATTGTCTTTATTCTTTGACTGTTTATTTTGATACATTTTGTCTAACTGAACACAACTTGTGTTATTGCGCAACATAGGGACCAACGCGCATTGCTTTTCCTTTTATTCTGCTTTCCAAGTGAAACCCCTCACCATAACTGGAAAATTATAACTGCCACATAGGTTTTAGCGGACTTGATCCTCTCCTTGTCGGTGTTAATTATGTGTAATTGCTCTTTTGGATGGCAGGTTTATCTTATCAATTTAGTTTTTTAGAAAAAGGGAGTCACAACAGGCATTGTCAGGGTAGCATCAACTCCCAGTTGAATTAAAGTGACAGTTAAAGCCTTGAATCCTACTTATTCCCTGAAAGTCGATCCGCAAAAAAGAGGGGAGCCTTTGCTTAAGGCCCACCTCGATAAAGACCACCTGCCAAAAAAAGATGAACATTCTGAAGCCACAATCCGAGGACCTTCAGCACTAGAGTTCATGCCCATCCACTAGCATAGCTTCATTCACAGTCCTCACAAGAAACACAGTGGGGCAGGGGCACTCTTTTAAACCTGCTTTTACAATTACAAATTTCTCAGCACTTTGTTCATCGTTAAATGGAAAGGTGATGTAATCCCTTTGAAAGCTCAAATTTAACACCTCTGGGAAATGCTCTCTAAATTACCGCTGCATTTTATAAGCAGCTATAATGCACATGGCCACAGATGCAGGGGGAGTGTGGAGTGGGCCCTTTCTCTAAAGTGGAATTTGGCAGGGGAGAACCAGCCTTGGGTTCATTATAAACGCCTAATCAATATGGGCTCTCCAAAGTTCATGGGTCTCCAGTTTGTTTGGATCTGCCCAGCTCCCAGATACTAAACAATGCAGCAGTAAGTAGATTCTTGGATTTTCCTTTTATCTGACCTAAATTTGGGACAGTTTTTTCCCCCCTACGGATCACAGAGGACCCCAGTCAAAGAGCGTTCTCTTTAGCTTGTTAGTGGAAGCCTCCACATTTTCAAGAATTACTGGATTCTGCCCTGCAAAAATCTTTGAATGGTGGTTAAACTCCTTGATGTTACAAACAATTTCCATTTCCAAAATTAAAATTAAAGTAGCTTTTATCAGTCTTAAAAATGTATTACTGTACATCGCCTATGAGTGATCTGACAGCTCAGAATGAAAGGAAAGTAATTTTGTGTCCTAAACTTTTTTTTTAAAAATTAATAAATGTATGTACCTGTAAAAGGGGATACATTACAAAAAAAGACATAGGACAGGCAAAATGAAGGACAGTCAGAATTCAATATTAGTTATTCATATCAATGAAAACAGGTGCTTGTTTAAAAGATGTCCTAATTATTTGTATATCTCTCACATCCCAGAGATATACTAGTACCGGTATTAGGAAATGGTATTAGTGTGTTTGAGCCAAATAGCCTTTAGTAACAAACAAAAAGGCCCTGCCCACAGGTGGGGACACATGAGATACTTTTTCCTAAAACGCATCAATCGCAAAGCAGATGGGAAAAGGTCTTATTCAGCTCTCAAAAATGTACAAGAAAAAATAGATTATTTCAAACCCATTGTGATGTTTAAACAGCAGGCCAATGGCAGGGCAGGTCTAGAAAGCATCCTTTGATTTTGGAAAGCTGTGGAACATGCCATGAAATAGTCTTTCTGAACTCACCAGCTCCGAAAGCGAAGAAAAAGCTCCTGTCCGGATTCTCCTCCAGCAGTGCCTTCACCCGCTTTCCCATTCTCTCGTTTCGTTTGTAGATCAGCTCCTGGCGGAAGTAGCTGTCAATCTCCTGGGCGGTAATTTGCTCGCTGGGGGGCAGGGTGACGTTGTTGAAGTTGGGGACCTGGTGGTGTGGGGACCGTGCAGAGGGGACAACATTTCAAAGCCTGGCTCTGTACAACTCCTACACCTATGTCTCACCTGCTTCTCATCTCCAAGAAGCAAAACCAGCCATTGTAGCGACCGACTTTATGGTTTCAGCGTGGTTTGTTCAGACAGAGGCAAAAAAGAATCTTCCCTTCGCTCACCTGGGAGGTATCGTGGTTGAAAATGATGGAGTTGAGGTCTCCGCAGTTGTAGTGCTTAATGAGGTCCTCGGTGGTGTAGGGCACCTGGACACTGCCTTCTCTCAAGCTCTCCTGCTGCAGAAGGGTTTGGTTCAGCGCAAAAATCACCTATCAAAGACAGGTAAGAAATGCAATTAGCTCTCAATTTACATTTGCAGATGGAAAAATGCTTACTCAAAATAAACACTGTAATCAAAGTCCTCGTGAAACACTGTTTGGAAAAATTATTTAATATTTCTCACCACGCACCGCTAGTGCAGTGCATTACTGTTTGGTATGGTTGTATATTCTGCATGTGCTTGAGTGTTAAGCCCATTGGCTAGCAGTTTCCCAGAGCTACCTTGGAAATGTTACCAATATAATTATCCTGGGAATAAATTCAAAGAACGATCCTGTCTTGGTTTCCTCTTGGAACAGAGGCCACTCATCAATAAATCCATCACTTATTAGGTTCCCAAGAGTTGTGTTTTCAACATAAACAACTGCTTCAAATCCACAAAAGGTCTCAGGGCAATAAAATTCAGCAATCATTTTTTAAAATTCATGGCCTTTGTTTTTTGCTTGGCCCCCCCACCCCTTCCTCCTACACCCCCTGAACCTCTCTGCAGGCTACATTGTCCCACCCTGAAAGTGTCCTGTGTTTATTTTGTGTTCCGAGCCACGCTGTGCAACGTTCCACCTTCCTCCACTCTTCATTCGTAAAAAAAAAAAACAAAAAAAAAAATCAAAGCACCCAACAAAATGTCTCTGAACAAAAGTAACAAGTTCATCAGAAGCGGTCCCTCTCACCCCATTTCGCCCTATCCCTCTTTGTTTCTCCACTGGAGAAAATTGATTAAGCCCCAGAGTGTGTCGCATTTCAGTGTGTGTGTGTGTGTGTGTGTGTGTGTGTGTGTGTGTGTGTGTGTGTGTGTGTGTGTGTGTACGCAATGCAGCCATGTATATTTATATGCGAACCCATACACACATTTATTCTGGGATCCAACCCTCCTTTTCTTGTGTTGTTTTCTACAGTGCTCAGATGACACTTTTTTTTTCTTACTTTCACTGTCATTGTTGGAGCGATCGCATAGGATAAGAGGGCAGAGCTCAGCAGATGCCTTCTTGTCGGGGACAAAAGACCCCCTGCCGCTCTCCCCTCTCCCTGCACTTTCATCCGCCTCTGATCAAAGTGCCACTCTGCATATGAAAGGGGGCCGGCTTTATGCTGCTCAAATTAGCCTATCGCCACCCCGCCAGCCCTCCATACTCCTCAACAAAAACTCTCACATCTGTTCGGTCCAAGCCTCATCTTTTTAGGGTTTTCTTTTCTCAGCCCTCTGCTCCGAAGGCCTTTCAGCCCCTTAAATTATGGTCGCGAAAGGGGGGAGCGCGGATCGCTCGGACAAAAAAAAAAACAAGAGAGAAAGGAGAACGGGGGAGAAATGGAACAGCGAGAGAAAGAACGAAGGAGCCGAACGAATTACATTTCTTCCTGTGATCCTGCCTCTGTTGTTTTCTGGCTGTGGGTCAGCGGGCGCATTTTGCTCCCCCTTCCCCTCCCCACCCACCCTGTTTTGCAGTCGTCCCTCTTTTAGGGAGCGGGGAGCCGCTCCGTCCCTTTCGGCAGACGCGCACCGCGAATCAAAGTTGGCTCATATTAAAGCCTCGTCGCCTATGAAAGTCAATCCTCCTTTGTGATGGAAATGGTGCTTTTGTGAAGGAGGCTTGTGGGTTGGGCTGGGTTTGGGGTTGCGTGAGGAGGGGAGGCTGCGCGTCTTCTGAAGTTTATGCCCACGACTCCACTGGGGGTAATGAAGTGGAAGATCATATGCTGAAGGGTTACACACTTGAGTCCAGAATCTTCCTTTTAAAAAAAAAAAAAAAAAAAAAAAGGGGGATGAAAGGTGGAGCTGGTAGTCCAGGGATTATTTCCTGCCCAACTGCTTTTTTCTCTCTCTGGCTTCCCACTACGTACTTAAAAAAACAAAACAAATAAAAAGCAAATGAAATGCCAGGTGACAACTTTTTGGGGATTAGATACATAAAATCCAATGTTTTATTTGTTTTTTTTTACAGAAATAAATTGTTTGGTAAACTTTAATTCACTCGCGCTGTATACGGGACTGGATTTGAGCCTTGTATGTCCAATCAAAGACTTTGAGGGCTCATTATCAAATTGAAAGTAATGTCAAGCTCCAATTCGTGATGATTGTATGGTAAACTACCACCCCGGTTGCTATTTATAGAGGAAATCCAGTCGGAAATCCAAATTTTGTATGTTACGATACGTTTCAAGTACTTACTTGACCATGTTCTGTAAGCCAAGAACCCAACCTTCTGCCTCTAGTCAATGACACAAGTTGAACTTGGTACCAGCGAGAGAAATTATGAAAAGAAACATCAGTGATAAACAAACAACTAACCAAAAGAATTCAAGGCCAAGAAGGCCTTCACACATCAAACCCAACAGTCATCAATGGAACAGGCCCGGCGATTCTTTGAGACTGACTGGCATTCTATTACAGTGTACACTATGCACTCGGACAGGATTGAAGTGTGCATGGGGAAGTAACACCCCAGAACAGCAGGTGGCAGTTAAGCAGCTCTTTTCTCACTTTTTTGCTCTTATCTTCACAATCTAAAGTAAATAAAACAAACGTAGGTCTCCATTCTTCACGCTCTGTGAGCAGCAGATGTAATAATGATAGCACGGAAGGCAAGGCAGCACGTAGGATGAATTTTTGAATTTAGCCTGAAGTTCTGTACAACTTTACCATGTATTTGTGTGTCGATTGATCAGGTGAACAAATGTGTAGTTTCTCGGGTTTATTTTTTTTTCCACAGTTTCTCCCCTTCATTTGAAGAGTGAAAGCTGAAAACTCTCCCTGCTACAGTGTTTACTTTGTGCAGAAACTCACACACTTCATGTAGAATGTCACACCTGCCTGCTCTCTTTTTTTGTCTCAGCAGTTAGACTTTGCTAAGTGGCGACCAAGATAATGGAAGGTGATGGCTCCTGAGTACATCCGTTCACAACCATCGATGATGGACAGGGCAGTCATCCCTATCCGTATGGGCCTTTAGTGGTTAACGATATATTCGCAGAAACAGGGGTTTTTCCACAGGGTTTCGATTTTTATATTCATTCTAATGAATCATACTCTTTTCAGTCCACCCAAAGGTTGCTTCTCTTACATCATGGGTGGAACCTGGACACCAATACAGAATTCATACCTTGGCTAACTTAAAATGATTAATGGATCACTTTTGGTCTACGTTTTTTTGATTGCATCTTGCCTTGTATGTAAAAGCACCATAAAAGTGGACTGGTTCACTCCTCCACTTTCTAAAAGAGATACTATCCATCCAATTCCCTAACACAACACTTTTTTGAGGGGGATCTCAGGGTGATCCTGGCAACGGCTTGACTGGTGTTGGCAGATTCCCAAGGACAAATGAAGACTTCCAACTGCTTCCCTTTATCCATCCTCTGCATTGTGCTTTAAAGGAGAGCATTACACAAGGAGGATACAGGAAGCCTCTGCAGACAGGACTGTCCATCATGTCAACATTTCAGGATGAAAAAAGGGAGAGAGGGAGAGAGCGAAAGAGAACGAGAACGAGAGAGGGAAAGAGAACTGACAGCCTCATTTCCAAATGACTGCCAGCCATACAGAAGCTACACTTCCTGTCTGTCAACAGCTATGTTGAAGAGCAATTTCAGAGTCCTGGAATAAGTTAAGTTTTAATGGTCCGATGTTAAAAGATGTGCTTTAACCCTCCTGGGGGAAGAAAAAAGGAAGCTTAATCTTAGTGCCTTTTAAAATTCAACCTACTTAAGCCAAAGATACACAGGCGACTCTTTCATCCATCTGACACATTAGAGACCGGATCAAGCTCAATTCTGTACAAAAATAAGGTGAAGTCGCACTCGTGAGTGCTGACATCTTGACTCTCGTGCGTAAACTGACTCATTCCTGTGCTACAACGCTCCCCCACATGTTGTGCGTTGCGATAAAATTATGCCACTATACTATTTGAAGTTTGACATCTCACTGCAACGCAGTTGCTGTATGATATCTGCTATATTTCAAAATCTCTTTCAACGGGAGATTGTATCATATATATAATTTCAGATATTTGACAGGTAGTGACGGTGCTATAAGACAGGACCTGACTATTGAACAACTGTTTAATGCACCTGTCAGCTACGGAGAGCAAAACTTGACAGCTTATGGCATTACATTTATGGCCTAAAGCTGACACAAGCAAGAGTGTGGGTGGACTGAAAAGGGTATGGTAGAGTGAGTGTGTGTTTGTGTGTGTGTGTGTGTCTTCATGACAGTGCCCACATTTTAGTTTTTCAAAATTCCATAGATTTCTCAAACCAGATTTGCGGTCAAACTGGCATGATATTCAATGCAAATAAGCAGGTGCTTCAAAAGATCAAAGATTACATGCAAACTTACTCAATTTAACTGGAATTTATTGTCACATTGTTTGACCGGTTTTCGACTACGGATTGATTTATCAAACCGAAACTGCGGACTTGCTGATTAAACCAATCATCTGTGGCTAAGGTACACATTAGCTATGGTTTCTGGCTGTGGTCACAGGGCAAAATCCCTCTTCCTTGTCAGACCAGGAGTTAGAGCTTGACTGCATCGCATGGCTTCTGGCCGACTTTAACACCTAATGGCTTCACCATGGTCTGGGCCACTTCCCCTGGGCTCTCCTGGGTATTTCACCTCACTAAAGATGGCTCCCATTGCTTGTGCACTCTAACCCTTTTCAATTACTCGCCAGTTTCTGCAGACCTGTGGAGATCACACAAGACCTACTCCAGGACCCACTCCTGCTCTCCTTTCCTTATCACCTCTGAGCTAAAATAAGCCCCCTTTCCTTTCCTCTTCCAGGCTAATCCCAACTTGCAGGCCGGAAAACCGCCACAGCATTGATCTCAGCTCCAAATGGTAGACGGTCCATTGGAGCCGACAAACATATAACCACATAACCGTGACCATAACTATGCAAATTCATTCATTCAGAAATTCATTCTCTCAAATTTTCAAGCAATCACAAGCATCACTCATACCAGTATGTTTTCTTTATCTTGTTGAAACTATTAACTGACACAGGTAGGCTATCACATTTAGAAATAATCAATAAAAGTTACTTCTCAGGGACAGGAAAAAGCTGGTCAGTCAAATCAGGTGTTCCCAAACTGTGGGTTAGGACTCACTGATGGGTCTTTAGGGAGGGTGATATGGGTCGCAAGATGTGTGTATGTGTGTGTGTGGGGGGGGAAAACACGTTCCGCTTTATTCCACCCTCTACAAATGACATTCATATAATCAAACTTACCACTGCACTGGCTAGTGTACATGGAGTTAAGTCAACGTCTATAAAACATTTTTTCCTAAAAAACATTTTTAACATGTTAGGCTATACTTTATTGTAGGGGGGGTGGATCACAGAAAATGTATTCACTCTTATCTAATCAAAGCAAAATTAGATTGGATAATTCGACAGAAAAAGCACTTTCTGTTGAACTATCAATTTTTCCTCCATTTCTGGAGTAAATGTGTTCTATTTTAGAATGTCTGATAGTCAAGATCCAAGTTTTGACCCCATACATGGTTCTGAAGCAGAACTGGCCCAAGGCCAGCACAGTAAAACACTGGATGTCCTTCCTATCTCAGATTGCAGTCTACGCAGTTCCAGATTTTCTCTTTGATCCTGCAGACCCCTCTGTCAGTCGAGTCTGGAGACGTGACCCCTACATTCCGACAAGGCCCAGCAAATGGAGGGAGCGAGGATGCGTCACTGCCAATTACTGGAAACGGCAGAGCTCTGAGTCAAGCGTCCCTTGAAACTTTTTTATGAATTTTCCAAACTGGGGAGGGTGGGGGACATGTGAGGGAGCAAGCTACACATACCTCAAAGATTTGCCAACAGACAAATGTATTCTGGGAATAAAGAGACGTCTCTTTTTTAAAATACCTAAAACCGCACTCATCAAATACCTTGGGTTAAGCATCATTTATTTGACACGTTTTCTAAAGACAAAAATAACTGTTGACTGCGAGGACTGTAAGTCTTATAAACTCAGTCCCCGTTATAAATAAATACAATTTTCGGAGATTGACAGTCTGCCGGGCTGAGCCCGTGAGTCAAGAGGGAGATCTGTTCTTTTTAACGGGAGTGGTAAAATAGGCTTCTGTCACGGTATTTGCAGGGAAAATAAACATGTTCGGCGCCCAGGGAAAGGGTCTCCTCTTTAGATCCACGTGGGCTGAATACGCATTTGTTTGGCGGGGCCGGGGCGAGCGCTCTTTGGCTCGGAGGTGCCCCGTCGGAGGCGCTCCGGAGGAGCGGGGGAATGGCCCGCGGGCCCTGTGCGAGGCACGGGTTCTTCTCTTATTTCACAGCCACTTACTGGCTAACCTCAACTGCTTCCGTTCCACCTTGGAGGGGCTTGTCAGATATGACTTGAGGTCTGCCCTCTCCCCCGCGCACCCTGCACAAACATTCTTGAGGGGCGCGTTTACCTTGGCCCCCGGCCGCGGACAAATATTTAGGATGTCAGGGCGAATTGGCATCAGAAACAAAAAGGCGGCGCTCTGCGTCCACGGTGACAGCCGCTCCGAGCCCCCGGCTTGTATTGCGAGTGTTGGGAAGTCGATCCCGACTGCGGCGCCCGTCAACACGGGCCCCCAACCGCGGGGATAAAGAAAGAGAGCAGCGTCGGAAAACAAGACTTCAGGTTTTTTTTAAGTATGCGGGAGGGGGGAAACAGGGCCGGAATGCATGTCAGTTATGCTGGACGAGGATGCGATCTAGCTTTAGCACGTGCAGTGTTACATATGACCACTGTGGAGATTACACCATACCGAATCATTACATTATTCATTTAGCAGACGTTATCATGCAGAGCTAGCACTTGCGATGCAAGAAAACATAAGTGCATCCACAAGAGTAATATGAGCACAGGTCATGAACAACACTCCCAGACCAGCATAATATTCCCTTCTGTTATGACACAGACCGCAATTCATTAAATATCCATCCAGAGTAAGTACTTTTCACAGAAATATGTTCATTCATGATGTATAAGTAGTTTGACGCACTTAAAGGGCACATTCAGTATGTACATTCTTTAAAAAATAATCAGTAATGGGCTAAGCAAAGCTAACAATAATTAAATATCACATCCAACTGCTTGTAACTTCATTAATATTACATTTACTGGGAACTTGTTGGTATTTGAAAACAAAACTGGGTGAATGTGCTTAATTGGATGTACCAAGCACACAGAGTAGACATGCAGATTTTTTCTGTGTCTCTGTGTCCAATCAAATAGTACCCCCTGGATTCACTTCATCATACAGCATCACTAGGTGCCTTTTAAGTACAGAAAAGAAAAAAACAGGCACAAAAAGCATTTCAGGGCGAGTGAGAGGAGAAACACCCTGGAGTTTATACCTTCATTAACTTGACACATGGGCATTATCCATAATTTTGCTCTCCAGTTTGGGTGAAAAAACAGGCTGCGGTGCCTATTTACGTGTCAGGAAAGATATTATTGTGTGTTATTGATGATGCCGATTTTCCAAGCCAGGGCTTTCGTTTCTGATTGATTGATTTGCCGAAGACCCACATTTTAAAAAGGCGCGTCAGAAGATGAAAGGGTAGAAATACTCAAAGCTTTTTTTTAACTACTGGGCCTGTTTTGGACCAGGTTGTGCATTTCAAGTAGGTGTGTTAAAAAAAATGGGAAAAGTGCCTCAAACCATGAGAAAGGATTGCAGTGGAGATGTCCTGGACCGCTAAATACGGAGACATTCCATGTTCATGGACCCCCCTCTCCATATCTCTCACACTCCCTCTCTCTTTGAACTTCGAAGACAGTTAAACAATGTGGGGGAAAAAAAAGATTTTAACAGTTTCCACATTTGAAGTCTATCCTTTTGATGAGCGCCAAGCCTGAGTCCATTGTTCTCTATAATTTTTTTTTGCGAGCACTGTTTGGAGCGTAGCGGCCACGCGAGGAAAGAGAATAATTACCTTGTTTACACATGTGTTAACCTTCCAAAACGATGACCTTATTTAGAATTACGCTTTGTGAACAGGAGTGCTGCACATGCTGGAAAACTCCCATCCATTTTACTGTGCCTTTTGGCCTCATCCGCTGTGACAGTGTTCTGCACATGTTGGGCTTTCACGGTATGATGACCTCATAAGTGGATGCCACATGTAATAAATCAGCTGTGTCCAAGCCCACCTTGAACGCCTTTGTCCAGATTTGGCGTCCACGATAGGGTTAAGAGGTGTGCAGTAATAATGCTAAAGTACCAATGCAGAGAGTATCCCCTTTCATATGCAGGGTAAAGGTGTGTAACCCTGAAACGGCTGCTGGGTCACTAGGTCACAGACAGACTTCTTTACTGAGTCCCGTGTGTACGGGTTAAACAAATGTTTCATGCCTTAAACTACGAGAAACGACAACGCTTAACATTTGTTCTACGTCAGACCGGGTTTCATGATGGGGTCCGCTCATTGCCAATTCAATATACAATTTCATGTATATATAGAATACATAGAATCATTTACATATTTTAATGTATGTATGTCTATTTGATGCATGTCAACATCAGATTGAACTGTGCATGTTGTGTGTGTGTGGTTCCATGACAAAGCTAGTCCTCGAAAAACGATGCTCATCAAAAATATGAAGCCTGTAAATGCATGCTTTTTCCCCCCCTCATTGTTTCGCAATCTATAGAATGAATCCTTTCAAAATCTCAAATTATAGAAGGGAGTCTGGTAAAAATGTTGTTGGTTTGTTGATTGAGTCAAAATCTTAAAAATGCACCTTCTTGTGGGCCAAATTAAAGCAAGCAACGCATCAGACACCGTAGACCATCATAGAATCATAAAGAACATCACAAATATCTTCCAATACACTTGAAGAACAAAAACCTAAAGCTTGTCTCACCACTGTTTCAAATATAAATGAAAAACTAATAAAAAACATTGATGTAGCAGGAGACCCAGGAATTGAGTAATTCCCCAAGCCTTAGTAAAGCTTCTGTCTGGTCAGAGACCAAATACTGACAATGCCAGCCAGTCCCCAAAGACAAACACACTTTGGGCATTTAACGATTCTGAAAATGCAGGGCATTTCACCCGAGTGTGAGGGATTCTCTGAGAGAGTGGAAAAAGTAAACACCAGGGGGAGAGTATGTTTCAGAGCACTGCTGCGGACAACCACAGAAATGACTGTTTCTTCATTCAAATGCTCATCTTTTTAGATCTCTCAATAAAGCACAACACAGACTCATTTTGGTGGATTTCTCCCAAGGGCTTGCTGAACGATTTCACTCTCTTCAAAACCATGGCCTGGAACAACATGTCTATTCTTCGAATTACAGTAGGGACCATTTGGGATTGCTGCCAGTTCGTTGTGTTTTAGACCTCATCTGTTATGTTCAATAAAGTTGACCCTTATTGTTAAACAAAACAATTGTAATTTTTAGGAAAATGTGTTTGTTTCTTTGCGGTCACTTTCAATATAGAGAATCATGATACTGCATACATACCCTTTATCTGCGTCAAAGAAGAATGTGTTTCTTTCAGTTTTAAATGAAAGTTAAAAAGAAAACAGCCAGTGCCCCTCACATAGAAATAATGGCTGGGGCAAACATCTTGTAAAACACAGGAGACGGCTACGTGTTCAAACTTGAGACATCTTGGAAAGGTCTTCAAAGCCACCTCTCCTATTGAGAGCACAAAAACCATCCCATGCACAGAAAATGTGCTATCAGTGATTATCTTCTGCACAAATCACACACCAAGGTCCAACTTTATGTCAGACAGGAATTCTTTTCCCAAAAAAAAGCAGAAAGTGCTTCCATCAACAGCTCCAGGTGTGAATTTTGCAAACGTGAACGTCACAAGCCACGTGAAGCCATTCTTAGCCCAGCACATCAAAGGGTCTGGATAAGCATCAGCCTGTACGTGGATTTTATTTATTTATTAAAAAGCATATTTATGTTTTACCATCTTTATTTATTTGGATTTAGGGAGGACGTGTAGGCAGCATGTCTCCTGTTGTCCACAGCCTTGGTTCTTGGTTAGCGAAGTGAAGGAAAGGGTTCCTTCACTGATCATATGATCTTAAAAACCCTGTTTTAGTTCCATTCCAGACTTGTGATTACAAAAATAGTTATAAATAAAATACTAAAAAATAAAACTAATTCAGTGTTAGATTTACTAAAACCTCTCAATAATATTTAGCCTATTGTTTGCCTGTGACGTAGTATGGACAACGGCACAGAGGTGAAACTCATTGGACAGGGATCAAAATGTTTCATGGTTAGCTGCATGGGGGAGGGGCATTCATGAGTGGAAAATATACTGTGTTAGCAAGGTAATATACATATATAATATATGCCATTTAGCAGACGTTTTTATCCAAAGATCAAATAGATGCACCAGTCCATTCCCTCACTCATCATCCATATTTTACATAGAACAAAGTTCTGCAAAAAATAATGGCTTTGTTCAGCTAACTTTGGTTGCAGTTTCTTAGGGTACATTAACACATGGATATAAACTCTGTGCAACAGAACACCAATAAAAAGCTAGATAAAGGCTGCCCTTTTAGTTATGCCCTACGGTCTAACAGGATCGATTTTTCACCCACTCACCCATTCAATTCAATTCAGTCTTTCAGGGCTACCCTGTGGCATTTCAACTTATCAAGAATATCTCAAAGGCAAAGTTGTACCTTTACTTTCATCCGAGTGCTGTACATCAAATCATGACGATATAAACCGATGTGACTTAAATAAAGCTAATCTCAAGAGGTCCAAACAGGGGTGATTCTTCTACCAATCCTGTACTCCTGACAGTCACACTCAGCACACCTACAATCAGAACCAGCCATGCCTGAAAAATGTGCGGCCACCCAGGAAAACCAAAAACACAATTCCACCGTTTGAATAATTTACCATTTTCCTTTTTCAAAAGCTTTTGCAGGCTATACCTAATGTAAATGAAAATAGCAACCAGGTAGTTGTTTTTTTAAGGAATATAATTTGAGACCATAATTATAATATAATTACTTACAGAATTGACAAACAAGTGGTAATTAGTGCCAAATCAAGACCGTGCTAAGAAATCCAAACTCTTCTCCTGGCTGCCCGGCATGCAAGGATGAAGCAAATCATGGCTTGAAACAGATCAAAAACAACCAATAAAATCACACTAAACATTTAATTGATTGTATGGCTGTCCAAATGATTCCCTTTAATATTAGACTGTTCACCATGCCCTCATGGACAAACCTCATGATGTACACTGGTTCGATAAGTACAATGCCTTAAAACGTTCTGCTGCAGCTGCTACATTTAAAACATGGGATAATTGTACATTAAAAGAGTTAACATAATTTATGAATTTGTTGTACTGTCCTTCCATATATAATCAGTCATCGATTGTCCTCAAATCTTCTGATTTGATTCCAATATCTGTACATATTTCCTATGGCAAGAATGGTTTATGAGTGAATTGTGGACCTGTTCAAGCAATACACTTCTGACTGTGCATGACCATAAATAACGTGGCTAGTCAAAACACCTGCTGAGAAGGCAAAAAAATGTACTTGTCCGTTCCAAACAAATGCATGCTTATGAAATGTTCCATTTTATTTCATGGATTGCCATATGCCACACTGATTTATTATTTTTTAATGCAAATTACTATTTTTATGAGTATCATTTACTGAGTGCTGAATAAATTAAAAGCTGTATTCTCATTTGCACTACTCCACCTCTGCAGACATGTGAAACTCGTTTTGCTTCAAGGCGCACCACAAAATCACACAGGGGTTATTTTCAAATATAATGATCACAGTGTGAACAATTAGCTCATCAAAATGAGAACTAACAAACCGTATGTGTGACATTGAAGGTGCAGAGAGTCCTCATCACAGAGACGGAACCAATTATAGGAACTTTTATTACATTTATACATCCACCGATCTATCGTTGGTTGCACAAAGGAAACATCCATGCATCTGTAGAACTCATGAACTAAAATGAACTGAAACATTTTTTTGAGAAACGTCTCTAAAGACAATCATCATCTAGCATCAACTTGAAATGAATTCCCAGAAGCCAAATGTGTCCAAGTGCTTGATCGAAACCATTTCTCCAAGTCCGAGAGAGAATTTAGGGTTTTATGAGGCACGGTCTTTCATTGGCAGAGTTGAGGGACAACTCATTACATTGGATGGATGCGTATGGCTAACTCGGTGTCCCAAGAAGTGTTCATGAAGGGATTAGCAGCCTGACCTCTTCATTTTCTGTTCTGCCTGGGAGAGGCTTGATGTTGATCAATAGCCTCAGCACCAGGCCCTCAGCCAAGATCCCAGTGTGAGATTTCATGACCCGGTGTTAAAACAGGGCCAAGCCAATAACTCCACAGGTTTGAGTTTCAAAACCTGGAAGTGCCTAAAGCAGGTTTTTGAAAGGAACCTGTCAAAATCCTCAAGGGATTCTTTCATTCTATAAAGATGTTGCGTTTGGCAATGGATGTAGCGTGTCATCGATTTCTATTTGTACATTTCTGTCCAAAATAACAGCAAGTATTTTGTAATCTCCTGCTGACAAATTACTACATGACAATACCTACTTCAGACAACACAAAATCTATTTATATTCTCACAAGGGGCCTTGTATTCAGCTCACAGATTGAGGAAAGCTTTGCCTCAAGGTGCCAATGCCATCCAAAGAGAAAGCCAACACCAGCAGTGTCTAATATCGGTTTGGTAAACATGAAGAGTTGGCAGGCACCTAAGGGTGAATCACCAATTTTGAGAATTCGCTGTGGAGAAGTGCATTTAAACTTGAAAATTGTTATGAAGTTTAAGCAAATTAACCACGCTATCATCTATGTATAATATCTGTTGCTTTCTTCCTCAATGTTCCACTTTGGAGAGTAATATTTGCTGCTACTTTAAATGCATCTGAATGCAGAGTCATGTTTGGGCTTTTAAAAAAACATTCCAAATGTATATTGGTTTTAACATAAAGCCTAAATTATCTTCAGGTTTGAAAGTGATATGGTCATTGAACATTGTAATAAAATAACCAAAGGAGTATAAATGTCAGCTTATTTATTTGCCCAATTTAAGTACTCTCTCCTTAAAGACCTGAAATTTTGGTATTCCATAAAGTCAGTAGTACTTTCATACTTTGTGTTACAGTACATCATGTCTTGACAAGAATGTGTGTTGAAATGTATAGACGCTTGCATGTAAAATCACCGCAATAACTTACAGTGAGGTCCTAGAAGTGAGTCCTAGTGGAAACATACATATTCCCTTTGCACAGTTTAAAATTGTCATTGAACTCCCTGTTAACTTATGGGGCTTGCCGTCACCCTTATGCTCAATGCATGTGCTGTGTACACAATCATACAGTAGGCTCTGTTATTCACACCCTTGATAAAGATGAACAAAAGAGATCATATGTAAAAAGAATTCCAAACCTACATTACTAATACAATTGTTCAGAAAAACATTTTGTTTTATTAATAATTTTTTTCTTCCAGAAAACATCTGGATCACAATTATTCATACCCATAACTATTCTTTTAAATGTAATCCAACAAAAACAGATCTTCATAAATATACAACTTATTTGAAGTTATTTGGATGTTCTTTCAATGGTTTCCTGTTTCCCTAGGGTATAAAAAAGGAGGGAACACACATTTGAAATACTGTGGTCAGCCATCATCATTGTGAAGCATGGCAAATATTTCTCCCTGATATTTTTAAAGCATCAGACAAAGGTTATTGATCTCTACAGATCAGCGTTTGAGGTCTTTTGGCAAAAAAACTCAAACGCTAAAAACCTGTTTTTAAAACATTTACAGGCTGTGGGAGGGCTAAATTTCCACTGTTGTGCCAATTATTAGGATATTTAAGGCCACTGGAACAGTAAACACAGACAAGATGTAAAAAAAATAAAAAACCGAAATAAAATCAATCACTGGTGGCAGAGGCGTAAAACACAGACAAGTCTATTTTTTTGCCCAATTTGTTACCACGGAATATGTGTAGTGAGATGGATAGTTGGCAGAGAGGCAAAACGTCATCCAAGGGGCATAGTTCAAGATCTCCAAAACAACCTGGCATCTTGGGATTGCAAGGTGTCTAAAGCTCAAACCATTCAACGTCAATGCCTGCGAAGTTAGAAATGACAATGGCCTTATGGCAGAGTTGCAAGAAGGAAGCCTCTTTTGAAGACAATTCACCAAAAAAGGTGTCTTAAATTTGTCAAAATACATCTGAACTACAATTGGAACCATGTCTTGTGGTCAGATGGAACAAAAATCGAGCTTTTAGGGACATGCAGAGTTATGTTTGGTGTCCAAAGAATGCAAGTTATGCTGAAAGCACCTCATGTCTACAGTGAAACATGGTGGTGGATCTTTAATGCTTTGGGGTTGTTTTGCATCCACAGGCTCTGGGGCCTTTATTAAAATAGATGGAACCATGTACCTGGACATTTTGTCCAAAAACCTTGTTCCCTCTTCCAGGAAGCTACACCTTGGCCGCAGATGGACCTTCCAACAAGACAACAATCCCAAACATGCATCCACAGAAATTAAGAAATTGTTGACAGAGCACAAGATCAATGTCCTGACATGGCCATCTCAGTCTCCAGACCTGAATCCAATTGAACATTTGTGGTTTGAACTCAAAAACGCAGTCCACAAACATGAATCCAAGAATCTGAAGGAACTAGAACAATTCTGCATGGAGGAATGGTTGAAGATCCCCCAAGAAGTTCCATAACCTCGTACAACACTACAGAAGGTGACTACTGGCTGTTATAATGGCCAAGGGAGGAACCACAAAGTACTGATAACAGGGGTGTGAATATTTATGAGTCTTGATTTTTCTGGGGGAAAAATATAATTTGCGAACTGTTCGATTGTGGTTTGTGCCAATGCATTATTATTAAACAATATAATTTTCTGATTTTAGCATAAAATATACCTCATTACTTATATAGTTTATTTTATACAATCTCTTTTGTTCATCTTTATCAAGGGTGTGAATTCAAATGGAGCCTACTGTATATTGATCATGTGTTGGTAAGACCTGTGATGTCAGATAGATGCAACCTACATCCAACATACCTAGAAGAGACAAAACAGTAAATCAATTGCTAGTAAAGTTAAGCCTTTACTATAAGAACTGATTTAGCCTACTGTTAGTTTGTTCTCTTTGAAAAGAAAGGGTCCAAAGCCTAGTAATTGTAATGCTAGAAAAGAGGAAAAAGACACCAAACTGATTTTCTTATATAAATCACTTACTACCATATTTCATTGAAATCTCTGGAACCCAGTCGATAACACATGACTGTCTTGGATCACAAACAAGTATTGTTCCCTGCAGCACCAGCTGTATGCACAGTTAAATGGTACAATACATATTTGTGATCAGCATTCAAAGGGATCTTGGAACTAACCACAAGAATGATACAATACAATAAAAGGGGGTGCTTAAAATGGAAACATGTCACTAAACAGTCAAGTTAACTTTCTTGAGAGCCCAAATCATGACATTCTGTTTCATCGCATATTCAAAGTCCAGGACTGTTAAAACCTTTCACTTTTCATTATCGCTAGTGGACTAGGCCAGCCGCTACTTTAACTGACCTTCTGCCAAACTCTAAGCCAAACTCCAATAAACCTTCAACAACTCTTTTAAAGTATTTTCTCAAGGAATCTCAACTGAAAACACCTGTAGTACGAGCACTTGCGTGTACAGAACTCCAAGTGTTTTGGTTTTTTTACCTCAATGTTTTTGAAATTCTTTCAAATTTTGATATAGCCACAAATAGTACACTTAATATCAAACAGACCTCAAAGTGATAAAATACTGCGCGATTGTACAATTCTGCTCAATTTTGTCCAATGATCACATACTTGCTAAAGGCAAGATTTTTTCCACCCTGAATATGTACGTAGTCTCAACCATATTGTGATGGCCTGTCCAACTGAATTTAAAGTCCACTTTAAAATAATGAACACCTGCAACCTTTTGGAGACTTATGTCAACAAACAAAGGGGGTGGGGGACAGGAAGCCAACCTGATTTTCAAAGCAAGTTCCAACAGATTTGCCACTGTAGAGAATTTTCTGAATGGCTGACTCTCCGAGACTTTTCAAAACTGGTCAAAAAGGCCCACCAATGAATTAGCACGGCTCCAACTGAAGCAATATTTATGTACACACACCAACATTATAGCAATCAACATGTATGCAATACATCACACTGTTTAAGGAGAGAGCATTATGGACAATTGTATTAAAGACTTTTTAAATTGATGTGAATTATCACCACCATCTCTTTTATCAATCATAAGTATGAATTAAGCCTTGTGCTTATCACGGTTGACTTTTTAATGAACTTTTTTGAGTAATTACTAGAGGTTGATGTCCTCATTTTGCCATGGTTTTTAATACTCCTTCTTCATTCTATGCAATTCTATGCATTTACTTTGTGCATGCACATGAAGGAAATCATATGTTTCTATTCCTGTGTTTTCAGTTTAATTATAAATACATTAAACAAGTCAGTGCTTTTGCCATTGACTTAAAAAAAAAACTATTTTACAATTTTTTTCTCACCAATTAAGATATGCAATCGAGGCACTCAAATCACCACTATGCCATCACAAGTAGTACTCCACTACTCTGATACATTTACCCATGTACCAATGATTATTTTCACACTGAAGGTCAAGTATTATTGGGAAGATAGCACCAATTTGAGGACAGGCACACTTCTCACTGGGAGGAACTGATGCAGGTGTAAAACAAGGGAAACTGTCCCATTTAAACCCACCTTCTCCTAGCTGGATGCAACCAATTGTGTACCGCCACCGCATGACATGCAGTGACTAGGCCTTTACCAACTGAGCCAGTAAGCTTTGCTGTAGACTAAATCGATCAAATTTATAAGAGGCTAATTAAGCCCATAATATTTCAAACAACCTGCATGTGCCGATGCGCACTGATGTCCGTAAGATCAAAATGCTCCATAGAGGCACAATGAATGCTTACATTACTGAAGGGGAAGCATTATACAATAACCATTTTGTACACCTTAAAGTTAGTGATGCTACCATTTGGAATCCTTTCCTCAAAAAACGGCTGGCTACAGGTAGGAAAAAAATGTAGTTGATACATACTGTTGAAAAATTAAATGATCAGTGGAAGCAAGTCTACTGCAGTTTGCATTTACTGCAGTTTGCATGAGGGCACTTTCTGCCACCTCACTCATATGTTGGAATGTTCTACAGGTTTCAGTACCGACTAAGTTCTCTTGCTTGATGAATCCATTATTTGCCCCCAAACCAGATTGCCTGTTAGCACAGGCCCTCATGTGTCCATCACACAATTTGCTTGAAGGGACACAATGACTGCCAGAATGTCCCCTGAGCAAGAAGACAATCTATTGATGGAAAGTGACAAAACAAGCTCTATGTTCTGATCTGATTTCACAGTGATTGCTTCCGAAACGCCTGGCTTTTGTCAAGTTTTGTCTCTTTCCGCCCTATCCATCTCAAATATGCTCAGGGTGGAATGGGGATGGCATGTAGCTTTGTTTTGTCAGGTGGCCATATTTTTGCAACAGCAGTATTCTCACTTTAGTGCAATGAAGAATGGGGTGAAACAAAACTCCAAGGAACAACATGACACCTCTCTTAAGATCAAATATAGGCCTATCAGGTACTGGGGTCACAATATGATCTAGGGATGTACAAAATTGTATTAAATAAAATGTTAGTTTAGTTTAGATTTGAGTTTTTCACAAAATTAGAGGTAAAATTTCATGTGGAATACAGGTATTTGAATGATGAGGTGTCCAACAATGACTGCTAGCCAAGGCCATACATTTCATTTGAACACTGCTGCAGGACCCCCCATTGCCCCCGAAGCCTATGCCTATGCCACTAACTATGTAGCCAAAGCCCTTCCAATTCAAGAAATGATGTAACATTAGTCTAAGTAAAACACAGGTATGGTTACTAAGCCTGAACAGTTATAAAGCTATTTCTCTGCAGAGAAAGTCACCAATAAATAAAATAATTCAGTAAATCCATACCAGGTATGATCTGCAGCACTCATGCTCACCACCTGCTGACTCTCACTGCCACTAGACTGTTTACATTGTGTCACTAGCAAACCTAAGCAGAGTCCGGAAAAGGAGTTTGGGACTGGATATTCGCCAATATTTTCCCGCTCTAAAGAGTTCCACTTTTCCATTTATGTAGACTGTAAGACAGCCTTCTTTGAGCTCTCTTCCACTGTAAGACACTACAAGGGGTAGACAGAATATTGCTGGGGCTGTTCAACATACAGCATTCAAAAGACAGATCACCACGATTTGCAGAGGCTGGTGGGAAGTGAAGCCCAGAGCATATCAACTTATAGGGAATGGAATATCTTATGAAAGAGTGAACAGAGCGTCCCCTTTAACATGAAGAGAAATTAAAGACAGCAGTTGTGAAGTTGTTACCAGTATGCCTATTTTTTTTTATTGTTTGTGGCCAAAAAAATTATAATAATAACATTAATTATGTACCAATTTGATTAATGTTAGGTTACTAAATTCTTACTGTTTAAACAATTAGGGGTTAAAACCCTTAATATGATCTGTATCATGAAGCAAATCAGGCTTGAAATGAATGATCAGCAATACACATGCAAAAAACACATGGGTTTTTACTCAAGAACTATGCTTAACCTCAAAAACACTATTTCACAAAGAAATATATTGTGCAATTATTAAAATGGTTGAAAATTATTATTTATTTTGAAACCCAACTTCCATTTAACACAGATCATTATATATTTTGAACCACCTATTTCTTGATAAACAGCATTGAAGCTTTAAAATGATCCAGGCAGCCCTCACAAAAATCTTCTCACATGTTAGTCCCATATAAAGTATCACATGCTCAGATTCATCTTGGAAACAATGGCTCAACTCATGGAAGCCACAACTACTTTGTTTACAAATACCAAGATGTCGGGCCATCTCAAATATAAAAACTTTTTATGAACAGTCTTGGTCAAGTGAAAGACACACAAGTACCATTTCTGCCTTAAACCTTCTATATTCCATTGACCAACATTCAGGATTATCAGGATTTAAGTTTACTATAAATATGGCCATGCAAATGATTACTAGTGTGAATTCAAACAACATTTGATCTGAATACACTTCTTTAAAATATCTACAGGACCTGCAATACCATACAATGTGTCTGTTCACAAGTATATATGCATGCCAATAAAACAAACCATTTAATGAGGTGGATGATTAAATAATGGGTTAATAAACTGTGGATGCTGTTGAGCTGCAGGGCTTGAGCTCACAATAGTGATGGAAGAATAAGGTGTCATGACACAAAAAATGGGTGGAGCAACAGTTAGCTGTCAATCACTGACTTCTTTGAACCAATCAAACGGAAAAACAATAATTGGTTCAAAACAGTGAGTTAATGGTAGCAATGATGAGGTATCATTGGTGTCATGATACCTCATTCTCTCATCATTAGTTCACACCAAAAACCGTGCAGTTATTTGGAGGCTCTAACAATTTTAACGCAAAGAGTGAACAGTGATGCTTCTCTCATTCATGCATGTTAGCTACTGTGCCTGTGCTAACCTCCCAAAGCTGAGGCCTGAGGCCAAAGCTGACCTCCCAACGCCCTCCCCCCCTTGCCCTCGCTCACCTGAGAGAAGTTGAGCCCATTCAGTGGGTGGCACTGTTCCTCCACCTTTTCCACAGCGCCCGTCCTCTTCCTCATTCGCTCAGCCTCCTGGGCCAGGTATAGGTCCAGCACGGGCACGCCCCGCGTCTTGATGTCGGCCTCTGTAAGCGAGTTCACCATCAGCATCACCCACACCGGCCTCTTCCGCTCCCAGTTCCCGGCAATGGCATTGAAGAGGTAGTCAGCATACAGGCCTTTCCCTCTCTGATCTGGGGTCATCCAGGAGGGCATCATGAGCTTGACGTAGTCCAGGTGGCGCTTGAGCCGCCGGTAGATGTCCCGCGGCAGCACATCCTGCAGGTTCTCCCCCTGGGGCAGCAGCTGACAGCTGGTCAGAGCTGAAATGGTGTAGGGATCAGTCAGGTCCAGCTCAAAGTACACAATGCTGCTCTCCTGGAAAGCTTTCTTGGAGTTGTCGGGGATGAAGTCCCAGACACGGGTGTAGGGAACGTGGATTGTGCCGAAAAAGTATGATGGAGGGTCTCGTTTAATCGTCCACAGAAACGAGTTCAAATCACTTTGCTGTGCAAGCAAGAGAAAAAGCAGAGGTGTATTTAGTGGTTACACATGCGTTGCCTCAAAACCTAGATCTGATTATGGCCAACAAAAAGGCATTGAATACATATTAATATTATGACTGGTGGCAAAGCATGCTATTTGTTCTGAAACACATCACAATCACATGTAAATTCTGCAGTGATTGATGAAACACATGCTCACAAATACTTACCGTCACAGACTTAAATCACTTGTTCCTTACTTTAAGCACAATAAAATATATGAGTAGTTTAGTTAAACGGTTCTAAATTGTACAATTAAATCGAAGAAATAAAATGACCGTAAGGCTACATAAATTCAAGTGAAACATTTGCAAGACTGACAAAACAACTTTCTGACTAGTTTGATCGACTTGCCACAAATTATTTAAAACCTAAATATTTCAGAATCTATTATCTACTGCTATATCAAATATATTCGTAGTAAACCACTTAACACCTAGGGCTGCAACCTCAATGGAATGCAAGTTGTAAATGGATTTAAAGTAGCAAATGTAAATTATGCTAACGCTGAAGACTAGAAACATTACTCCTTGTTGACATAGCAGCTAATTGGTCTCACGCCTTATCGGCTTTATGCAATTACGACTCAAGACAACACCAAGTGACTGAACTGGGCGAACAGCACGTGAGAGATGAAACGGGAATTCGCAAACAGTTTTTCCCCACAACCATACATCACATTATTTCCGAAAACTTTAGGTAGAGCAGCCAGTGTCATTGAATACGCGGTGTTTATACACGTTCCCTCGTGATTTACAACGCCAATTTACATCAAGAGGTGTAAGTAAATGAACATTGAAGGTGGTGTAAACTATTCGGTGTTTTGTGAATATCAACATGCCATTGGCTTTTTAAATGTGTAGCTGATGATCAGACACTGGACACACAAAGTTTAGAAACCTTTTATAAACGTGTCCATTGTGCATGTCTAGGCTCCCAATTATGGAAGAACAAGATTTCTGAGAAAAATAGTATTTTGCTTAATGAAGCAAAGCAGCCAACAGGTTAAAATTCCAGTGAATGTCAAGGGACTGTAATGTCGAAATACGCACTCTTGTCATGTTATTTTAAGTGAAAGATGGGCAAAACTATTTTTGTAGCCTACCATAGAACACAAAATATTGCACGGTGCTCACCAAGCCTTACCTACACAGACAACGTCATTATATCGTCTACTTTATTGATACCTTCAAATGTATTTACGACTCGGGCATCGGACATATGCAGTCAAGAGATACTTGGATTAAAAAAAACATTGTACTTACTTTTTGGTTAAGCTCACAGTTCGATTCGTCACTGAGGCTCCTCTGGCTGGCTTTCACAAGCAACATTAGAACCGCTTGGATTAATGCTCCCCAAGTGAACAGCATCGTAGCTACAAACGTGAGGGTAGTTTCCCAAGTCTTCGGTGAGCTACCTTACTGCAGTTCCCAAGAGAGTACAATTATTTTATGATACTCTTCAACTCCGAGTTTTCCCGAAGTATCCACGACACCCTCCATCCTAGCTGGAATAATGTTTGGAGTCTGAAACTGTCAGAAATTACAGTTTGTTTATGATGTGTGTAAACGAAGATTTAGTTATAAAGTTATTGCAAAGGGTTATGACATGCCGCGTTTCGCTCTCAGAGATACAATGTGTTTCCCTCATCAAACGTGATACGGTAAATAACATCGTACGTGTAGGCTATGTATGACATGTTAACCCTAAATTCAAAGTCAGGTTTGAATGTATTACTTCTCCGTAAAGTTTGTTCATAGTTCTACTATCTTTTTTTCTCGCTCTCCAATTGGTTTACCCATTGGTCCGACAGTATAGTGGTATCCTGTGAACAACCTTGTGATTTTAGTATCCGTAAAGTGTTAAACAAGAGCAAGGAGAAGCCACGAGTTGCATGCGTTTTTGACTCGTTGTTTTAAAACATTTTTTGTCGCCCCTTTGTGAATGACTGTTTGGTTTAGTATCAACACGACCGCTCAACGAATATAATCTATTGCTAGTCCATGTGCGTGCTTGTATCTAAACTTTCTGCATTGCCTAACCTAAAACTTAAATTTGCACCGATTTCCTCTCAACTTCTTCGTTTTCGTTAGACGTAGGCTAGTCGAAATTTGCCTCCTCTTAAATGTTTTTTAAATCTCTTAGTTTCTGTTTGTTTTAGCGATTTGACTCAATAAACAGGACTGACTCGTATAGTTGCTGGAGATTTGGAGACGAGCATCTCTGTAAAGGCACATAGGCACACTACCTAACCCTAACTCTGCCCTGAACACTCCCAGTCTGTGCAATAATCTCATTAAAGCATCTAACCCCCCATTGGCAACAGGGGGAGGAGCTCACGCACTCATTGAGAAAGTGAAAAGGAAGAATAGCCCGTGCATAATGCTGGACAGTCGAGGTGGTTATCCTGATTATATAAACCATTGCTAGCGACGTCTTAAAAACAAACTATGAGCACTGTTTCTGCCTGAAAATTCCAGAAGTGTATGGGATTAAACAAAACAAATGTATAATTTGCTATTTAACCTGTCCAAATACAGTTGTATAGAGGCATATTGCCTACAGTAGGCTATCTTCTTAGACCAAACAGTTGCCTACGAAAAAATATGACTTTTTTTCAACCAGCCGTGTTTTTGAAATATGAAATAATTGTGATTTTACATTTTTAAACGAAAAAGGAGACGTTTTCACCCCCAAATAATACTGCTGTACCAGACTCACAGCCCGCTCTCCTTGTTGTATATTGGTATAATTAAGATGTTTTGTATCGACTAATGAAGCTTCAATCAGATGAGACAGCGCGAGGTGTTGGATGTCCTGATATCCTGTTATCAGCCTTATGTGCTGCTAATGTGCTGCTAAAAGCACAGGCCCAGGACTTGCTTGGAGACGTGACTAAACCTATTTTAACGTTCTGAGCCAAAATACGACATTCAAATCAACTGGGGTTCCTTATCATGTTGGCGTTTAAAAATACTTACAAATTCAATTTAACAAACAATTTAAACATGCGCAATTTCAACAGTTGCCCTCCGGAGGGGGCGGGGGCTGTGCAGGGATAGAATCAGAATCACCTATCAAGCGGGCGCACCAGCAGGCCAACTTTTTCTCTCCAGGATGTTTCAGCGTTCTAAACGCTCTAAACAAGCGGACTTTACAGGTTGTTTAGACTATCGTTAGCAAGAATTTGTCACCATATTATCAGGAAATAATTTCTTGATATAATATCGCTACACTGTAATTACGTGTTACTGCCCCATTCAGGGCGGGTCGAAGTTAAATTTTTTGATTAGTAATAACCTTTTCTTGTTTGTTCAAATTTGCTGTAATTTGAAGACATTCATAATTTTTTTAAAAACCTTTGGAAACGGTTCAATATGCGTGCAGTATACTAGATGGGTAACGAATTAGGTGAACGCTCTCCCAAATAAGAAAACATTTGCTTCATTTGTTTGGGGTTTAGGCCTACTTGTATCTATTTAATGGAAATATGTTTAACCTGTACTGTGATCTTTCTCTTCAATGAGTTGCACTACATCACTGTTTAAATCTTGCTGACGAAAATATAGATGGTTCTGATCATTAAATTAATGTGGAAATCATGGATCGAACGACAGTGAAGTAGAACAAGATAATGATATTAATGTTTGTTTTTTCACAAATGCCTGGATAGCAAACTCGAGAACCAATACAAAATAATAGATTGTAAAATGACCAACAACTCAGCAAAATTCGGAATTAGGATTCACCGCCTTTATAAACGTGACAGCAATAGTTATCAAAACTGAGTAGGCTACAACATGCATATGTTCAGAATTAGCAGTAAAAATAAACCTGCGTATTGATATCATGATCATTGTAACGTATTTATTTATTAGTTTGTTTGGGCTACTGGAAGTTTGTTTTTCATGTGCAGGCATTTGTCTCCGTATAGGAAAACTAGTCTACCTCCACTGTAATTGACAATCAATGCCCTTTTGGTGGACAGAACCGAATAAAATGTCACATTGCCCTCTAACGGTTAACATTGAAATAACATGACAAGTAAAAGTGCTGTGCAGCGTGAATGTTAAACAGAAACAAATCACACCAATGCTCTTTAAAATAGCCAATCCCCATCCCTTGTTTTTTATGATCAGTATAGTGCATTTGACATTAAATGTAATTGTTTAAATCAATTAGACTGTTTTGGTTTAGGATTGATAAGGAATGTGATAGGTCATAATGATTTCAGTAATGCTACAGATTTTTTGTCTTTGGCCATGTTAATTTAAGGAGTTGTGAAGGTATGGATTAATGGCTTATTAGCTACAGAGGAGTCACAGTACCGGTCCTTTTATCATTTCCACTTTTTCCTCAAGCAGGGAAAGCTATTCCTGTACCAAGCATAGAAAGTGTGAAAAAACAGTTAGCCACTGTGAGATGAGACTGTATTGCGCTAAAGGAACAATGCCCCATGCTGCGGTACCTGGCAGGCTGCCAGAGATGTCTGAATTGTTTTTGAGACACCCACCTGTGGCAGATGCAGATGTTGTGCAGTATAATTTTCTCTTGGACAGCTTCTTCTTTCAAAATTCAGAAAAAGAACAGTCTTTGTACAATAGGAGGCGGAGTGGCTTTATGGGTATACTCATCTTCAGTGACTGTTTGCAGCTGGTAAGGTGGCTGAGTGTTGCTAATGGGGAAAAAACATCGCTAAACAGGGTACATTAGTTACAGTTTTAGTTACAATACAGTTTAGTTGTTAGTTAATTCATTCAGTCTTTAATTGAACCACTATCTGTATTCATAGTCCGAGTTTTTTATATACTTTGTCTCATTACCCCCAATTTTCATGGTGCACAGAAGCATGCACCATACTTTCATCCCAAATTATGACTCATTAGTATAAAGTCTGGAAGGAGTAATGCATTATGGCATAGCATGGAAGTGTGAAATATTTTATAATATATCAAATTCTCAGATATTTTAGTCATTTAGTCCTTGCTCAATTATCCACATTACCCTTATAATCTGACTTTTATCCCCAAACACTCAACAATTTCTGTCTGTATTGCTCTTAAATAAAGCCTTATAACGTTGTAGTAAAACTACTAGTAAAACACTGCAGAGACAGGTTGGTTTGATGGCTGGATTTGAAGGGCACATTTGTACCATCGGGACTTTACAGTGTACTTACTGTCCTTTTTATTTAGGCAAATTCCACATCAACCAGGGGGTAAATTGTCATATACAGTTAATTCCCAACATGTATACCACCTGTGCAACAAATTTGTTGCAGATATCTAAAACAATCAAATTCTACAGGGGTTTTTCCAACTCTTTTTCACAACTTTCTTTCTCTTTAAGAGAGGAAAGAGGTCACTTCACCCCTCCCCCAGCCACAGGAGGTCTGAGGTGTTATGGATGAGAGACAGGGCCAAGTACACCCCTCCCCCAATCCACTGGAAGCGATGTGTCCATACAGATGACTGTCAAATGGAGTTTCTGGAACAGACTCCAGACTTTTCAATCTAGTGTGAACGGGTGGGGTTAAACAGATATACCCATGTGGGCTGTCTTTTGAAACCTAAGAGAGTGTCAGATTCATACAACAATCTGAATTGACATGCATCTGCACCAATCGCTGCCCAGAGTAGAAAACACATACCCTCCTACTGGAACTTGTGTACAGCAATATCATTGGTACTTTGACATGTCCTTCATTCTATAAGAAAGTTTCAACCTAAAATGTGTAGTAAAAATCCTTGCAAGTTTCACAGTTTCCTTTTACAGTAGTTTAATGTGGATAATAATCATATGGGGATTGTAGGTATGCCAACCCTCAAGTTATGGGTTTGGTGCTTTTCAGGGTCTCCCACAGAAATAACAAAAAATGCTCTATGCCCCAAATGATTAATTCTCCCCATTGGTCAATATCTACTTCAACCAATAACAGATCTAATTCTACCAGTAACACCATATGTTCATAGTTGCCAAATGCAGGCCACACAACAGGTGACATAATTATTTATGTGATTTGCACATACCATACCATACATGCCATTTCAGCAGACAGAACGAACATGTTCAAATAAACTGGATGTAATTTATTTGTAAACCCTGCATCATATTCTTTTCCGTATTCCAGGTAGCTAGTGTGACTACAAGGTAGGCTGTAAAACCCTGGGCTACATTCATATTCTTAAACCAATAGCACATTAATGAACCCAGCTAGAAAGCCATGTCTGCCCTGCTTCATTTATACAGCTGGGTATAAATGCATAAATGCGTTTACTGCATTAATACATGGTAGGAACAATCATAGTTCGCGCAAGAGATTAGTGCAGTAATACAGCGATAGACATTATTGTAGGCAGCTGCATACTATACCTGTAACACTGGGAAGGAAAAGGCTAGTTAATTTTAATTTAATTTTTAAATGAGGAGTAAGCAGGGATACATATACAAAAGGTATTGAGCAAGTAGGCAGCGGTGATGACAATTAGCTAGATGTACAGAATTCAGTGGTAGTGGAGTCTGAAGGTGGGTTTTGAGTCTCTTGTGGAAGATCGCGAAGTGATTCCGCGGTCCTGACCGATTGCGGAAGGTCATTCCACCACCGAGGGGTCAGGACAGAGAAGAGGCGAGACCGCGAGGAGCAGCTGCCGGGCGCCCGGAGGGAAGGGACATTCAGTTTACCAGAGGAGGCGGAGCGCAGGGGTCTGGCTGGGGTGTAGGGTGTGATGGAGTGCCTGGAGGTAAGGGGGAGCAGTTCCTCTAGCCGCTTGATAAGCAAGCACCAGTCAATTGAATCTGATGCGTGCTGCGATGGGGAGCCAGTGCAGAGAGGAGAGTAGAGGGGTGACATGGGTGAACTTAGGTTGATTGAACATCAGACGTGCGGCAGCATTCTGGACTAGTTGCAGTGGCTTGATGGCACAGGCCGGTAGGCCTGCCAGCAAGGAATTGCAGTAGTCCAGACGTGATGTTTAATTAAAACTAGTGGCTACTTAGCTTTCTAGCTTCCAGCAGTGCTCCTTCCACTGAAGTGTACTTAACTAGGCAGTGATATGTGCCATCATTAACCTTAACAGGGTGGTTACCTGGCTGCCTGATTTACTACTTAGCTAGCTATGCTTCAGCTGATTTATTAATAGATAGCTAGTTTTCCAGTGACATAACTATACTGTTAGGTAGCTACAGTGCCCTCCAGAATTATTGGCACCCTTGGTAAAGATGAGCAAAAAAAGCAAAACATGATAGAAATCTAACCTTTAATTGAAGTCAAATTATTCAAAGAAAAAAAATCCTTATCAAAAAATAAAAACATTTTCTCAAAAACATGTGTGTCCAAATTTTTGGCACCCTTAGAAATTCTTATCAACAAAATCTTTTGAGATTTTTTTTCAAAGGTATACACACAGCAGCTTATTTACTTTTCCATACTTTTCCAATTTCTTTGTCACCATGCTGTCAGTACAACTTCCCAAAATCACAATTGGTGTGGGTTTCAGTAGTTCTCAAAATGTATATAGGATAGATTTTTCCCTAACAAGCAACCACATTTTTAAAACAAGCGCAAAAAACCACAACCTGCAACTCTCAGATTTTTCAAGCGACTTGAAAAAAACAAGCCCAAAATTGCTTATTATAAACAGACTTGTTAACACTGACCAGTAACACTGCTCATTCTGCTGTCACTGGTGTCTAACAGACTTTGGTAAAGGTCAAATAGTTGGTGCCCGAATTGCAGGTGTGTCAGCCACAGAACCTGCAAAATTATTTAATGTGTCAAGGGGAACATTGTCTAAAATCATGACAGCATACACCAAAAATGAATTTATTAATGAATCTGAGAAGATATCTGGGGACAAATGAATGAATCCGCAATTTCATAGCCCAGAGGTGGAAAGTTGCCCAGTTTTGTGTGGTGTAAGAGGCTCCTCCAGTGGATTTAGAACATTGTAGCATGACTTTTTTATTTCTGTTTTACTCCTATGAATTTTTTACTAATAAAATTATAGAGAAGCAGTAGCAACATTGAGAATAAATATGCAGCAACATTTTGGGCACATATAAAAGTCACCAACCCTAGCACTTATGGGTACTGAGTGAAGGGCTACCAGTTTGATACACTCTTCTGAAATAACAAAGAGTTTGCCTTTAGTTATATAGTTAAATGCACACCAGAATGACAGGTCTCAACACGAGTCTGCCATGTTGATACTAAGCATTCCCTCACCCATGTTTTGGGCTTTTTGAACAAATTTGCTCACATTTGTTATTTTTAGAACAGGCCTCGACTAGTTTTGTATTCAGGGGTTGTGAGCTCCGGCCCAAAGATCTGACTAGTTAAAACCCACCTTCTCTTCAGGGCATGCATTTGTACACCCCTAGTTTTGTATTCAGGAACCTTCTCTTCCACCCCCAACCCACCCTCCAAACTGTACACACACACACACAAGTAGAATACAATAGCTTTTTTTCAATTTCATCAAAATTAAGATGAGATAACAATTGTACATGCTTGCAGACTGATTGGAAAGGTCTTTGCCTCCGGCTCAGCTCTGGACCCTGACTGACAATGCAGAGCATCTCCCATAGGTATGCGTGCACCCGTACACTCCACCCACTACACCAGTGTCGTTCACAGCACAATGGAAGAGACTCAATCCAAAAAGAGACACTACACACTTTCCCACAAACACACTAATGCCACCAGCGGACTGCCCTCTGCCCTGCCCCTGGTGCCCCTCGCCAACTTGCTACAGGGAAGACACTTTGGATACAGACAGCACTCACACACCACACGGACACACACGACTACACCAAACAAATAACACAATAGAAATGACTGGAGCCCCGGCCACGCCACAACACAGGCTGCACCGCCGGCTCGGCATTGCTCCTCTGCACTGCAGCGGCTCTTGTCATTTCCGGCAGACCGGCTTTGCAAATGTAGAATCTGAGCAGAATAGAAAGAGCGCACTCATGCGTGCAGCTCAGCAGCCATCACTCTGCCTGGCAGGAACACGCACATCAACGGGCATGGGCACACTTTCCTTAAAGTATTGCGCATCATTGCTAACCGGCCTGAGTAACAAAAAAATCAATTCACAATGTAGCACACCATTACACTAAATTGAATGTACTCATCACAAACCAGGGACAGTCCTGCTTATAGACTGCAAGTAAGGTAAGGTATAGATTGCAGGGAGAAAGTTGGATTATGCATGTTAAATGTATATATCCTGGCCATTAGTAGAGGACACAAATTTAAACAGATGCCAAGTCACTTAATATAGTGTTGGGCCACCATGCTTGGCTAGTATGCACCATGGCATGGAGTACCAGCGGCTGTAATTCAAGAGGAATAAAACACCATTCTTCCACAAGAAAGTCACTTAACTCATGCCTAGCTGATGGAAGTGGAATATTCCTGTCTGAGGCATCGTTAAAGAATCCCGTAAAGGCTTGATTGTGTTCAGATCTGGTAACTGAGAAAACCATGACATATGGATAGCAACAGTGTTATGCTCTCATGCTCCACCGCTAGACGACGACTCATGCTCTATGGACAAGGGCATCATCTTGAAAGATACCCCTCTCTGTCGGAAATGAACAACATTGGGCGAAGATGATCATCCAGTACCTATAAGTACAAATTGACATCGACCTTGCTGTCTAAGGGCATGAGTGCACACAAACCACGCTAGAACATGTAACAAACACCATTATGGAACCACCTGAACGTCTGCACTGTTGGAACAAAGCACTCAGGGCTGTAGTTTTTTTAGGTTGGCACCACATGTACATTCACCCATATGTGAAGATGGTGAAGGATGATTAATCTGACAATTATATTTCACCACAGATTGGTAGTCCATAGCTTATGCCCTTTGTACCACTGGACAATCAGCATTGCCAGGTGTGAGGAGCAGTTTGTGCATGGTAACCTATGGTATCCTGCTCCATAGAGTTCTCAGCAGACCGTTTTTGACTATTTTCAGACTTGAACCCAATTGAAGAGGGCAGTACACAAGCAAAGACCAAAGGATCGAAGGATGTTTAAAGATTTCGTATGGAAGAATAGTAAAAAATCCCCACAATATGTTCACCAATTTCATAAAACACTATTAAAACCAACATGCTAATGCAGATGTACTTTTGTTGGACTTTATTTAAAATACTTAATAGGGGTCTCAATAATTGTGACATATCTTTTTGGGGGAAAAATACATTACTTTTCTTTGTACAATTGTCATAATATAAAATAATATAATTTTTGGAGCACAGTTCACAACCTTGTTTATTTTATACAGCCCTTTTTGCATATCTTTATCAAGCGTCTAAATAATTGTGGCATTGACTGTATATATATATATATATATATATATATATATATATATATATATTTATATATATATATATATATATATATATATATATATACAGTGGCTACTTTATTAGGTATACCTGTACACCTGCTCGTTAATGCAGTTATCTAATCAACCAATCATGTGGCAGTAACTCAGTGCATAAAAGCATGCAGACATGGTCAAGAGGTTCAGTTGTTGTTCAGACCAAAAATCTGAATGGGGAAGATATGTGATCTAAGTGACTTTGACCGTGTAATGATTGTTGGTGCCAAACGGGGTGATGTGAGTATCTCAGAAACTGCTGATCCTACAGTCTCTACAGTTTACAGATTAGAGTTAGTGAGAGAGGTTCTGAGGAGAATGGCCAGACTGGTTCAAGCTGACAGGAAGGCGACAGTAACTCAAATAACCACGTGTTACAACAGTGGTATGCAGAAGAGCATGTGTGAATGCACAACACGTCGAACCTTGAAGTGGAAGGGCTACAGCAGAAGAAGACCACACTGGGTTCCACTCCTGTCAGCTAAGAACAGGAATGTGAGGCTACAGTTAGCACAGGCTCACCAAAACTTGACAGTTGAAGATTGGAAAAACATTGCCTGGTCTGATAAATCCTTGACATCTGTGACATGCAGATGGTAGGGTCAAATTTGGTGTAAACAACATTAATCTATGTATCCATCCTGCGTTGTGTCAATGGTTCAGGCTGGTGGTGGTGGTATAATGGTGTGGGGAATGTTTTCTTGGCACACATTAGGCCCCTCAATACCAATGCCACAGCCTACCTGAGTCTTGTTGCTGGCCATGTGCATCCCTTTATGGCCACAGTCTACCCATCTTCTAATGGCTACTTCCACCAGGATAATGCACCATGTCACAAAACACACGTCATCTCAAGCTGGTTCCATGAACAATGAGTTCAGTGTGCTCCAGTAGACCCCACAGTCACCAGATCTCAGTCCAATAGAGCACCTTTGGGATTTGGTGGAATGGAAGATTCGCTAAATGAAAGTGCAGCCAACAAATCTGCTGCAACTGCATGATGCTATCATGTCAACATGGACCAGAATCTCTGAGGAATGTTTCCAGCACCTTGTTGAATCCATGCCACAAAGAATTCAGGCTATTTTGGGGGCAAAGGGGGGTCCTACCCAGTACTAGAAAGGTGTACCTAATAAAGTAGCCACTGAGTATATATATACTGTGTATATATATATATATATATATATATATATATATATATATATATATATGCTGGGTGTGGCCAGTCTCATTGACATTGAAACGTATTTTGATGACATGATTGTAAAGGTGATTTACAGGGAAGTATTATTACAAGGAAGTATTAATATTTCAGTTAGTAATGATTTTTTGTTCTTTAAACATGTCAAGGGCTTTCCCTTGTTGATTTAGTGTCCGCCGAGTAAGGGCAGGGCCACTTCATATAAATGCAGTCCAACCCAACCAGACTTCTTAACATGGCTTTAAAGACGTCTCAAGCGGTCTGCATAACCTGCGTCCAGGAAAAGAAAATAGTCAGAAGCAAATAAAAACACAAGAATAGTGTTTCCTCTCATCCTGCTTTGAAGGCGGACCTCATGTGGCAGGCACTCATTTGAGATGTGTGAGAAAGCTCGTCCGCTCCCTCCAGGGCACCCGGACTCACAGATCTTCTCTCCTGACTGCGTGTGAGGGAGACTTTGTGTTTGCATAACTTCCACCCGAGCCCCGCGCTGGGTACCAAACCTTCCCGCTGTCTGGATTTTATTTAGAAACCGAAGGTCAGTAGGAAGAAGCAGGATTTTGAGCGGATCCCAGGAGGAGAGCTTTACGAGGAATGGGCTCGGCTGGGGACGTATGCGGGCGGCGGAAATGCACACAGAGAGCTGGAAACGTTGCTGAAAGCTTGCCTTTGTGTGACCCCCCCACACACACACCCTACCCCACCCATCTTAAAAAGAAAAGCCCATACCCCCAAACTAGGGCAGTGCTCAGTTAGATTTGGACTTTATTTGTTCTTCAGGTTTTTACCTGAAGAACAAGTACATCCCTGCATATCCTGATTTACATATTTCACTATGTTACATTACATTGCATTCATTTAGCAGACGCTCTTCTCCAGAGCAGCTTACAAGGCATATCGATACAGATCTAAATGAGTTTCTCTGTGAACAATGGAGGATGAGTCTGAGCCTGAATGGCCCTGAGGATTGATTGCTTATCCAACTTGACGTGACTTGTATATATTCAGTCTTGCATTATATATATTCAGGATTAACTTGTATATATTCATACTTATATTTATATATTCAGGATTTACTTTTATATATTCAGGGTTAACTATTTTATATTCATGATTTCTATTTACTTTTATATATTCAGACTTGCATTTATATATTCTGGAGGCAGGCTTGTGGCTCTAGCCTTGGTACCGAGCTGTCGCACAAGTTGAGTGACAGGATCAGGACTATCAAGACTATCAGGAAATAGTTACAACTAGACCCGCCCACTTTTAACCAACCCCTTCCCCACCCCCCCAAAAATACAATCCGGCTATGCCACTGGTATACACACACACAGACAGACACTTTATATTCCTGTCTCCAAAGCTACTTTCAGCTCCTTGAATCCATCACTGAATTTGCTCCAAAAACTGTACATGGAAAACTAAATTCTAAAACTATTTTTGAACCAGTTACTGATACTTCTTTCAATATGAGCCAGCTTTGAGGGCTTTGAATGTGTTTCCTTATATAATCTTCATTGGCACGTCAGTCTTTAGGAATGATGAAATCTGTATCCTCTGAAAATATATGTACACTTTAAATATGTACATTTTAAAATACCTGAACAGCAAGTATCTAAGACCAATTTCAGTTCACTACAATGTGCACTAAATTATTTTGTGCTTTTATTTCCAAGTTTATATGTATATCCCTTGAGTTTCCTACATCTTCTTTTTGATTGTGCTGCCTTCATTTCTCTCAGAAGCGGTGTATGCAAACCTGGCGTGTAGGGATGAACCTCTGCTTATGTAGCTAAATGAAAATAATAATAATGTAAAGATTAGTCAGTTTTTTGCCTCATACATATTTTAGTGGGTTTATGTATTAATTGGATTAATGGGTTCTACAAATGTATCCGGATACATTGTTTAAACACTTTAAAATTAATTTTGTGCTTTAATTGCACCTGTCGGAAAAGCTAGCTAGCCAACTAAGAATTAGCCTACTTCTGTATGAATGACCATACAAAAACAGACAATTTAAAGTGCTAATTGCACATGTCATGTTAATGAGCTCCCATATAGCCTACTAGCTAACTACAAATGACTTATAGACAATTACCTTTCAGAACCAGTAGTTCCATCTAGCTTCAGCTAACCTTCTCTAATGAGTTTAATTTGCACCCTGTCACCAGCGAGCACAGGTCATGAGGGGGCATGACGCCACAGCCATGACCCCAGTGGAGACAAATGACCTCCCCTCCTGGGATAATATGGACTTCTGCATACAGCTGTTATGACTGACCAGAAACCATATAGACAGGAAGAAAATGCTATGCAAATTTCCTCTAATTCAATCATACATACTGTATAATATAACTAATGATTATAAATCTGGATATATAAACAAATGAATAACATGAAAGATATAGGACATAAAGGTCCCATTTTATTTCTGAGTATCAAGTAGGAAGGCAGTGGTTATCATGTTTATTATTTGGTATGATTTGGTCGGGAATGGTACCTGCAGCTATATATGGGGCAAAATTGACATGCTGACCAGGAAGCCACTGAAGATATGGAACAGTATTATGTTTAAATGACTGTCGGGGTAGGTCAGGTTTGTACTTTATGTATAGTAATTAGCTAGGTAGAAAAAATGATAAATCAGATTATCCAGAATAACAGGAAAATTGATGTGCCCTTCACTGGACATTTGACATTAGGTTATTGGTTCAGGGTCATTGGATCATTTCATTGTAACCGAGTGGCCTGTCCTTTCTAACCGAAATCTCCAACTTCTGGCCCAAAGGGAACTCATTGGGCACCTAAAATACATGCTGCTTTCCTTAATATACATAAAGACACATAGGCTGTTCTGGGTTCCCTACCACTGACTGGTTTTATGACACCAGAGCACTTGGGTATGTGGGTTAATGGAGCCAGCTTGGTCAACATGAACCAGAGGGTTAATACTTGTCCATTTTGAGTTCTCTAAAGTTGAATGCTCTAAAGTTCCCTATTGTTGAATTTTGAATCTGTGAAATTAAATTCACAACATCAATTGAATGGCCTTAATCCCACATAATTAATGGTTGTTGAGGCTTCGCAGTTGGGAATTTAAACATTCTTTGCCCGAAAATGGAAATCTCACTACTATTCCCGAAGCAGAATTACTTCGTAAGCTATTAGTGTTTGGTTTCCTTCAAAAGGGCTTTAAACAATGAATATTTTGATAACAGAACAGAAACAGTTACTTTATCACTTTTGATAAGCCATTGCTTGCCATCCAACCCCTTCAGTGCTCCAAATTGATGCAGTCAGGAGGTTTAAATTAGAATTATTATATTTAATAATAATTAATACTTTACATGTGCAAAATATTATTATACATGTAGGCCTACAACATTTAGGAATCTTCTGTTCCTTGTTCCCTTGGTTATCTTTCAGAGGGTTAACCTGTTATGAGGGGATAATTAAAAGGAAGAGTTAGCTCAAATTCAGCGGACAGCCCAAAATGTTTGTGAAACTATTTTCCTTGAACAGTGAAACCTGAACGGCTATTATGAAAGTTCCAAATTGTTTGCATTAAACGTAAACAAACACATCTCCTTCAGGCCAGCACCATCCAACGTTCGCCACACACAAAATGTTCAAATCAACTGTTCGCTTATGTTCGCAAACGTTCGTGGCTAACAGAAAAAAAGTTTTAAATTGTTTGCAAATGTTTGTGAACATTCGCCTTTACTTTCCAATTTCAACGCACCTCTGGTTTCCATAATCTGCTACCCAAGATAATATGTACAGTTTTGTTGTTGTGCAGATGTTGTTTTTGTTTTCAGTTTAATCTCGAGTTTCATGAAAGGAATTGTACAACTTATTGTTTAAAGCAGAATTAATAACTTGTCTTTGGCATAACTTGTTTTTGTCAGATAAATCTGTCTTAGAGCACAAATTAATAAAAAAAACATGTTTTTATTTTACATGCATTCATGATTACGCATAGAAACCAAAGGGAATTTAGGGGTAAAACATTGCTTTAGGCTATATTGTCAATGACGGAACTATTTACTCTGTATTATGTAAACAGGAGGGAAAAAAGTCATAAAAACCAATGCTACTTGATATGTATGTTCTACTGCCCTTCAGATTTCTTTTTAGTTACTGTAAACAGAGATTTCTGATGTCTTCAGACAAAGGCTTGATGTTTAATATTGAGATGAACATTTTACATTTACAGCATTTAGCAGATGCTCTTATCCAGAGCGACTTACACAGTTTACATTTCTTTACATACAATCCATTTCTACAGCAGGATATTTTACTGCAGCGATTCAGGTTAAGTACCTTACTCAAGGGTGCAACAGCAGTACTCCACCTGGGAATAGAACCAGCAACCTCTGAGTTACAACTCCAGTACCTTAACCATTACACTACACTACCGCCTCAAGGAGTTCAAGGAGTTGAGATGGACAAAACAATGCCTTAATGATACAGATATTTAAGTCATCAGAAATAACAGACAGTGCTGAGGAACTGTATACAAACTTCCAAAATATTGAATTCTACAGTATAACATTAACAATCGCTATGCAACATTCCTATGGAGTTTAACCTCTATGGAGCATGTTCTCTTTTAACATGCTAGTTGACTTCAAATATACTGTACAAAAATGAAAACCCTGGAGCGAAACTGATAAGGGAAAAGTTCTTGCAGGGAACACAGGCCGAACCCTATAGCCTAGACATTGCAGGTTCTTGCTTGGGCTATGTCATGAGCTGACTATTAGTGTAAGTCCACACTGGCAGGGCAAGATTGGCTTTGTCCTGTCAGGGAATGATGTGGGTTTAAGTTGGCCAGGGTGCCATGGGTTGCCACTGCATTATTTTGTCCCAACAAAACAGCAGGTACCCACAATCTAACAGAAATATGCTTATCTTACAACTAGCACCTGCTCTCTTGTAGTACTATGTGGCCTGCAGGGTGTAAAATATTCACTGTGACAAGGAAAGTGCAGCGGAAGAGTTCACATGCTTCAGCTGCAGAGCTCCTTGCATGGGTCCAGGTGACAGCGGTGACTTGAGAGAGGTACAACACTGGTTTACTGGGTGTGTGGGAGGGGTGCCTACTGATATATTTCATGGGGGGAAAATCTGTCAAGATCAGAAATCAGTCAAGCTTGTGTTAGAATCAGGACTTGTGTGTGAGGCGATGAGTGATTACACAAAATGACTTAGTGTGGAGAACTCACATATACAACTGATAACTGCTAATGTATTAAAGTTCTGTAGTGTGCTTGGAATTATGGCCAAGCAATCATATTTATACTTAATTGGCTGATGGTTAATACTCAACATTTTTGCCTATACAAATATGGCATGTTTCTTTTTTTTTTTAAATGTAATGTTCAAACCACTGAATGATACTAATAATGGAATATAATATAATAGTAATAATGATAATAATAATGAAACTAACAATTCATCTCTAAAATGTAAGGACAAAGCACATTACAGTAACATGGAAAATTCCTTGCAGGCAAAATAGTATTTTTCTTTTAAACAAATTCACCCTAGAAGCATATTCAAAATGAAATGATACATAACATCCCAGATCATCAAATAACCTAAATTGTTGCCTACTTATTTTACCACAGGGCCTTTTTTTGTTTGTTTGCATTGTTCTGATTATTATACAAAAATCTTCTTGTAATAAATATCATCATACTTGGGGCTATAACAGTGCTTTATTCCCCTCGTGTTCCATTCCACTTGTATTAGTAATTTACCTGTTTGAAGTTTGTTCCTCCACCTCAGTTAAAAGAGTCTATGGTTTGATCTTCAGTGATTCCGGAGATGAACAAAAAAGATACCATTTCATGGTCCCTCTCTGGCTCCGTGTGATTTGTGTACAGGCAGTTACATCATCTGTGGATTGCACAATATTTCTTGCTTTGCTCAGTTGGGCTTCAGGGAGCATGAAATGATTACATTGCGCTTCCAATTTTTGCCTCTATGCCTGTTAACATGTTCATTTACAGTAATGTGTACAATTCCCTGGTTGTGATATATACAGTTTTGAGAAGCAGCTATAAGAAATTGACCACAGAGGTTGACGTAATCACACTGTTTAAACTTTGTAGTCATATATTAGCATCAGCACAGGTTAGCTCCAAATGCACATTTTTACAGGAATGTGGCTACAATCCTGCTCTCAATCGACTTCACATTCGCAGAAATTAGAAGAGCAAAATTAGGTGCATGGATCTGGCAATACTCCATGGTCCAGCAGGTGAGCTAATTAGTGAAATCAGGTGGTGTAGTGCGTGGTTGGAGCAAGTACCTGCAGACACTGTGGCCATCGAGGCCTGGAATTGAATAATCCTGATAGGGAAAGATAAATGGCAATAAATACAAAGCTATTCCGAATGGCCACCTTCATCTTATTTTGAAGCATTTCTATCCTGATGGGAGTGGTCTCTTGCAGGATAACAATGCCCCCACAGGGCACTAGTGAATGGTTTGATGAGCATGAAAATGATGTAAACCATATGCCATGGCTGTCTCAGTCACCAGATATCAACCCAATTGAACACTTATGGGAGATTCTGAAGAGGCACCTAAGCCAGAGTTTTCCACCACCATCAACAAAACACCAAATGATGGAATTTCTCATGAAAGAATGGTGTTGCATCCCTCCAATAGAGTTCCAGATACTTGTAGAATCTATACCACTTACTTACAGTAGTGAATGCATACATTTTTCAGTATATGTGGTCCCAATGGGAATCGAACCCACAACCTAAGCATTGTCAGCACCATGCTGTACCTACTGAGCCACAGAGAACCATCATAAGACTGAAAGTGATGGTTGTTTAAAGATAAATCATCTTTAGCTGTTGTGAGACATATGGTTCCCATTGATTCTAACTTGACAATGTGCATCAAGAGCTGTTTTTCTTTTCTCCAGCACTGGTAGGTAATTATTCTGTCATACTCCTTAGAAGCTGACAAATTATTTGCTGTTAAATACAAAGTGCATTTCAGTGTTATTATAATTTAGATTTACATCCTTATCAAATGTGACTTAAGGTACAAGACATCTATGTATACTTTGCAACAAATACATGTATGGACAAATGACAATATATAAGAAAAATGGCAAGAAAAAATGTTAAATTCTTCCAACTTTCACTGCGAATGGGAGGCCTCTTGGTCAATAAAATATCGACACAGCATCATCTTTTACCTGCCTTCGATACAAGTCCACATTTTTTGGAAACATTTTCCCTGAAACAGAACATTAACAGAGCACAATGGCTAATTGATCGTTAGTGTGAAGTCTTGTCAACCAATATTGTGTACCCATTGCAAGTCAGGGTTGGACATGGGAAACTGATACATACTGTGTCTAATCTTAATACAAACATTTGACCTTAAATTAAAGGTTGTCCTACATATTTTATTATGAATAATAATAACAGATTACATTTTATATAGCACCTTTCAATGAACTCAAAGTGCTTTACAGGGAAGGGGGAAAACTGACCTCAATCACCACCAATGTGTAGCAACCACCTGGATGATGCACAGCAGCCATTTTGCATCAGAATGCTCACTGCACATCAGATGAGGTGGACAGGGGAGAAACTATTGAGCCAATTAAAATGGGGGATGATTAGGTGGCAGATTGAAGGAGCATTTCAACAGAACACCTTAGGGAACACTGTAGGGTACCCCCTACACTCTGAGATAAGCCAAGATCTTGGTTGAACATCTTACCTGAAAGACAGATTTCCTACAGTACATTCACTACACTGGGTATGATTGTTTTAGTTCAGAGGGAAGACTGCCCCCCTACTGGCCCACCAACTCCACTTTCAGCAGCATCTTCATTTTCCCAGGAGGTCTTGCATCCAAGTACTAACCAAGCACACATCTTAGCTTAGCTTCAGCCATTCATCAGGAGCAAGGTACTTGGTGGTATGGTTGCTGGCTTGAGAAGCAGCTGAACAACTTAACTGGGTTGATTCATGTGCAAATGAAACAGAAAAGGAAAATAAAAAGGCATTGATTTATGTCACACACTGACAGCAATATTTTTAAAGTGAGTTTTTGGCAAGTGGTGAAAGTGTCATTTTGTTGGGAATGCATATTCACCATTTGCTGTAATGTTAAATGATGCAACAAAAAAAATACCACTGAGAGATTGTATGAACTATACTTGCTGTATGACGGTGCAGTAATGTGGTGGTCCTCAGAATACGAATGGACATTCCAAACTGGGAGAGTAAAATTTGGGATACAAATGAACAGTTTTGAATAAATGTGCTTAATGCTTCAACTAAGGGCTGCAGCTGGTTTATAAATGCTTGTTCTGTCACATTTCTCTACAGTTGCCTAATTGTACATGTTAGCAATGTACAGAGCCACTGACTGAGTTTCTAGTTGTATTAGGGAGAGTGAATTATTTATATGTGGTTAAAATTTTTTTGAAATTAAACAATTTTTCCATGCTGAAACTTGTGCTTACATATAATGCATGGCTGTTTGAAATAGTAAATGTAAAATAGTAAAAATGAGTAAATATTTAAATATTTGTATTTGACCTTTCCAACAGAGGAGTATTTTATTGAATAGTTATTGCTTTATAATATATTTAGAGTTCATGTTCTGCTGAACAATATATTGAAGTATTTTAATTTCACCTGCAAAATAGAGGAGTATTGTATTTAATAATTATTGATTTATAATATATTTAGAGTTCATGTTCTGCCAAACAATATTTACTTTTATAATGTTATTTAATTATTTTGATCAAAATAGATTTAATGGAATTACCACGATCACTATCTCTGTACTGCTACTACTACTTATACTACTGCTACTACAATTAACAAGAATAATGTTGTAAGCTATCCAAAGAAAATTGCATTGGATTTTCTGTCCTTTATTGGAGGTGCCAATTTTTTAAAAATATAGTTTGACAATATTTAAAATCTGTTATCCAAATCTCTTAAAAGCTCACACAATTATAGGCAATTTAAGTTTAAATCTAGTTCTAAAGCAGCTGTGCAGTAAATTGAGAAACAGCAGTCTGGAACTAAACAGTTTCCCTACCTGCACTTTCACACTACAGTGGGTATCTTTCATACATGAGTCATACCAGAATACACCCAGAAGCTACACAAGACCCTTTCTCTCGACTTAAAAGAAAGTACTAATGTGTGCAAATGTTTGTTAAAACATGGCATTAATATGATATTGAATGACTGCCCAACTCCTACAATGCAGCCAATGGAGACGCATATCCCAAGAGAGGCTGCCATGTTTGAATACCCCAAAAGCAACCCCTCAGTGTGATGAGCCATTTCTTGTTTTGAAGTTTGTCCCCTGTGGTAAAAAAAATATAATATCTCCCACCTTTCAACCCCCGTGGTTACACCACATACATGAAATGTATTGAATTTCCCACAATAGTTTAAATTTTTTTTAAGAACATAAGATTATATGTTTGTAAGATCATTGAGAGATTTTTATGAAATGTATTTGGTGTAGTGTAAATATGTATGGCTACTTACCTGACCATGGAGAATGCTGTTCTGCTATTTACCCAACAGAGGGCAGCATTCACTTGCTGTGTATTTAGAAAAACCCAAACAGGCACTAGCAATAAAGGCTCAGATAGATTTACACTCATCTCACCTTCCTCCAATTCCAGAGCTCATTCAATGGCTTGTCATCTAAGCCCATAACTTCTTCATACCATCCTGTGCACCCATCCATCTCATCACAGCTTTAGCAGGATCAGACCAAAATGGACTTTCAGCTGTATCCAATATACTGTGCATTCCCCACTGGACACCTCATTTTCTGCTAAAATTGTAAGCTCACACGATCGCTGGCTAACCAGTCCTGTCCCTATAGGTGTAGATTTGCCACATTCAAAGGAAAAACAGTTTGTTCCTGGTAACAATAATGCAATGTTCTGTGTCCTAAGGGTGGTAAGTCCACAAAGATCCCCCACCCCCCAATCAAAACATGGTGTTTCCAGAACTGTGAATTAGTCAAATCAATACCACTACTAATAGGAATGCTACCACTACTACTGTTGCTGCTGCTGCCTCTCCTAACACTACTACTATTATCACTAAATAAATCAGCCTCAAATATGGAATGAACAAAATAATACTGTTGCCTCTTGGTTACAATAATCATAGGTACATTTTAAAGTTTGTTTTCAACCTAAATACATTTACCCAACACCTGCATTGCTATACACAACATGAATGTTTGGAAAATGGAATGGAAAAGCACAGGCAAATCGGGATCATGAAGGGCTACTTTGTGGTTCCTGTCGCAGGAACTGCGACCTATTACTTTAGTGGGACTTGATCAACAGATCATGTTATCCCATCAAAGGTTGGCGTTTTATTTTCACTAGCTTCGAGTGCTTTTGAATGAGGTGTTTTCTTAGGATAGCAGCACAGGTAGCTTGGCTTACCCTCAGTTTTCTTGACTAGCTAGCTAATTACCTGTTTTTTCCTCTGGGTTGTTAGTTTGCTTTGTCTCACAATTTATTGTCTTCCGCCCTAATCATGACTTCGAAACACACATCTCTGCCAGCTGAACCTGAGCCCACGACTCCACCCAGCAGTACTCTAGGGTTTAGCTGTCCTGCACCATGCTCCACAGCCCCCTCAGCCACTGACAACCCCAAGTACAGGCCCCAGGTGCCCATGGCCTTCCTGGTGCACTTCCCAATGGAACCGGAGGAATACAGGCCTCTGTTTGAGTCCCTGCCTTCTGCTGATATAAAAATGTGAAAGTCCTTGAAGACAGTCCTCCTCATAGCCCTTAATTTGGTGAAGCATGTGGGATCTCCATGCCCTCTCTATTAATCCATCCTGCATGCATTTTTTCAGCAGTTGGTGGGAAGGTGGCCTCCCTCCCCAATCCGGCCTTTACTCCTAAGGTCATTACTGCCCCATTCCATTGCTTTTTACAGTTAACAGTTAACTTTACAGTTATTGGACTCTCTGCTTTGTCATCTCCCCCAGGTTTCAGGTGCAGGCTTTTTGTTTGCTTTGGTGCTAGTTCTAAGGCTAAGGCCCTGTCGAAGGACAGACTGGCTCATTTGATTGTAGAAACGATTGAACTGGCCTACGACCGCTGTTCATTGGACCCGCCAGTGGACCTAGAGGAAAGTGGACAATGCGGCCATCTGCTATATTTTTAGTCTAGCAACATATGGCACAGAGTGCCCAGTGATCTTGATTCCAGTCAACTGCTTGAAAGGTTAGGTTTGTGAATTTATTGCAGTTTGGCTGGTTGTGCCCACTGGTTTTGGATCCTCAGTTGTTGTGAGAGATTGGTTATAGGCTGCCGCTACAGTATTTGGATCCAGGGAAGTGCCCATGCATCCGATGCTTTTGTGATCTTGTCACCGTTGATGCCAGTCGACCAGACGTGATCAATTACTGTATATGTGAGGACTCACATGTTACTGTATGGGCTCGGAGCACAGCTTTGCTGTGAGAGTGTGGAGGGAATCTGTGCTGTAGTGTAGCTTCAGAGCTTCATTTTGAAGACTCCCACTGTGGTTAAAATGATACCCCTTTATACAATAGTGCTAAGTAACAGTACTTATTGCAGGCAGGTAGTGTGAAGGATTTTGAGTTATGGTTTAGAAGGTCAACGCCAGCATTACAATACAAGACCTGAAATGTAGCACCAAGGCAATTAGAGCACCCAGCGTTGCAAGCGCAATAAAGAACAGAGAATATAGGTATTACTACAAGAAATAAGACAGATGCTCAATCATGTGACCATGCCACTCAGAGCCGAGTGGTAGAAGTTAGTTAAGGTAGTTGCCATGGAGATGAGAAAAAAGGTTACTTCCTTTTGGCAGTTAAAGAAAATTATGGGTTAAAACAAAGGCATAATGCTATTCTAGCTGTGCAGATTTGTATCTAGATGCACTATTAATTGAGCAAAGCTAATATGCATATTGTTAAGAACAATCCTACCCTGTTTAAGCACATCAACATATACTTGTAAAAATATGTTATAGAAACTGTCTGACCCTCGCATTCCACATTTGCTCATCAAAATAAGACCCCTATGATGTAATTGAAGAGCTCTGGTCTATAGATACTGTATTCCTCTGGACAGGAACTTGCAAGCCTGTACAAGGATCAATAGCAACGTCAGAACTTGCACTTGAGTGCAGCCTATCCACTGCAATAAAAACAGCATTACATACGTGTTGTGTGTCTTTACTGATTACATTACGGTTTTAGTCAGTGTTTCAGGCAAAGCGAACAAGTTATATTGGGATGGCTTACAATGACTTGGAGATTAATTTGGATCTGGTCAAATTCAGGACAAATGTATCATATTTGAATGTATCAAATGTATCATAAGTAGTTGATTGCACAGTTAACTCACCTCACCTGGATTCTTGGGCCTGGACTAGATGATGATTTTAAGGTGAAAACTATACATACTGTACATCTTGGATAAAAACAACAATTTAACAAGATTCAAGATCTGCACAAGATTTAACAAGAATATCTACTCGATTTGTCATGTTTACAGTGGCTTAATGTGATATATATGATAAAAGGATGGTAGGCAGATGCTATCTACCAGGTAGATGCACTGCCTACCTTATTTCTTGTTCACAGGCTGCCCTTTGTCTCATAACATGAAATGTCCAAGATACTTACTGCATGAATTGTGTATCCATTTACTATTCCAGGATCCACATAGCAGCCATCACAAGAAGTTGACAGTTCTCTGTGAGACCACAGAATGTGTGTCCTTAGTGCAACTGCCCATGCCACTGTTTCCTAAAAATCCTTAATTTCAGAGAGTGTGGCCATCTCTATGCCATGCATGGCAGCCATGCTGTGCCCGAGGGCAGACAGCATGACAGTCTCACACTAGGGATGTCTAAACAAACAGAACCGTGAAATGCAGGCTGTCAGCCTGCAAGTGCATCTCATAGCTTAAGCCGTCTGCAACACACACACATATCCCAGTGTGATAGCTCTTAAATAAGCCAAAAGAGGTTCTTGGTCATGGAAGCAAAATGTATTGCATATCTGAAGCTGTATGATTTTCAACTGAGCGTATGTGCGTGTGAGCATATACCCTGTATTTGTTGAATTTTTGAAGAACATTTTCAAGCCTTATAGATCAGCCAATGTATAATTGTTGTAAAATAGCTTTTTCGAACAGATGACTTGGAGAGGGCCTTATCCTTTATTGTGTATCTACTTGTTTTGGAAGCATAGTGTATCTGCATAGTGTCTGTGGGTTTCAGCTAAGGTTAAAAATAATGTGCACTCTCTCTCACAGACACTCAGTCACATGCACACACACAGCATGTTTTTGCACAATTTGTAATAGCATATGTAGTGACTGGTAACCTGGGTCCATTTGACTATGCCACCTTCTGGAGCAGAAGGAGCAGAAGGGACACCATTTAATTGTATGTAACAAAGTCTACTGACACAAGGAACTTGTCTGCAAGGAAATACTGCATTTAGCTGAACAGGGAGCTGTGGGCAGTTTGACTTTCCCCTTTTTGTTAGAAGACCCAGGTCCGCTCGGTCACGCTGGCCACGCGGATACTCAAATAAGATACTGAAATAAATAAACACAGTATAAATTAAAACAAATGCAACCCCAAAGCAGATAGACATAAAAACAGCTCTACCCAGGTAATCTGACCTATATAGTCGTGTGCCACTCATGACTCACCTTACATTACATTACATTACATTACTGTGGAGGACGTCGGTCTCGGCCACATGGGAGTGGCATGGTTGCCTGTCTTGTTCCATGTGGTAGAGGCCTTTGGAGCAGTGAGACTTTCTGGGGGCAGGTTTGGCACTCTCCCAGGGTGTGAGAGTGAACTGTCGCCCGGAAGGGAGCTTCAAAGGCCTTAATTGGTTTAATTATTATTTAATTGATATAGAAGTCAATTGGCTGATTGGGTGTCTGGGTGAGAATGTGAGTTGTGATTGTGATTGGGTGATTGCCTCACGAGTCCCACCTGAGCCAGGCAGAAACTAAGCCTATTTAAGAGCAGGTGGGGCGAGTGGGGAATCAGTCAGTCTTGTCTTGATGTGTGTGTGAGTGCGCGTGCACGTTTTATGTGGAATGTTTGATGTTGGATGTTTAATGTTGTGGAGTTTTGTGTGCGTTTGTCGAAAGTGACTGAGTAGAGTGCTTCCTGTGTGAGTGAGGAAGAGGGAGAGGGGGTGCGCTTTAGGTGTCCGCCTCTCTCCTCGGGTGTGATTATGGAGGAGCGGGAGGGTGCCCTGGAAGAGGGTCCGCCGCCCTCGGTTTTAGTGGAAAAGAGCTCGCACTCGACAGTGGAGAGTGTCTGAGCAAGCCCAAGAACTCACCGGAAGAGTGAAGTATCTTGAGAGCCGATTGCCAGCACTCTCACATCCTGGGAGTGGCGAGTGTCTCTGGAATGAATGCGTAAGAGAACTCGAACTGGAAAAGTTCGAGTGTCTCAGTATGAATGGGTGGGAAGCACTTGAAAGGTCACTGGATATGTGTGTGCCTGAGGAGGTTCCAGGGGAACTCTGGAGGAAGAGGCGCGGTGTCCCGTAAGTTTGGTTACTTTAACTTGTTATTTTCATTTGTTGTTTTTACCCGAAAAGCTTCGGCGCAGTAGGGTGAAGATTTTGTCTGTGTTTGTGTTCGTCTTTGTTATATGTTAACCTGCTACTCCCACTGTCTCTCTCCCATGTCTGGGGGGAGAGACAGAAAAACAAATAAATAAAATCCGGTCCGTAGACCGACAAACTCCACTCCGTGTCTCCTGGCTGTTCTGTTCCCATTCAGGGTTTGTCACGCGGCGTGTGACAATTACATTACATTGCATTACAGGCATTTAGCTGACGCTCTTATCCAGAGCGACTTACACAGGTTCACATTTCTTTACATACAATCCATTTATACAGCTGGATATTTTACTGAAGCAATCCAGGTTAAGTACCGTGCTCAAGGGTACAACGGCAGTGCCCCACCTGGGATCGAACCTGCAACCTTTGCGTTACAAGCCCAGCTCCCTAACCATTATGCCAACGCTGCCGCACCATGTCACTAATTAACCATTAGCCAACTAGCCTACCACTTGTAAACACCAGTTCCCCACACTGACACTAATTAGCTATTAGCCAACTAGCCTACCACTAGCAAACCCCAGTTCTCCACATATACTGTACATCCCTCAATATATATATATATATATATATATATACTGTATATATAGCAAAATGTATTACTGAATAGGGGAGACCAGGGATGGTTGTCACAGTTTCTGTTATTTCTCAATCACAATTAATATTATTATATTATTTAAGGTCTTAACCAACGACAAATGAACAACAAATATCTCAGGTAGGCTGGTTGGCTGTCACAATGGTACAACTATCTATTTGTACAAACAAAATGAAACAAATAGTCTAGAGTTCATTTTATTTAATTAAACATAGTATGGTTAAATTAAATTCAACCTAAATTCTTAACAGCCTCCAACTTAATTTTAAACATTTCTTCCATATGAATACAGAATTGAACACATACAGGTAACTGCCAAAATGATACATCCCTCCAATATTATTTCAGACACTTATTGAATCTATGCCAAGACACATTGGAGCTGTTCTGGCAGCTCGTGGTGGCCCAATGCCCTATTTCGACATTTTCCTTTATTTTGGCACTTACCTACAGTATGCTATATCTGGACTGAATATAAATTGACTGAGTATGCTTGTAAATGGTTAAAAACCCTCCTAACAAACACATGCTAACATGAGTGAAACAAAGGTGAGAACCAACCCCAAAACCAATGTGACAGTTTTCCCTGACCAGACTTCTTTGATTCTTAAAAAAAATATGATTCTCATGCCCACATCTCATAGTCTAGTGTCATCAACATATAGCAGTTCCCTGCCACGAATCATCATTCTTTTAACTTTGTGGCTACTCCAATATAACAGAGATGTGTCCCATATTTTTGCTATGAAAAATATCCAAACTGTGGCATTGTTCTCGAACAACAAAATGGAGGCTCTCTGGTAAAGAGGGTACACATTGTATTGTCCAATTTGGGTTGTAGCTCCCTCTAGATTAAAAGTTATGAGCCTGGGCCTGCTGTTGGCTCAGTCATCAAGGCACTCACCTTAAATGCAGGCTGAGCTTTATAACCTGGGTTCGACTCTTGAGCCGTGTCATTGGCCGTGTCATATGACCTGGAGCGCAGTGGCTGAACAAATTGGCTTCGTTCTGCAAGGGATTGGGGTGAGTAGGTCGGTCAGGGATTTCCTTGTCTCCCGTTCTCAGGCACCCTGCGATTCGTCAGCCGTCTGAAAGCTCTTTGGATGATGTCAGTCGGGTAGCGGGCATCTCACTTGTAATAGGAAAAATAGATGTTGACTGTGTGCAAGTGTATCAGAGGATTGCATTCATCTTACTTCAGCACTCCAGCATGAGTACAGTGGTTGTGGCGGTGAGACGAGCCTCACATACAATTGGCGATTCAAAAAAGAGGGATAAAAAGGGGGGAAAAGCTTTTTTAGTTATGAGCTCTGTGACAAATCCGCCCCAGTCATCCATACAACTATACCAAACATATAATAGCAATTTAAATTCAGTTAATTCAAATGAATTCAGTTGTACCAATACAATTCATTTTATTTTGTATGCACATCCAGAAATGCAAAACATTTGCATTTTGAAAGAGAGAAAACCTCAAACTTTTAATCACTTCCAGAGATATTTGTATTTGCAGTTTATTTAATATAGCACATGCTGTACACCAGGATAATACATTAAACCTTTGACAGTAACAATTTCTATTAATGGTTCTATATACAACTATCATAAAATTACATAACACCTTCAGTGTGTTATGCATTTGTTTGTGTGTTTAAACACGCATAAATTCTTCTGCCAACTAACATACTCTAAGAGTATGTTATGTCACCCATCCTTACGTGATAGCAACGCAGAATAAATAAATCAGTATGTCATAATAATATTAAATGTTATGACTGTTGATAGAGCACACTCTCTAACAGGTTATGCCAAGTAGCATTTTTGAATGCTTATGTAGTGCTTATGAAGGCATTATGTAGTGCTTAATAAGTAGAGTGAGCAAATTTACAAAACCTAAAACAGGGAGAGAAAAAAATATATCAGTACGGTGTTGTTCCTCAACAGGTCTCTTTTTTTGACAGGCACTTTGAAACTATATTAAATCAGCTTCTCCTATTTAGTCACATCATTAAACCGTAAGAGCGGTTGGTTCCTTGCTGTACTTGAATTGAGGGCTACATTGGCATGCCACTCAGGTCGGTATGGAATCTAACTGCAGTGAGCTTGGTCCTTGACTTGAATGGCTTTAGAGTCAGTGACTTCCAGATGGAAAAGAAATATAGCACTAGTATAAAATCGTCCATCAAAATTGAAGGACAAAGCACACTGTGGTTGAACTGAAAATGGGTGTTAGTGGGAAGTCTGAAGAGCTCACAACAACCGCCTTGTTGGTTGTTGTGAGCTCAACAACCAACTAGGCTCCAGACCTCTTGGTATTATTGCAGTGTGTCACAGTTAGAGGCATAGTGACACTTGAGCCTTGATTCAATCAACATTAGTCTTTTACATGGACTTGCAAACTAATGCAAGTATTCATTTTTTATAGACTCACAGTTTGGCAAGTTCTAAAATTGGCAAAATGAACTCACCAAACTTTTTTTGATAAGAAGAAAAATCTCACATTTCATTATGAGAGTTAAGTAAAGTCAATTTAGTACAAGTTAAGTAAAAATGTTGATTGTGGCTAAGGCCAAGATTCGAACACATCTTTATGAAAGCAACCAAGCTGATAAGTAACCATATCTTGAAAGAGCATTAGACAATCGCATTACATCATCAATAAAATCTCAGTCACAATTTCCATCCATTCCAGACATTCCTGGTCATTTGTTTGAAGAATAAACAATCCATCACAGGGCATACTATTAGACTCTCCAAAGCCTAATAACTGTGGGAGAAAGATTCGGACACGGGAGAACATGTTACAAAGATTGAGGCGACAGTGATTTGGAGTCACAATTTATTTAGACACTTATTTGTTTGAAGAATAAACACTGCACTATTGCCAAAGAAGAAACTACAAAGATTAGAGAGATTTGGAACTTTTAACAGAAGAAACTCTTTTACTCCAGCCTGGCTTACCATGTCTCTGCTTCTGTTGTCTCAAGGCTCTGCCGCTGACAGCTAAATCATTAAGGAAAAGAAAATTGCCCAAATGACAAATACAGCAACTATGTTTAATGGCAAAATAATTAAATTAAGTGCAGAAAAAGTCATGAGTGCAAATAAGGAGAAAGGAAGGACTGAGGTTAGAATTTAAATTAACCCTAAAATAAGAAGCACTGGAGTAGTGCTCTGATTCCTCCATTAAAGGCCTATGTGAAATACGGAGGATTGCTGTAATAGAGGGATTTGCAGCATTTGATTTAAATGCTGACAAAGTAAACCAACTTTCTCCAACAAAGTTCTCAAACTTTTCAGTTGGACTGAATTTCGATTCTAGTTGTGGATCCGGGCTTTAAATACTGTCCTCGCGGCAGCACAAACTATTGTCATCACAACAGTGTGCTCAAGTTCAAGACACTTAGCGTTGGCTGAGTTTAAAGTAACTTTTGGCGAATTGAGGGTCAGTAGAGAGCAGTATCAGAATACCAGCGTTGGCTGAGTTTTTTTCCCAATTTAGTAGCCAATTATACTATTTTATTTTCAATTCCCCACCCTCACGAGTCCGCTGACCGTCTTCCGGGAACGAGGTATTCCTCAGCCTTCTTTCGAGACGGAGATCTTCCACGGACTCCATTAACCTTCTCCTCGGCGGACTCGTGCCGGCTCTCCCTCCCCCTCCCCCGGAGGCGGACAGCCAAAATACCAGTCGTTTTATTGAGACACATTTTACCAGCGTTTTATTGAGACACATTTTACAATGAGTGTATTGCTTTTTGTAAGAGAACACTTTTCATAACATCATAGCCAGACTGCCAGAGTCACCTTTGTTCGAGCCGTTTTTGATACTGGTTCTTTCACGACATTCCAAATGACTTGTGGTTTTAGAGAAGAGATACGAATTCTTATTTAATTTGCTATAATATGTGCTGAACTGTGAAATTTGTTTGTAAGCTCTCCACTAGGTACACAAGTACCACCATTTTGTTTAAAATCATGTTCCATTTCCATATTGCCCTGATCAATATTACATTATTTCTAGCAGACAGCCTCACCTAGGGTGACTAATATAGCTTATATTTGTTTATGCTATCCTATTACCCAGGCTGATATGCAATGAAGAATGGCATATTATGCACATTGCTCAAGGTTATAATAGAACGCTATAATAGAAGCTTCTGGTTAGGAGCCACGACAAATCATAGAAAATCCTGAAAGAGAACACACAGCCCTTTACTACATTAGGAAGCACTAGGCAAATATTAATGAGGTGTCATAAATACTCTTTGACAGAATATCTCCATAAATATGTAATAAATACAATTAAGATGCAAGAATGCCAGAAATTAGACAAGGACCAACCAGGCAACAATTCAATGGTTGAATGTGATTTACATCACTGACAAGCTGAATGCCTAGGGTACAAACACATAGTTTTCTGTGTAGGTCATATTTTGCTTTCTACGTAGTGTTCTATGCCTAAATATGAGTGCATTTTAGCAATGTGCTGAAGCTCTGAAGCAGTTTTGACTGTGGTCCAATGGTGATTTCTCAAGTTTATTTTTTAAAGATGGTTTGGAGACCATTTTTCATTTTATCAATACAGCACACACAAAGAAGAAAAGGTCAATTTCAGTCCTCAGGTGCTGCAAGATCAGCTGAAATTAGGTTTTATTCTTGTCTTCATTGTAACCTTGAATTAGAACTTAAATGTAAAATCTGCAGGACCCCTCACCCTTGAGAACACAAATGTCATATTCCCGACTTTAAGGTGAAATTCGGACTGAAAACCAGTGTGACATCCAGATTTCTAATGTTTAAAATTTCTCTCATCTTTCTTTGCTTGGATCTTTCATTTTTGCAATACACCTTTGGGCCAACAGGGGGCAATATGTACTTGTCTGGCCAGAGCAGTTCAGAAGTTGAATGCACATTCAGCTGTGGGTTGAATGACAATAAGAATACACATTGCTGTTCTGACAATATGCACTTTCAAAATAGATACCCAAAACTCTTAACACAATGAGTTAACACAACAGCAATGTGTGCACAAGATGTAATTTATGCAGGTCGGTGAACATTACCTTTCCTACAAAACAAACATACAATCAACTGTATGAGAGTTGACATTGCTTTAGCTTCTATTTTTTTTAATGCCTTTTCCCCTTTTTCTCTTAATTTGTAAAGCACAATCGTATTTCTAAGCCGTGGCTGCAACCTCCACTGTCAATTTGAGAGAGCGTAGACAAGCATTCACTCTCCCAATCGTATTTCTAAGCTGTGGCTGCAACCTCCACTGTCAATTCAGGAGAGTGTAGGCAAACACACTCTCTGAAACACGTGATGTCAGCTGCCACTTATTTTCACACTGCAAGTCTACAAGTGAAGCTTGCAGAGACATGAGTTGGAGGAAAATACTTAATGTGCAGCTTTATATCAACAGACTGTGGGCATCCGAATGACCAGCTGGGGTCGCTGGTATGCGACAAGACATGGACAACCCAGCCGACTGAATCCCTCCCCACATGAGCAATGCTACCGCCAATTATCCGTCGCCCCATGGGGCTGCTAGCCACATTCTGCACTGTGGCTAGCACTGTGGGGCTCTTCCACACACTAGAACAGTCCCTCAAAAGGATAAAGCCACCCAGCAGCCCTTTTAGCTTCTTAAATTAGATTTACCACTCCATTAAAATAATTGCGCATACAATGGCAATGTTCTCATATATAGCTGTCTCTAATGTCACTGTCACTCCACATGACAGACAGATCGTGCTGAGTTTATGCAGTTTACATTGACAAAATACAATTTCAGTTTTTCCTTTCATGCACATTGTAGACTGGTTAATCTAAACAGTCACATTAAATTACTCACGTTTAAAAGCATTTCTCCAGAAACTAGACAGACAGACAGATTGTAGCATGTGATGCATAGATCATTCTGAGGGTTTATTTTAGTTATCAACCGTAATGCATGACTCACATCACCAAGGAAGTATGTAAATGCATTTTAGTTTTGTTCAAGTGGAGAAAAAGGAAAACAAATGCTTTGTCTGGTCAGCTTTGAATAGTCACCACTGTGGCTCATTTAGAATGATAGCATCGTTACCTATAATTATTGTTTCGAATTTGAATGTTGCCCTAACAACATTACTGTGTCATTGCGCATACTCTGCACTGACTGTGGAAATCTCTTAATGTGAGAACCATAAAATAATCTAATTTACTAAATGTAGTGGATGTCATGACCTGAAATAGTCTGAGAGAAAATGGTCAACTGAAGTGAAAGCTTAAAATGGGTCAGTATTATTCTAGCCATGAGTATTTAAGCATTTGCTGTCAATGTTTATAGGTACAGTACCAGTCAAAAGTTTGAGTACACCTGCTGGAAACTGGGTTTATATCATAAATGACAATATTTTACACCATATAACTTTCTGTAAATACTTGAAAATGACAAAAGACACATGTAACAATAAACAAAAGGAACATCAAAGCAATGTTCAAGAACATTTGGGATTTTGGAGTCTTGGATTCCTCAAAATAGCCACCCTTTGCCTTGATAACAGCCACACAAACACTGGCCATTCGGTTAATAAGTTTCAGCAGGAATGTCTTCAGCTCTACTTCAGCAACATGATTCTTCTGTCCAGTTCAGCTCTACTTCAGCAGTTAGATAAAATTCCCAGTTGCATTTTCTTGCTTGGTACGCGGAAAAAAAGCTGAGACCAGATTCTTCTGTCCAGTTCGTTTTTTAAAAAGTTTTCTTAAATTTTGCCATAATGATAAACCAGTTCTATGGGGTTGAAATGGTCTGGACACTTGGCGGGCCAGGTCATTAGTTTTAGTTGTCTTTCACGTTCCTCCTTCACCAGATAGTTCTTGCACAACTTCAAGGTGTGTTTTGGGTCGTTATCTTGCTGAAGAATGAAGGAGTGCCCAATTAGCCTTAATCCAGATGGAAGGTGTACTCAAACTTTTGACTGATACTGTACATGGCATGTATCATAAAGTTTCAGCGAATAGCACTTTTATTCCACAGAGCCTTTAATTTGATGAAGTCCTTGATAATCTGTGCAAACCTAAATTTAAAGGTGTACTCCCATGGTTTTAAATTCAACCGATTTGTGTTGTGAATAATGTTTTGTATCAATAAAACTACTGTATTTTTTTGGAAAATTCATCAATAAACATTAAAACAGCTGTCTTTAAAGCCTATATTGCCCCCTGTGAAATACAACATCCTACGGGACGGACGTGGTCATGACATTCTTGAATAGCCTGCTTGACAACAGGCCCCCAATACTACTGGCTACTACAGGAGTAGTCATTTGTATCAATAACGCCTAAAAAATAAGAAAAAAACAACGGGCTAACATTTTAATGCTTAGATAAGGGTATCACTGTTATTTAAAAGACTAAACAACCTTTGATTTTCTTATCCACATTTTCTTATCCTTCTAAAACATGGGCGGAAGACAAGCGGAAATAATGTACACAAACTCATAGCATTTCATTACATCACGCTCTGTGGAAATATAATAACCTAGTATCCACAAAATGTTATTCTTATAGCAAGATAAGATTATTTTCCATGGCTTTTCACACAGTTGACGAACCTTCACTTTTCTTACCAGCTCAAACTACAATTATTTAAATATACAGCATTGTACAGGGGTTTCAGTCAGATAGATGGGGAAACAATCACTTTATTGTCCAGGAGATCAGCTTTCGGGAAAATGTATCATGATCCACTGTTACCTTCGCCTCTGTAGCAGAGTAACAAAAATTGTGAAAGATACCAAACAGGAGAAAACCTACCACCACAAAATGGCATTGACCACAGAGTATTGGGTTCATCCACTATTACACAAATATGATATAAAACCCTGGAATTCAGGATTTTTATGGGAGTACTCCTTTAACATCCAGCGTGTTCTGTGATGCCGAGATGATATTAACCACAATAACCACAAAAACATAATCTGATAGCAATTAACCAAATACCTCTAATGATTTAATTGCAATCAAATGTTTCAGGATACATTTTTCAGGAGAGTAAGCAAGCATGCTGAAGCACTGAACAATTTTGAATTACAATGTTAAGCAGGTTTTACAACTAATTCAGTTCTCCATCAGCAAGGGGCCATTCTTCCTTTTGAAGCTACCTGTTGAGTAATCATAAATTGTGGTACCAGAATCATCTCAATTAGTTATTTAGTCATTACCAATTACAAAAATCTTTTGGGATTATATTTATGCTATTATCAGACAAAATAAATATTGTATCTAAAATGCCCATTGACACTGACATATTGTAAAAGTTTTACTGGAGGCCCCAGAGTGGGTAGTATAATGATTCTAATGCTCACTCAACAACCATTAATCTTACCCAAACTGAAAACACTTCCTTGGTTAGGTAGTAACTCCAGGCCTGGAGAGCCAATATTTTTATTCCAAACAATTACTTTGTTGGCTTAATTGTGGCTTAATTTTCTAAACAGCTGTATACACCAATACTAGCTCACCTCTATATTGGACCACAATAAAACCTGTTTACCAATAATATGTGTACAGTCTGCTGTAGCTGCACACGTATTGGCCATTGTTGTGCACCCCTGGTATAAATACTAACAAAATGTTCAAGTACCCAATCTCCCTCATCCACCCTCACCCCATTATGGCATAACCCAGAAATCAACAAAGATCATTTTCAATGAACCATTCATCATTTGGGCTTTGGAACAAAAAGGAATAGCCCATCAACAACACATACTCAACAATAATACTGTTATAATTTGCTAATTCAAAACAGAAATAACCCTTCAATCAACACACATGTTCTCATATCTACAACTGAAGAGCTCAATTCAAGTAATACTTACCATAGGGAATATATCCACCACCCCCATTACCCCTCCACGATTCACTATGTAATATATAAAAACAGAGGGGGTGTAGCGGTCTAACGCGCTCGCATTGACTGGTGCTGTGACCTGCCTATTGTGGTCGCGGTTCAAAACCTGACTGTGCCAGACCGGCCTTGGCTGGGAGCCCCGATTGGGGGCGGCATTTGGCTGTATGCCCCAGGGGGAAGGGGGAGGGTGAGGTTATAATTGGCTACTAAATTGGGAGATTTTTTTTTGAAAAAATCTGAAACAAACTAAAAAATCTAAACAGAAACATACAGTCTCGTACAAACATTGGTTATTCACTATTAACAAATACATCTCCAACCCAAAGGATACATGGATATAGGGCACCAACGCTCACCCTGATGATGACACAGAATAAAATCTGCCACAACACCTTCTAATTTACTTTTAGTTCCAAATTACAGCTAATTAAATACAATATTTTGGACAAATTACACCAAATTACACCCAAATAGGTCTGTTCCTCATGGGAATTACAAATACAGAAACCTGTTACAATTGCCTGACCAATCAACTGACACCAATATCCGCTCAAGCTGGCACTGCCCTCCGATCAAGGCATTCTAGCATAAAAATAATTCAAATAGAATCCTAAATTCTGAGCCAAGGCAACCCTCTCTGCTCACATCTGTGACAATACTCCAGAACTCTAAACTCAGAAAAACATCTGCCCACAGCCCATTGCAATGTAATTATCAATTACAGAGGTTCCTAAGGCCTAGGAATCTGTTCTTATCAGGAATAGAGAAAGTGTTGCAGAACTCAAGTCTGGAAACACTACACTAAAACTCCAGTGAAGGAGGGGTTCGTTCCCCCTTCTTTCCAGCTCTTTTTGGGGAGATGATGTCTGGTCTTGGATTCCAGAAGGGGAATAAAACTAATATCCCGCATCCCTTCCTTTTCTTTGGAATGGGAGATGTGATGTGAAAAGTATTCAAATAATGCTCAATGAATGTAACTTGAGGACACTCCAATGGAAACTATGTGCACTACCGGTCAAAAGTTTGAGTACACCTGCTGGAAACTAGGTTTATCTCATAATTGACAATGCTTTACACCGTATACATTTCTGTAAATACTTTAAAATGACAAAAAACTCATGTAACAATGAACAAAATGAACATCAAAGAAATGTTCAAGAAAATTATATTGAAAATTGAATCTTGGATTCCTCAAAATAGCCACCCTTTGCCGTGATAACAGCCTCACAAACACGGGCCATTCGGTTAATAAGTTTCAGCAGGAAATCACCCGATATGTCTTCCCAGCTCTCCTGCAGCAATTCCCAGAGAAACTTGTGGGTTGCTTTGCTTTGACTCTTCTGTCCAGTTTGTCGCATACAATTTCTATGGGATTGAGGTCTGGACACTGGGCAGGCCAGGTCATCAGTTTGAGTTGTCCTTCACATTCCTCCTTGACCAGGTAGTTCTTGCACAACTTCAAGGTGTGTTTCGGGTCGTTATCTTGCTGAAGAATGAAGGAGTGCCCGATTAGCCATAGTCCAGATGGAAGGTGTACTCAAACTTTTGACCGGTAGTGTATGTATAATGTACAGTGGGTATAACAAGAATTCATCCCATTTTTCCCATTTCATTTTGTTACTTCCTGGAATCAAAATGGATTTCATTGGTATTTCTTGCCATTGATCAACACAAAATACTCTATAGACAAATTTTTAAAAAACTAGCGGGGATCAAACTAACGCGGGGCACAAATAAACACAGACTTTTTATATTGTTGTCACATCGCTACAGCGCCGTATTTCATGTCAAATGACCAGAGTCTACTCTTCCTTGTTTGAGCTGAAAGCCATGGGAATCGGAGCAGAACAGTCGTAGCTACGTGCAAAAGTGTGCTTTACCCACCTGAAAGTGAATATTTTTACCGCAAGTGTTTTTCGATTACTGTGTTATTGGTGTATGTCAAGGAATCCAAATGAATATCATTTTAATTATCATCATATTGACTAACAGTTAGCATACTTATGAGTTGTCATGCTAGCTAACAGGGATGGCTAGCCAGGCAAACATGCAGCCTCCACCCGGCGGGGCTTGTTGTAACACAGTGTTACAAATATGCCGCCTAATATGAAGCAGTACTGTACTAGTAATAGTAATTGAAGTGCTTTATTGATCTCTTCATCAGGACATTTTATAAATAATTGTACACCAACTATCCACACATAATACAAAACACATAATACAATGACAAATATATATAAAAGACAGATCAAACACATATACAATGACATGTATTGATAAGACGGAATTAAATATAAATAGCAAAGCAGTGAACAACATGCTTTTGTCTTTTCCAGAGGAAATGAGAAATAGGAACTTTTAACTTAGTCATAAGTTAAAACAATAAATGAATTTAATAAGTTACACTTATAATGTAATAGTATAAGTTAAATTCATACAATCTTCTAATACGTTAAATTCATAAGAGTTGTGTTAAGTTGCACTGATACAAACAACAAGTTCATGTTTTAAATGACATAATAAAATATGAATTATAATTTCATTTTCAAGTCCAACAGCTTGCATTTGAGCTTGCGAGAAAGAATAAGCTGCGCTAAGAAGAGTCCTGGAATCACCATGGAATGGCAGGAAAGGACTGGTTTTCTTCTTTCCTGAAAAGAAACCCCCAGCTCTCCATCAGAAAGCCCCAAGCTCAAACCGCACCAATGTCAAAATCTTCTTTGGTAACCTGGCAAAGATCCTTGATGGTGAACACCTGGACCCCACTGCTGCAGCATAGCTCTTGAATGCATAGATCTTGAATGTCCTTTACTGTGAATTTGAAGGAAAACAATTGTTAGGCTATAGCCTGTATGTTGTCTAATTGCCTGGTATGATATTCCAGCCCTTCTTATTTGTTTTATATTATTGAAATTGACTCTTATTACAATGTTTGAAATAAAACATCTAATGATGCACAGCCTGTTGTCAATAGATTGTTGATTAGCAATCTGATTTTCCTTATCAATAACTTTAGCTCAATGTGTTTTTAATAACCTAAATAACATAATATAACATAAGTAATGAGAAATATCCTACCTTTTTCACATTGGTTGACATGTGGGGTCGACGTCTTGATTGATATGGCTGACAAAATCCAGTTTGCTCACAGCTCATAAGGTAAGAAGTCCATTATATGACGGCAGATAATGTTGGATCTCCGATTAATTTGCACCGACATGAGATATTACCAAACCGAATGTGACCAATGGTTTTATCGAAAGTTGTATTTGGCTAATATAACAGTGAATTGTATCGAATTAATTTAGTTTGCGTCGACTTTAAAACCATCCCAGGCAGTGTTACATCTAGCCCAACGCCCAGTGTTACTTTTCACTTCCGTTACTTTCGGTTGAATTGTTAAAGACTGAAATGTTCCAGAAATGTAATTATGGCATGTAATCATAGCAGAGACTCGTATGTTCCTTGTATAAAAACACGATTAGTCTAACTAAAATATATTTTTAGAAATGAGCCAAAAACAAAATGTGTTAGGTTGATCCCCTACTAAAGCTTTTTCTTAATTACAAATGAAAAAAACAGACAATTGATTCCATAAGTATTCACCCCTTTGACCTAATACTTGGTAGAAACACCTTTAGCTGCAACTACAGCTTAGAGTCTATTTGAGTAAAGCAAAAGCTGCTGCCAGCAAAGCTGGTAGAGCTTTAAATAAAATGTGAAAAATGGAATGAATATTTTTGGAACAGAGCAGCCAGGATACACGGAGTGGAGTTTGTCGGTTCACGGACCGGATTTTATTTATTTCTTCTTCGGTCTCTCCCCCCCAGACATGGGAGAGAGACAGTGGGAGTAGCAGGTTAACATATAACAAAGACCAACACAGACAGACAAAATCTTCACCCTACTCGCCGCAAAGCTTTCGGGTAAAAACAACGAACTAAAATAACAAGCTAAGATAATGATAACTTACGGGACACCACGCCTCTTCCTCCGGAGTTCCCCTGGAACCTCCTCAGGCACACACATATCCAGTGACCTTTCAAGTGCTTACCACCCATTCATACAGAGACACTCAAACTTTTCAGTTCGAGTTCTCTTACCCATTCATCCAGAGACACTCGCCACTCCCCACAGTGAGAGTTCTGGCAACCAGCCCCAAGACACTCCACTCTTTCATTGAGTTCTTGGGCTGTTGCTCAGAAACACTCTCCACTGTCGAGTGCGAGTTCTCTTTTACTAAAACCAAGGGCGAGAGGCGGACCCTCTTCCAGGGCACCCTCTCGCTCCTCCATAATCACACCGAGGGAGAGAGGCGAACACTCTTAGTGCACCCCCTCTCCCTCTTCCCCACTCACACAGGAAGCACTCTACTCAGTCACTTTTGACAAACGCACACAAAACTCCACAAACATTAAAGATCCAACATCAAACATCCAACAACATACGTGCACTCGCACTCGCACTCACACACACACATCAAGACAAGACTGACTGATTCCCCACTCACCCCACCTGCTCTTAAATAGGCTTAGTTTCTGCCTGGCTCAGGTGGGACTCGTGAGACAATCACCCAATCACAATCACTCAACTCACATTCTCACACAGACACCCAATCAGCCAATTGACTTCCATATCAATTGACTGATTGACACCAATTACATAATTAAATAATAATCAAACCAATTATGACCTTTGGAGCAACCTTCTGGCTACGGTTTACTCTCACACCCTGTGAGAGTGCAAAACCTGCCCCCGGAAAGTCTACCTGCTCCAAAGGCCTCCACATGTAAAGACAGGCAACCATGCCACTCCCACGTGGCTGAGACCAACGTCCTCCACAGAGATCTAAGTGACTTTGACCGTGGATTGATTGTTGGTGCCAGTTGGGGTGATGTGAGTATCTCAGAAACTGCTGATCTCATGGGATTTTCACACACAACAGTCTCTAGAGTTTGCAGATTAGAGTTAGTGAGAGAGGTCAGAGGAGAATGGCCAGACTGGTTCAAGCTGACAGGAAGGCGACAGTAACTCAAATGCGTTACAACAGTGGTATGCAGAAGAGTATCTCTGAACGCACAAAACGTTGAACCTTGAAGTGGATGGGCTACAGCAGCAGAAGA
>JAINUG010001000.1:0-37017 GCA_029706075.1 Aldrovandia affinis
CAGAGGCAGAGTGTGACCAATGATCTCATACCTTCAGCAGGCGCTCATCCAAAGCGGCCCAATAACAGAGTACACACATTCCACGGCGATGTGGTCCCATTGCATTATACAGGAATATAATAATACAATGCTTCACCTGGGAATTAAGGCCTGAGTCACGAGTCCTATTTCCTACTCCCTACTGTCCTATCTTTCTCAAAAATCCACCACATCAGCATCTTGGAGGATGAAAAGAAGAAGGTGGAATCAGAAAATGACCGGAAAAGCAAAAGAGGTTGAAAAAGAAATTGATTAAGTCAAACGGGCAGAAGCAGAAGATATTGCACTGTATTGAAAACGTGCAAAAGAAGCGAAGGGCTGAAAAGTCACACAACTTCACTCTCCTCAGCAAGTCAAACGCATACAGAAAAGCGTGGGTATGAAAAACCTGAGGTCATTGATCTTGACAGCAGCCTCTCAAATTTAAATGAGAGTCAGCATTTTCAGAAGCAAAATTATGGGGACATTTAACCTTTTTGACATTTTTGAGGCAGGGGAAAGAAAAACAGAAATAGCCTTTAAAAAAACAAACATATTTATTTTATTTTACTTGTGTGAAAAAGCATTGGCATAGACCTAGTACAAAATGAGAAAAAATATTTAGTTTTGAACACATGACAGAAAGGTGCCATCTCACTGAGGGGTTATGAGCGAGGATGAGAGAAGGAGGAGGAGAGGAGGGAGGGAGGCAGGAGGCGAGGGGGTACAGGGAAACGGGTACCATTCTGCACTCATATCCTGCTTCAATCAAGCCCCTCTTTGGCCATGAGCTGTTTCTACTGTCCAGCCTATCACATACTGTTTTGTGCCAGAATGCTCAGCACACCTCAGATGAGGTGAAGAGGGAGGGATTATTGAGCCCATTACAACTGGGGATATTGGGTGGCAAACTGAAAAGAGCCATGTTGGGAATTTAATAAGGACACTGGTGAACTCCTACTCTTTGCGATATGTGCCGTAGGATCTTTAATGACCACAGTGAGTTAGGACCTTGGTATTAACTCATCCAAAAGACGGGTTCGATGGAATATACCATGTCTGACTAGTTCTGTTGCGAGGCCTATAGACCCAAATGCCAGCGATCAGGACAGCGACCAGGGTCGGTCTGTAGTAGAGATGCGGGTTTGAACCGCATGCCTTACAGGGGAGCGCACACTGTATTGGACCAGCTAAGGGCTCCCATATCAACTGTTCCAGCGCTTGACCTTTGACCGTGGCTGTGTGATGTCAGATGCTTAAATGCGTGGAGCTGGAAGGCTATCGTTTACAGGCTCTGCAGGGTCCTCTGAAGCTTGATGTGACTCTGAGGAATGCTTCACTGGTTTTCTTGGGGGTTTTTTCCTTCTTCATTTTATTCTTAGCAGTATGCATTTTGCCACCCAAGTTGGCTTCTTTCATTTTTTTTCAATTGAATGCAAAGTGCTGTTAATTGTACTACTGTAAACTGTAAAATTGTACACAGGGCAAATCCACTTTTTAGAATCCAGCATATATGCCCCACCACGGTATAAAAAAATAAGCAGAAGAGCAACAAGACCACTACTGGCCTAGATAACGACACTCACTACAGTCAATTTAAAGGACTTTAGTGACCATATTTACATTATCTTTCCAATTAAGTTCAGCATGGAAACACCACAAACTATTTTCCATTTTCAGTCATTTGTCAAATTCTCATCTGTGTCCACTAAACATGAATCTGTTTATTCTCTCTAGGCTCTCTGCCCTCCGTGGGCAACTGTAAGCTGTCCTCTCTGTCGCAACACTCCTGTAGAAGAGTGGTGGATCTACCAAACTGGCTGACTCCAACAGACAATCAGAATCCATGCTCGACTCTTCAGGTGAAAGGGGTGAAAATGGAGAGGATGGTGAACGGTGAAGTAGGACTCCTGATGAAACAGGAAAAAGAGAGGAATGAACTAGTGGAGAGAAGATGTAACTGATCAAACCCCCCAAAACTGAAAGAGTGGAGAAGAATGGAGGAACATCAAATTGTTGGAAAACAGGAAGAAGAGGAGCTCTCACTTTGCCTGCTTCCTTCTTGCTAAAACAGCTTAGAGTGCTGATCCCATGACTTCAAATCATGGATAAACAGTTCTTTTGTCATCACCTCCTTCTCCCATGGCTAGTAAAGAAGACCCAGGGAGTGAGATCTCCATGGAGACTGCAAAGAGCTCTCACCACTGAGGGGAATGAGGTCACTACGGCAGAAGGGTCAGGTCATGACCCGAAGAGGAAGACGATTGGCCAGTTGGAGAGACCACTGGAAAGTGCTGTCCGCTCCATCAGAAAATGGGTAAGAGTAAAGTAAATGGCGAGCTGGACTGTGTCATCATTGTTATCAGCCCTGCACTAAAAACAATGTGCCCTTATTTGTTTTTACAGGATCTTGTGCTGAAGCCTCCCATAGCTCTCCCTGTCATCTCCCCAGGAACCAAAACACAGGTTAAGATCACTTCTAATCATTTTGCAAGCCAAGCCGTATAGCCTGAACATCGGCTGTTTCCAGTCCGGGCCTACTTATCCGGCCAATAGAAAGGAGAGCATTGCTTACACAGAAAGGGAAGCCCACCACACAAGGGAGATGGTTGACAGGTGGCACTGCAGAAGTGGATTTGGGGGAAAGGACACAAGAAAAGACAGCAGGAAGCCCTAAAATGATTGTTTTGGAGTTTTGACTGTTTTTGTCTGTAGGGGGGAACCCTGAAATAGGCAGTAGCATTAGACCTGTTCAGCCACACAGGGTACCTATGCTGGAGGGCCAATGTATCACTTCTAATATAAATAAATGAGCTTTTCTGGTTTGTATTTAGCATTCTGTATCCATTTGTACCTTTTTTCAATTGAGATTGTTTTTATCAGTAAGTAAAAGGAGAAAGCCTGCACAGTATTGCTGCTCCCAAAGTGTGCGTTTATTGCACTGTGATACACAACTTTTCAACCAAGTGAAGACAAAGACTTCACAAATTGAGGACAAAGAGACCTCACTTGGTTGAAATGTTTTTGTATGTTTCTTTAATAGAACAACAATACTGTGTGCAGGTTTTCTGTTTTCTTTTGAGATGACTTACTGCTGACCCAGCACCAGTGTGAATGACTGGATTTGTGTATTATCCATTCTGTACTGTGTTTATCAGTGCCTTGCATCTCTCTCTTTCCTATAAACATAACATCTCTATACCCTCTCTCTCCTCAGGACAAACTCTCAAGTCATGTCTCAGGTCTTTGCCTGCTCCAGTGCCCATTTGTTCACACTGTGGAAGTGAAGCTTCACACCAGCACATTGAAGTTCTTTAGATAGGCAAACAGGAGTCAGAGTCGGGAGGAAACGGAGCAGAGAACCCACTGCCTCCCAGCAGCACACAAGCCCACCACACCCACTAAGACTCTCCCCGCGCCGACACAGTCCCACACAGGCACTCCAGAGACCCCACATGCTCCCAGTGTGGGAAGAGCTACAAACATAAAAACAAACCTGACAGTACACCAGCAAATCCACTCAGGGGAGAATCTGTACCACTGCTCCCACTGTGGGAAGGAATTCCCTGCAGCTCCCATCTGGCCTGATTGTACACCAGCGAACTCCAGCCACAGGTGTGCGTCCATACCAGAATGCTCCCAGTGTGGGAAGAGTTTCATTCCCAGTCAAAGTCATCCTGACAGAACACCAGCGAACTCATACGGGGAACGCCCGTACCACTGCTCCCTGTGTGGGAAGAATTTCATATCTTCATTGCAACTAATTATACACCAGGGAATCCATACAGGTAGCGTCCATACCACTGCTCCCAGTGTGGAAAGAGAATTTCATAAATTCATCTCAGCTGATTGTACCTGTGAACTCATACAGGTGAGCGTCCATACCAGTGCTCCCAGTGTGGGAAGAGTTTAATTCAGTCCAAATCATCTGACAGAACACACCAGCGAACTCATACAGGGGAACGCCCATTCCACTGCTCCCTGTGTGGGAAGAATTTCATATCTTCATCGCAGCTAATTATACACCAGGGAATCCATACAGGTAGCGTCCATACCTGCTCCCAGTGTGGAAAGAATTTCATAAATTCATCTCAACTGATTGTACACCAGCGAACTCATACGGAACGCCCGTACCACTGCCTCCCAGTGTGGAAGAAAGAAATTCACACGTTCATCGCATCTGATCCAACACCAGCAAATCCAAACAGTTGAGCGTCCATACCAGTGCTCCCAGTGTGGGGAAGAATTTCATAAATTCATCGCAACTGATTGTACATAGCCCGAACTCATACAGGTGAGCGTCCATACCAATGCTCCCAGTGTAGGAAAGAATTTCATGTGTTCATCTGGCCTAATTCAACACCAGCGAACCCATACAGGTGAGTGTCCATATCAGTGCTCTCAGTCTGTGGAAAGAAATTCTACGTTCTTCCGATATCTGATTAACACAGCGAATCCATACAGGGAGGCGTCCTTCAGTGCTCCCAGTGTGAAAGAAATTCACAACTTCATCTTGCCTGATCCGACTTGTGAGCCATACTGGTGAACGTCCATGCCAGTGCTCCCAGTGTGGGAAGAGTTTCAGTCAGTCAAGTAATCTGACAGAACACCAGAACTCATACGGGGGAGCCCATACCTGCTCCCAGTGTGGGAAGACCTTTGTGGGTTCACAAGGTTTGAAAAGCACCAACAAACTCATACAGGATAGTGCCCGTTCCGCTGCTCCCTGTGTGGGACGGAAAAACCAGTCATTCGATCATTATCAGCGAGATGAGTGGATGTTGTGGTGTCCCCAGGGGTTGGCGACATTCACGAACCTTGCAGAGGCGTAGGCAAGTTTAAGAACACAGGAGGCAGTATTCAAAAACAAAATGATAATTTATTAAACTACTACTTACAAACATAAAACAAAGAATGGGGTCTTCAAGGGAATACAAACACATAAAGTCCACAAATTCTATCTCGTCATCAATGTCAAATCCAATCCAAAATCCAGGTCCAAGTCAATCCAGTCCGTAGTCAAAATCCAAATAGGTCCTCAAACAATCCAATTCACACAAACAAACACACTCCAACACTCTTTCCAAATCCTGGCTGGTCAAAAGACTACACAGTATTCACTCTCCAAACACGTTCCTACTCCTCTCCCAGTGTGATAGAGATCAGCCCTTTAAATAGGCTCAAAATGGCTTTTTCAGCTGGTCGTTAGTCCCATCCTTGACTTTGACTCAGGTGTGACTTGTAGCCTGCTGGGAAATGTAGTGTTTCTGGCTCCCCATGTGTTGTAGGCCAGGCAGCCATTTTGTTATTGCAGCCCTTGAGCTGCTACAACGTGTATAAGAGGATGGAGTTGAATGCTATTTAAGGAGCTCTGACCAGGAACAGAAATTGACATTTCCCCTGCTGGTTCACTCCAATTCAGCACTAATTTTACATTCCTGTTCAGGGTTCACTAGCTACATATATGTATTTTTTTATGTATTGTATACCACCTTATCATTTATGCTATGTAACTGCTAAGTTTGGAATATACAGGTAATCACCAAAATAAAGGAAACGCCAACATAAAGTGTCTTATGTTGGACAGATTTGACCCACATGTAGGTGTTTATCATCCACAAAAATTCTGGTTAACTTGTTTTACTTGTTATACTTGTCTTAGCCTCAGGCCAGAGTGACTTTGCCTAATTTGGGGTGTAGAACTTTTATACAGAATATTGACATCTTGATGTTTTTGTTTATTCCTATAAGCACTTTGCACCCCATTTTGATGCTTAGTAGTTTGCTTCTAAAGGAAAACAGGCCTTTATGAACTAGCAGCTAGTATAAATAAGAGGGACACTTTGTTTTCTCTCACTTTCTCTCTCTCTCTCTCTCACACACACACAGACTGCTCTCACCACAAACAAAGACTATCCCAAATAGATGCAAATATTTATTCTTACTTTTATTTGAACTAAAGGCATGTTTATAAATATATTTATCTTCAAAAAAGCTTGCCAATGCCTCATAGACATAACATGAAACAGGTGCAGAGCTAAGTTGTAGGAATCCACTCTGTTGCCGTTTGAGAGAAACACTGGTATAAAGGGTCCCACTCACCATTCACTCACTCAATCACTCAGAAGCAATTGTCAGAAGAGGAACATGAGCAGAAGACTCATGTACAGGCAGTGAAGCCCTCGCTGTACTCTTAGACAGTGATAATAACAGTGAAATAGAGGAGAAGTGTCTGAAACTGAAGACAATGTTGAACATAATTCAAGACTACAATGATCATCTCTGATTCATTGTAGTCCGTCAATCGTTGATGTGAGTTACAGGCCATAATGGATGTTATTCTGCCAAATCTCATCAAATGCAAAACAAACATTACATTTGTAAGATACTAAAAACAATACCAGCAACAGTTTTTTAAAGCACATTATGACCGTCATGGCCAGTTTGATGAATAATTAGTGCATTTTGTGTGTAATAAAAAAAGCAGTGGTGTAATATCGAAGCTATACATATGGACAAAAAGCTGAAATATCTAGTCAAGTTTGTAATGATAGTCAGTGACATGATGATAATTTCAAATAATTACTTTTTGGGAGGTTAAATATGTGTATCTGACCATTTTTAGTAGAGATGCACGATTGCAATTTTCTTGTGAATTCCGATTTCCAATTTTTGATTAGTCTGACTTGCTGATACCCGATTTTTGGCGATTCGATTTTTCCTAAAAACAATAATTGACAACTTACACAAACATTTTTGTAACTTTGCTTTAATAGAAAATTAAAGATTGACAATTCTGAGGTAGGTCAGAGCATGAGGTAGGTCTACTAAAACACATTTCAAAATAAAAAAGTGTTCGGGTTGCTGGACAGGCTTTTCTTTTTGTGCAATATGAGTAAATTCTTGCATTTGATAAAAGCAACATTGATGTGAAACCAGTTTGACATGATATATTATGAGGTTGGAGCATTTGACCATTTGAGTTAAGATTTTATGATTTGTATTTACTTTTGCGGTGACATGGTAACTCCATACATAACTCAATACAGACATAGGATAATAACAAAATGTACCTTGTATATTTGACCTCCTTGTATCAAACAAAATGTATTTAATTTAAGCCATTTTATTTGACACAGCATTTGATAGGAGCAGCATTCATGTGAAAGCCATTTGGAATGATATAATAGGAGAGATAGAATTTGTTCATTCAAAGTCACATTTATTTGATGGAAATTTCTGTTAGTCACCCCTCATAAACACACACCTAAACGCACAGAAACCAGGGAGCAGTATTTACAATGTATGTTTATACACACACCACAGTTGCTTACCCTTGTGTAAGTCTGGAGGAAGCCCATTTTTAGGTTTCTTTCTCGCTGTATCTCAGAGAAGTGTGTGTGTTTCCTGTGTTCTCTGCTGATCTTCAGTTCACTGAGGTTTATAATTCCACTATTTTTGCTTCCATATTCATCTATATTCAGTACGGATGTGGAAAACAAATCCTCAGTGCTCTTATAAAACACTACAGCTAAGTGAACTAAAACTGAAGACTGACTTCTCTTGTCTGTTCTCACCCTTCAACTACATCCTGTGATTTCACCCTGGTCTTTACTTTCCATTTTATATACAGAAAAGTCAAAGTCCACCCCACATTCAAAACTTTACTGTCAAATGACTGACTTGGGTAAACCAGCAACAGTTTTAAAAGAGTCTATGGGCTGAAATAATTTCAATATCTCACAGAGTCAATGCAATTCAGAGACCAAACCACAGGGAGACAGCAATAACATATTTCCAGGTGTTTACAGTATATCTTTGTGTACAGTCAATGCAATGGTCAGAGGCAGGAATAAACTGCTGTGAGACAGTAACATTTCTTTCTCCAATTATAGTGCTCAGGGAGAAACAGGAAATGTTAAAGTTTGAAATTATTTTTATCATTTCTTTCTTTATCATGTTTAAGGAGCAGCGTGTCGGCGAGCTGAGCTGGGGACGATGAGCTGCAGCAGGACAGATGAGCTGCAGCAGGACAGATGTCTCCTCCTCCTCCAGCTCTTATACAGGTGGGTGAAGGGGAGAGGGGAGGGAGGAGTGAGAGGAGGGAGTGTGAGGAGGAGTGAGGACGGGGGGTAGGGGTGGGGGAGGAGAGGGGGCGATGAGCTGCTTCCTTTTCCCTCGGATCTCCCTTCTCTGAAGCTGCAGACAGCTGGAACACAGATACAGACGTGTGTTCGCCCCTAGTGGTGGAATGAGTAGCCAAACCACAGCATGAACATTGGAGTCAAACCTCTTCAAACAACAACCCAGACTGTCTCTCTGCCCCAGCGCTAGCTAAGATTCACTGATCTTCAGCCACTTCTTCACCACAGCGACTCTTTGTGATCAATGTCTTGCTCTTTTACTATGAACTTAACACTGACTCACACTTCAGCATGACACGTATGAACGTACATTTCTTTATTAAACTCTTTTCACAGAGCCCTTTTTGAAGCTCAGTGAGGTTTGTGGTGCCTGTTAGCTGTGCTTTTGTACCCACACAGATGATCCTCTTGGAGTCCTTGGGGCTCGTGGGCACGGTGAGTTTCAGTGCAGCGTGGAGCAGAGGAGGGTTTGGGGAGAGGAGGAGCGGGCTGCAGTGGCTGACGAAACTGAAATCTTGCCTCCCGTGTCCACCTGCCCGCCTGCCAGCACGCCCGCGCAGGTAGAGTACTCCCTCACACTCTGCCACAGTCAGGGGTCTGATCCTGCTGGCTTTTTTGGGACCAGCTCCAAAGCAGAGTCTGTGCTGTGGGTGCATCGGGGGTTCACAGAACAGCGTCTGATGAGCAGCTCACTCCCCCATGAGCCTAAATCAGCACGCCACTGCAGGATCTCATAACACCCTTCCCTGAGCCGCATTATCCCCCAACAGCCAATCACTGCGAAGGGGCGTGGCATGACTGAATCTCTTGGGAAAGCAGGGTCAGCCTCCTCTAATTCCTCAGTCAAAACTATTGGCTTCGGGAAACCACAGATAATTCCTCCACACAGCCTGTCCCTTTACAAATTGCAGATAGAACTATAACTGCACCACTGTTATACTCAGCCCACACTCCAGTTAACTCCCAGGTGAGACGTTTTATGCCCGTTGGAAGCCAATATTGTCTGCACACAGGGTGTATTTATGTGACTTCCCTAGTAAGTTACAAGTCTCCCTAGCGCGAACTCCAGTTTAAGGCAATTACTGAACTGCGACTACCTTACACTGTACTCCTCATGCACGATGAATTACAATCGCATGAGGATGGTAAGGTACATGGAGTGACTCCATTAACAAACGCTCTTATTCGGCTGTAAGCCAAGATATTTACATTGGTCCTAATGAGCAGCTGCAGTAGTAGTACTGCCGCCCCTACACCACTGGGTCCAGGTCCCGAGATCACCCTCATGCAATGTTATTAGTAGCGGACGCCTGCATATTTCTCCCAATAGACAGCTCAATAGGAGCGGAGGAGCGAATGAAGGTCAGGCGGAGGGAGGAGAAGTCTGAGCAAATAACAGAGCAGGAATAAGAGTGGGTCTTGGCATTACCAGTTAAGGTGTTTTCAAATTCAAGTTTCGTAGTTTGTCGGTTTTATTCATACACCATCTAAGTGTTACTCTTTGTGCTAGCTTATCTGAGCCCTTTCAATTCCTAATTTTCAGGTTAATTTAAAATATATTTCCTTCCCCAACTTCCCCGTTTATAGCTAATACACTGTCCAGTGTAGTAGTGAACCAGTGTAGAGCGTCAGTTAAGACAACGTATACTAAAGGAAGGAAGATAAGTTAAGGATTAGGTTCAAAGTGGGAATACTATTACTGGAATTTTGGTTAGTTGTATTTTTTTCCGCATGTTGTAAATAAACAATAAACAATGATTCGTTAAAATAATTATGTTAGCAGACGGAATAATCTATAGGGGTGGGAAAGACATGGTACCATTCTCCCAGAGCAATGCAGACTCATAAAATGTTATAAATGGATGGAATAATCAAGCAAAATTCCGGTTTACAACTGTGATGCTGTTAGATAAGAACAACAAGTGTCATCTCGCCGCAACTATTTTCAGCCCGAGTGGAAATGGAGGGTGAGCGTATTTGGAACATGTGACGAAACTGCATGTTTGGACACTGTGAAGTGAGGATCACAGTTATTGGAAAATGGTGAATCGTCATCTGAGACCGACCAAGTGATTAAAGAAGTGGGAAACAGATTATAGTAATTTGTATGCATGTAGTAGTCTCTCTATTTGATGGTCACTTAGATGAGATCGGTAAATTAAAAATGTGATCTTGAAATGGGGATGAGTAATACATCATATCCCCACCATATGCTGAATAGTGACACTTACAATCACACTAGAGGGGAGCAGCGGGTAGTAGATAGAGCTAAACTAAATAAAGCTGTGGGTTTTGAGGACCCCCCAATGAGGTCCGTTAAACTCCTAATGTGGTGAATATTTTACATTGTTTATGTCAAACGTATTATAATGGCATTATTCCATCTGTGTGGAATAAATCTATAATCAAACCCATCCCTAAATCTTCAAAAGCTGATCCGAGAGTTCCTTTAAATTATAGAGGCATCAGTTTGATCAGTACAGTTTATAAATTGTATTCAGGTGTCTTAATAATAGACTTAATAATTACCTGGATTGTCATGGAATGTTGGTGGATGAGCAGAATGGTTGTAGGAAAATAGGCAGGTATTGATCATATTTATGTCATATCCTCTGTGATGAGAGCGCAACTGCAAGAGGGTAAAGTCATGTTCGCTTGTTTTGTTGACTTTGAAAAGCTTTTGATTGCATCAATAGAGATCTTTGGAGTATAAGTTAATTTTTGGTATTGATGATAAATTTATAATGCCATCAAAGCCTGGTACAAAACCCCAGTTGCATGTCTACAGTTAAATAATTTTAGGATCGACTGGTTTCTACTCCATTTGGGTGAAGCAGGGAGATGTACTCTCCGACTTTATTTGCTTTTATGTTAATGACTTAGCCCAAGAAATCAAACAGGCGAATCTAGGTATATTGATTGACAATGTGAACTTAAGTATTCTGTTGTACGCTCATGACATTGTGTTGATTTTGCCGAGAAAGGGTTTAATCGCAAAACATGCTGAATCTCATGAGTTTATGGTGTAGTAAATGGAGACTTGTTGTTAATAGTGAAAAACACAGATTATACATTTTAGAAAGCAATACGAACAGCAGAGCAGTGATATATTTCAGTTTGGATCAGTGCCCTATCGACGAGCATTGATAATAGACTGAAAGATCTAGACTCAAAAAATAACCGACATAAACGAGTTCAGGAGTGACAAAGTAATAATAGTGCCGCAAGTGCAAGCAGAATTAAGAAAACAGGAATAGATTAGAGGGTAAAATGCATAGATAGAGACATTCAAGATATACATTAGAATAAATAAAAGGGAACGGAGGAGGAAAGGAGAGAGGCCCAAAAGTGAGCGAGTGCACACTATTAACTTAAATCAGTAGTGCATTTTAAAAACCTGCCCAAACACATAGGCAGGAGCAGTTTTCCTTTAGAAAAAGATTTACTGAATTTGTATCTCAGATACGCCCGAGGTGGGTGACCTTATTGGCGAATATGAAATTAAAGAAATATGTGGGTATGGCGCCATTTCGAGCTTTGTAGGTTAAGGTGCTCTTTCAAAAAAATGCATATTTGGGCATGCACGCATCACACACAAAGCTTCAGGGTTTTCAGTTTGGGCGGTGTGTTTCACTCCTGATGCGTGCGCGCACAACCAAAGAACAGATCTGGTGATATCACCTCTTCAAAGTGTGAGTTATGGCGTGTCATGGTGAAGGAGGGGAGCAAAACCCGTCGTGGAGGCTGACAGAAACCCCGCGAGCAGAGAGCTAAGTGTATTGTCAGATAAGGTCAGTCCTTTGGGAATGGGCTTGGTGATTTACCCAAAGTATAGCAACACGAAGGAGTTAATTCAGGGGCAATGGGCGAAATTCCTAAAGCCAACAGTCATCTCAGGAAGAGAGGGTTATTATTATTACTAGCCAAATACTCTGATGTTCTTCATGCAGAGTGTTAGACGGTCGCGTAGGGTCGATAATAAACCCTAATAAAACCTCCGAACTTAAGATCACAGTCTCGCCTTCCTTGAATAGCAAGAGTTTAAACACCATTTTGTTAAATTGATGTGATGATAGCATTCCGCCAGATGGGCCGCAGCAATTCCAATGGTCCAGTGCAACGGTTGACCATAATAGGTGGTTAGGGAAGCCTCCTTCTATTCTCGTAGGAGGATTGGAAGCCCCATTGGAAGCTGCGGAGTCTGTGGTGGATGACACCATCCTGACCTGAGATAAAGGGTGAGACTGTTTTCTGACAATTAACTAGGTAAGCAAACACCAGTGCAATAGAATAGTCCCGCCTCATGGGACTGTTTTCTAGTGCAAAAGTGGCAAAGGAGGAAGTTTAGGAGGAGTTGGGCGGAGTAATTGTATGTGACACTTACCGCTCGTGGGTAAGTGTTTGATTACAGGTCTAGAGTTGGGAACTTTGAAGGAGTAGGAGTCAATACCATAAGAATGGTCAAATCAGTGTAAAGCAGTGCAACATTAATAAAGGTACAACACAAGGCAAAATGATAGTGGGGGACAGGCAAGGTCAATGAAACTGAATGTGACTATGAGCAAAAATGGGAAATGAAGGAAACGAATGTGACTGCGAAGGAATTGAGTAAGTAGAAAGTGAAAGATTGAGGGCAACAGCCCGGATAAAAAGGGAAAAGGAAGGGTGTTTTAATTTATTTTTGTCCATTTGAGCAACAGGATGAGCAACAAAGGAAGCAAGACGCCGTGGTCGCCTCTGATCCGCTGACCAGGCCGGGAAGGCGAGGTATAAGAAATGGGACTAAGGGGTCGTGAATCAAGAGCCTTACGAATCCCGTAGGGGGTAGGGGAAGGTCAGGCAAACTACTTTGAATGCATGCTGTGAAGTAAGGTTCGGTGCCAGGCTATCGGAGATTGGCCGCAGCTGCATTCACTTATCAAAAAGCTCCACTTTGACGATGGGACAATCAGTAATACTATATACATCCCATCAATTACATGCAGTACGAATGCATGGTGGTTGCCCTATTTAACAAGGATGGTGGCGGCTCAAACGCTGAGGAGAGGGTGAAACCTGAGTAACATATAAGAACAGGAAGACCTTTGCGCCGACAAGCACCTCCCACCACCTGATGCATGATAGATTATGTGGAGAGGATTGAACGAATTGAACAAAGCAAGAAGTGACATGCTAGTGGTGGTGGATAGGCTTAGTCGGTGGGTAGAGGCGACACCTACAAGCAGCGCAGATGCAGACAAACAGAGACAGTTGGGAGAGCAGGATGAGGTAAAGGTAAGTTGTCTAGACACTCCCTATGAATGTTCCACCAGAACATAAGGCAAGGAGTGCGCCCACTATCAATGCTATATCAATATTTTTCTCCTTGATTCAAGTCATAAGAGATGCAGAGCAGATAAACTATTTTATGGTACAATCAACAGATTTAGTAGCCACACAACATTATCATTACAAGGAATAAAGGAACAGTCAAGTGTGGGGGGGATATAAGAACTCAACACGTTAAAAATACATTAGGAGAAATAGCGAAGTGGGTGGGGGTTGGTTAAATATATCTTGGAAAGTAACGTTGGGAAAACATAGGAGAGAGTATAGATTGGTAACAGTGATGTTGTTGTTTGCCTCTATGCTGCCTAATTCCCATTACCCAATCCCTAATAAAAGATAATAGAAAATACAAGCGGGCAGTTTCTGGTTACAGGGCCCAATAAAGGACGTGGGGGATGCAGACGCTGAGGTGAAGCGGGTCACGCCCTGCTGCCCCGGAATGGAGTAAACCAATGGACGGCTGTGACGCGAAGGGGGTGTTTCTACTGTACATGTCATCCAAATAGGACCCAACAGTATCAGACAGGAGAGGAAACCCGGTGAATGCCAGAGGGGACCCACTCAATTGCCCGCTCGGGAACCGCTCCAGTACGGGGTGTGAGAGGCGCTGGTCGGGAGTGCTGGAACTACCATCCCCTTGCCAGCAAACTGGGAGGATCCTGCTCCGGCCGGCCACGTGGGTGACAGCCCGATGGAGGAGACGGCGCCAACGGGACGAGGGGCAGTGATCCGATACGTTGTACATCATGCGGGCTGGAGGCGACCTCTCCTCAAGAATGACCCTCTACGGTGTGCAGAACACCTGGGTCGATGAAAACATTTACACTGAATACATACGCAAAATGAACTGAAGCGGAGTGAACACGCACAGGAGCCTGATGCTCCCTTACCTATGGCAGCTAGATTAAAGCACACACCCATGCTGCCAGAGAAAATCATGAACTGCAACGAGTGAATGCAAGGCCACCTCTCCTCTGTCCATGGCTCCAAGGGTTTTACGCAGGACCATGAAAGAAGAGAAGACATTACCCTGCTTAGCAATTATATGTAACCCCATGTAACTAAACCATGGCTGGTTTTATTATCCCTGTAACCATGTATGAGGTTTAAATGTATAATGCTTAAGAACGAATATGTAATCAGGTTAGACCGAGCTCAGCTTGCATTGAGCATCGTTGTGAATTTATGGCCACGATTTGCCCTGTAAGTGTTATGCAGGCGGTCTGAGCGATAAAGGAAGACTCCTACCACCATATCGACAGGTGGTATCAGTGTGGGGGGCCACACGATGCATGAACAATAAGGGTACCGCATGCCCTGGCAACGCTCTGCAGCAAAGCTTGAGTCTGACTAAGTCGTATGGCGCAGCCTGAGTAACGGCTGCTGGGCTAATCGGTTACTAGTGGCGCAAGAGAAGCAACAGAGTGGCCACTAGGAATCTGTTGAGTTATTTACTCATCAACGAGCCGATGAGCTGATCAGGTTTATTCTATTTTGTTGGCATGATATGTAATGACTGTGACTTATAAGTCACAGAGGGGGAATGTGGTGGATTTTTTTTTGAGAAGATAGGACAGTAGGGGTAGGAAACAGGACTCGTGACTCAGACGCCTAATTCCCAGGTGAAGCATTGTATTATTATATTCCTGTATAATGCAATGGGACCACATCGCCGGGAATGTGTGTACTTGTTGTGGGCCTCTCGGATGGAAGCGCCTGCTGAAGGGTATGAGATCATTGGCCCCACATTCTGCCTCTGTGATTCTAGGGGGTTGTTTAAGCTGGGTTGTATGGCCGGGTTAACTGCAGATAACCGCCAGCATGATGTTTAGTATCACACAAACATAAATAGTGTCTGTAGATAAGGTAAAGTGACACGTTGAGGCTGTGAAATGACGAGCAGGCGGCACAGATCACAGGCCTCCAAATACAATGAACACACAGAGAGGAGACCAAATGTAAATCTGAGTTGAGATCCACGGGACTCCATTAGTACAGTCGTAAATTATTCCTGTCTAACAAAATATGTGCGGGGAAAGGAGTCGGACACAAGACTTGAAGTGGACTGGCGCCCACTCATGATTTAATCAATCAGAGCTCCCACATCATCAGGCAGGACTGCCAGAGCCTTAGAGCCTGGGCCCCTGTCATTGGGATTTATGGCTCCAGTTCGCCCGCAGCTCGAGGATGAGAGAGCACGAGCTACAATTCCACACCACACTATACCAGGCTTCTAACTTTCCTGTGAAATATATTGCCAACATTTTGGGCTGCATAACAAGCATATTAAAATTATAGATCACTGGCATTAGGCCATTGAATAAAGTATGGGGCAAAAATGTATTCCTGTATTAATAAAGCTGTTATCAAGTTAAACAATTTAAGCAAAGGCATGATACACAGTTGGGGCAGCTCAAGGTTGGTTATATTTGTTTAGGGTCGTATGCCAGCCCAAGGCTGGTCATTTCTGCCTAAGTCTATGTATGTTTGCTCAAGATTTGGCTATGTCTGTTTATCCTTTTATTAATCTGTTAAATGGGGAAAGAATGAAAAAGGCGAATTTGAAGGGGCCTCAGAAGGATGGGCCTCTACGAAGTCAGGGGGAGGGAGTTGAGCCAGGGGGTGGTGGCTAACCTCCAAGGAGGAATTGAGGAGATTAAAAAATGTGTGCACGGAAGAGGGGGCAACTGTTTTTGCGCAAATTCAGCCAGGTTGTTGTATCTAACCTTGTGTTATATGCAATAAACCGTTTACCTCAGACTCTGACGATTGCGCTGTTTTGGGGCAGTCAATTTACGACACTGAAAGTAACGCATCCTTGCAGCCTTAGTTTTAATAACAACATGATGCAGAACGAGTTATGTCCAACTTATCAGTAACTAGCAAAGTTAGCTTTCTGTCAAGATTGAATCATATAACGCTGACGTGAATCAAATAACAAGTTACACTCTGCTATACATATACACTTTGCTTAACATAGCACGCCATAAAGTTTTATCGAACACTCCATTAACAGTGATACGTACCTGATTTTCTCTCTGCAAAGCTCAGTGTTTCCACCGCTGTGCCTAAATATAGAAACGCAAACGGTTTTGAAGAAATGTTAAAGCGTAAACCTTTGCAGCCCCAACAATGCGCTGCACAGAGAAAATTCACTTCTTCTTCCTTTTATGTTTACTGCTGAGTTCCCGCTTGTAGGCGTATTTCTGCCCCCTACAGCCTGGAACCTCCAGCCTCTAATAGCAGAATGAACAGCAGGCCTCACTGCAGCCTCTGAGGGTCTGTTTGAAGGTCTTCCACCTGGAGGTTGCATTGATGGGCTCTCTGTTTATGGACCTTCCAGTGCTTCAGCTCCAGATTACCAGACCATCTCAACAGTGCCAAACTCACGCTAGCCAATCAGGTGTTTGTATTCTGTACCTTAGGAGACGACCAGCCAATCATTTGTCTGTATCCTGTGCTCCTGGAGCTGTGGCATCCTTAGGGGTGGGTTTGGGGAACAGGATTCAATTTTCCACAACTCCTCCTGATCTGACAGGAAGTGCCACCTGATGGCCGTCTCGCAATCAACCTAGCCCAACAAGTTTGGGACATAATATGACATTATACAAAAGTAGGATTACAAACAAAAAAACTGAAAACCATTCCCGACTCATTTTCTCACAACCATTTCAGCCGTATACACTTCTGCAGTACCCACAGCCTTTAAGTAAAAAGGTTTAGCACTGATTTACTTTGAATGAAAAGTGCATTATTAACAAAATGTCTTATTATTATTATTTTTTTCTTAAACAGGAACTTTCAGATTTTTCTCTCAGAATGACTTGACTACTTACTTGAATGAGAATTCATTCATGCATTTGCGTGCGCTTGTTTGGCCTTTTGGGAGGTCTAAGCCCACAGAGCTTCCACTTTAATGGACAATATCCAGTCAGATACTGAACAGTGTAGGTACTGTAGCTTCTCTATTAAAATATTGGTGTGAATTCTGTAGGTAAACAAACATACATGGGCATTTTCCTGGCCGGAGGGGGAGCTTATGAAGATAAGGCTGCTGCCTGCCGTTCGATGTTTCCTCTCTTGCCCTGCAAAGTACGCAGTGGAGTATGTGAACAATGCTGCTCGCGTTGGGTACGCATGAAAGAGGTGTTTTTTATATTATTATTTTATAGTGCCGAGGGTCTTCCAGAGCTGTAGGGGGCAGAAATACGCCTACAAGCGGGGAACTCAGCCAGTAAACATAAAAGGAAGAAGAAGTGAATTTTCTCTGTGCAGCGCATTGTTGGGGCTGCAAAGCTTTACGATTTAACATTTCTTCAAAACCGTTTCAATATTTAGGCACAGCGGTGGGAAACACTGAGCTTTGCAGAGAGAGAAATCAGGGTACGTATCACTGTTAATGGAGTGTTCGATAAAACATGGCGTGCTATGTTAAGCAAAGTGTATATGTATAGCAGAGTGTAACTTGTTATTTGATTCACGTCAGCGTTATATGATTCAATCTTAACAGCAAGCTAACTTGCTAGTTGCACGATTAAGTTGGACATAACTCGTTCTGCATCGTGTTGTTATTAAAACTAAGGCTGCAAGGATGCGTTACTTTCAGTGTCGTAGAATTCGAACGCTGCCCCAAAACAGCACAATCGTCAGAGTCTGAGGTAAAAACGGTTTATTGCATATAACACAAGGTTAGATACAACAACCTGGCTGAATTTGCGCAAAAACAGTTGCCTCCCCTCTTCCGTGCACACATTTTTAATCTCCTCCATTCCTCCTTGGAGGTTGGCCACCACGCCCCCCTGGCTCAACCCCTCCCTCTGACTTCGTAGAGGCCCATCCTTCTGAGGCCCCTTCAACTTCGCCTTTTTCATTCTTTCCCCATTTAACAGATTAATAAAAGGATAAACAGACATAGCCAAATCTTGAGCAAACATACATAGACTTAGGCAGAAATGACCAGCCTTGGGCTGGCATACACGACCCTAAACAAATATAACCAACCTTGAGCTGCCCCAACTGTGTATTATGCCTTTGCTTAAATTGTTTAACTTGATAACAGCTTTATTAATACAGGAATACATTTTTGCCCCATACTTTATTCAATGGCCTAATGCCAGTGATCTATAATTTTAATATGCTTGTTATGCAGCCCAAATGTTGGCAATATATGTATATACAGGATCTCTATTACAAAGTTAAACATTTAAAGTGTGGTGGAATTTAGCTCTGTCCTCTCTGCTTAAGAGCAGCGCTTGGCCGGAGCCCATAAATTCAAATGACAGGGGCCCAGGCTCTAAGGCTCTGGCAGTCCTGCCTGATGATGTGGGAGTTCTGATTGATTAAATCATGAGTGGGGCACCGTCCACTTCAAGTCTGGTGTCCGACTCCTTTCCCGCGCACATATTTTGTTAGACAGGAATAACTTACGACTGTACTAATGGGTCCGTGGATCTCCAACTCAGATTTACATTTGGTCTCCTCTCTGTGTTCATTGTATTTAAGGCCTGTGATCTGTGCCGCCTGCTCGTGTTTTACGGCCTCAACGTGTCACTTTACCTTATCTACAGACACTATTTATGTTTGTGTGATACTAAAACATCATGCTGGCGGTTATCTGCAGTTAGCCGGCCATACAACCCCAGCCCCAAACAACCCCTCTAGAATCACAGAGGCAGAGTGTGACCAATGATCTCATACCCTTCAGCAGGCGCTTCCATCCAAAGCGGCCCACAACAGAGAGTACACACATTCCACGGCGATGTGGTCCCATTGCATTATACAGGAATATAATAATACAATGCTTCACCTGGGAATTGGCGTCTGAGTCACGAGTCCTGTTTCCTACCCCCCTACTGTCCTATCTTCTCAAAAAATCCACCACATTCCCCCCTCTGTGACTTACAAGTCACAGTCATACATATCATGCCAACAAAATAGAATAAACCTGATCAGCTCACATCGGCTCGTTGATGAGTAAATAACTCAACAGATTCCCTAGTGGCCACTCTGTTGCTTCTCTTGCGCCACTAGTAAACCGATTAGCCCAGCAGCCGTTACTCAGGCTGCGCCCGCACGACTTAGTCAGACTCAAGCTTTGCTGCAGAACGTTGCCAGGGCATGCGAGTACCCTTGTTGTTCATGCATCGTGTGGCCCCCTCCACACTGATACCACCTGTCGCTATGGTGGTAGGAGTCTTCCTTTATCGCTCAGACCGCCTGCATAACACTTACAGGGTAAATCGTGGCCATAAATTCACAACGATGCTCAATGCAAGCTGAGCTCGGTCTAACCTGATTACATGTTCATTCCTAAGCATCATACATTTAAACCTCATACATGGTTACAGGGATAATAAAACCAGCCAGGGTTTAGTTACATGGGGTTACATATAATTGCTAAGCAGGGTAATGTCTTCTCTTCTTTCATGGTCCTGCGTCGAAACCCTTGGAGCCATGGACAGAGGAGAGGTGGCCTTGCATTCACTCGTTGCAGTTCATGATTTTCTCTGGCAGCATGGGTGTGAGATAACTATGTGTGTGTGTTAATCTAGCTGCCATAGGTGAGGGAGCATCAGGCTCCTGTGCGTGTTCACTCCGCTTCAGTTCATTTTGCGTATGTATTCAGTGTAAATGTTTTCATCGACCCAGGTGTTCTGCACACCGTAGAGGGTCATTCTTGAGGAGAGGTCGCCTCAGCCCGCATGATGTACAACGTATCGGATCACTGCCCCTCGTCCCGTTGGCGCCGTCTCCTCCATCCGGGCTGTCACCCACGTAGCCGGCCCGGAACCGGGGATCCTCCCCCAGTTTGCTGGCAAGGGGATGGTAGTTCCAGCACTCCCGACCAGCGCCTCCTCTCACACCGTACTCGCAGAGGCGGTTCCCGAACGGGCAATTGAGTGGGTCCCCTCTGGCATTCACCGGGTTTCCTCTCCTGTCTCGATACTGTTGGGTCCTATTTGGATGACATGTACAGTGAAACACCCCACCCCCTTCGCCGTGCGATTTACACGTCCATTGGTTTACTCCATTCCGGGGCAGCAGGCGTGACCCGCTTCACCTCAGCGTCTGCATCCCCACGTCCTCTATTGGGCCCACTGTAACCAGAAACTGCCCGCTTGTATTTCCTATTATCTTTTATTAGGGATTGGGTAATGGGAATTAGGCAGCATGAGGCAAACAACAACATCACTGTTACCAATCCTATACTCTCTCCTATGTTTTCCCAACGTTACTTTCCAAGATATATTTAACCAACCCCACCCACTTCGCTATTTCTCCTAATGTATTTTAACGTGTTCGGTTCTTATATCCTCCACACTTGCGACTGTTCCTTTATTCCTTGTAATGATAATGTTGTGTGGCTACTAAATTTCTGTTGATTGTACCATAAATAGTTTATCACTCTGCATCTCTTATGACTTGAATCCAAGGAGAAAAATATTGATATAGCATTGATAGTGGGCGCACTCCTTGCCTTATGTTCTGGTGGAACATTCATAGGGGTGTCTAGACAACTTACCTTTACCTTATCCTGCTCTCCCCCAACTGTGTTGTCCTGCATCTGCGCTGCTTGTAGGTGTCGCCTCTACCCACCGACTAAGCCTATCCACCACCACTAGCATGTCACTTCTTGCTTTGTTCAATTCGTTCAATCCTCTCCACATAATCTATCATGCATCAGGTGGTGGGAGGTGCCCAATCGGCGCAAAAGGTCTTCCTGTTCTTATATGTTACTCAGGTTTCACCCTCTCCTCAGCGTTTGAGCCGCCACCATCCTTGTTAAATAGGGCAACCACCATGTATTCGTACTGCATGTAATTGATGGGATGTATATAGTATTACTGATTGCCCCATCGTCAAAGTGGAGGCTTTTGATAAGGGAATGCAGCTGCGGCCAATCTCTGATAGCCTGGCACCGAACCTTACTTCACAGCATGCATTCCAAAGTAGTTTGCCTGACCTTCCCCTACCCCCTATGGGGTCGTAAGGGCTCTTGATTCACGACCCTTAGTCCCATTTCTTATACCTCGCCTTCCCCGGCCTGGTCAGCGGATCAGGGCGACACGACGTCTTGCTTCCTTTGTTGCTCATCCTGTTGCTCAAATGGACAAAAATAAATTAAAACACCCTTCCTTTTCCCTTTTTACCCAGGCTGTTGCCCTCAATCTTTCACTTTCTACTTACTCAATTCCTTCGCAGTCATATTCGTTTCCCTTATTTCCCATGAGAGTTTTGCTCATAGTCACATTCAGTTTCCATTGACCTTTTCAATCATGTCCCCGCCAATATCATCTTGCCTCGTGTTGTAACTTTATTAATGTTACACTTCTTTACACTGATTTGACCATTCTTATGGTATTGACTCCTACTCCCTTCAAAGTTCCCAACTCTAGACCTTCTCAATCACTTACCCACGAGCGGTAAGTGTCACATACAGTTACTCCGCCCAACTCCTCCTAAACTTCCTCCTTTGCCACTTTTGCACTAGAAAACAGTCCCATGAGCGGGACTATTCTATTGCACTGGTGTTTTGCTTACCTAACGTTAATTGTCCAGAAAACAGTCTCACCCTTTATCTCAGGTCAGGATGGTGTCATCCACCACAGACTCCGCAGCTTCCAATGTGGGGCTTCCAATCCTCCTACGAGAATAGAAGGAGAGGGCTTCCCTAACCACCTATTATGGTCAACCGTGCACTGGACCATTGGAATTGCTGCGGTCCATCTGGCGGATGTTATCATCCCATCACTTTAAAAATTGTTGTTTAAACTTCTATTATTCAAAGGAAGCGAGACTGTGATCTTATGTTTGAAGGTTTTATTAATTGCCGACCCTAGGCGAGCGGTCTAACACTCAGCATGAAGAACATCAGAGTATTTAGCTAGTAATAATAATAACCCTCTCTTCCCTGAGATGACTGTTGGCTTTAGGAATTTCGCCCATTGCCCCTGAATTAACTCCTCCCGTGTTGCTATACTTTGGGTAAATCACGAAGCCCATTCCCAAAGGACTGACCTTATCTGACAATCCACTTAGCTCTCTGCTCGCGGGGGTTTCTGTCAGCCTCCACGAGAGCGGGTTTAACTCCCCCTCCTTCACCATGACACGCCATAACTCACACTTTGAAGAGGTGAGTATCACCAGATCTGTTCTTTGGTTGTGCGCGCACGCATCAGAGTGAAACACACCGCCCAAACTGAAAACCCTGAAGCTTTGTGTGTGATGCGTGCATGCCCAAATATGCATTTTTGAAAGAGCACCTTAACCCTACAAAGCTCGAAATGGCGCCGTACCCGCATACATTTCTTTAATTTCATATTCGCCAATAAGGTCACCCACCTCGGGCGTATCTGAGATACAAGTTCAGTAAATCTTTTCTAAAAGGAAAACTGCTCCTGCCTATGTGTTTGGGCAGGTTTTTAAATGCACTACTGATTTAAGTTAATAGTGTGCACTACGCCCACTTTTGGGTCTCTCTCCCTTTCCTCCTCCGTTCCCTTTTATTTATTCTAATGTACATCTTGAATGTCTCTATCTATGCATTTTACCCTCCTAATCTATTCCTGTTTTCTTAATTCTGCTTGCACTTGCGGCACTATTATTACTTTGTCACTCCTGAACTCGTTTATGTCGGTTATTTTTGAGTCTAGATCTTTCAGTCTATTATCAATACTCGTCGATAGGGCACTGATCCAAACTGAAATATATCACTGCTCTGCTGTTCGTATTGCTTTCTAAAATGTATAATCTGTGTTTTTCACTATTAACAACAAGTCTCCATTTACTACACCATAAACTCATGAGATTCAGCATGTTTTGCGATTAAACCCTTTCTCGGCAATCAACACAATGTCATGAGCGTACAACAGAATACTTAAGTTCACATTGTCAATCAATATACCTAGATTCGCCTGTTTGATTTCTTGGGCTAAGTCATTAACATAAAAGCAAATAAAGTCGGGGAGAGTACATCTCCCTGCTTCACCCCAAATGGAGTAGGAAACCAGTCGATCCTAAAATTATTTAACTGTAGACATGCAACTGGGGTTTTGTACCAGGCTTTAATGGCATTATAAATTTATCATCAATACCAGAAGAAATTAACTTATACTCCAAAAGATCTCTATTGATGCAATCAAAAGCTTTCTTAAAGTCAACAAAACAAGCGAACATGACTTTACCCTCTTGCAGTTGCGCTCTCATCACAGAGGATATGACATAAATATGATCAATACCTGCCCTATTTTTCCTACAACCATTCTGCTCATCCACCAACATTCCATGACAATCTAGGTAATTATTAAGTCTATTATTAAGGACACCTGAATACAATTTATAAACTGTACTGATCAAACTGATGCCTCTATAATTTAAAGGAACTCTCGGATCAGCTTTTGAAGATTTAGGGATGGGTTTGATTATAGATTTATTCCACACAGATGGAATAATGCCATTATGAAAGCACGTTTGACATAAACAATGTAAAATATTCAACATATTAGGAGTTTTAAGGACCTCATTAGGGGGTCCTCAAAACCCACAGCTTTATTTAGTTTAGCTCTATCTACTACCCGCTGCACCTCCTCTAGTGTGATTGTGAGTGTCACTATTCAGCATGTGGTGGGGATATGATGTATTACTCATCCCATTTTCAAGATCACATTTTTTTAATTTACCGATCTCATCTAAGAAGTGACCATCAAATAGAGGGAGACTACTACATGCATACAAATTACTATAATCTGTTTCCCACTTCTTTAATCACTTGATCGGTCTCAAATGACGATTCACCATTTTCCAATAACTGAGATCCTAACTGCAGTGTCCAAACACGCAGTTTCGTCACACACATGTTCCAAATACGCTCACCCTCCATTTCCACTCGGGCTGAAAATAGTTGCGACGAGATGACACTTGTTGTTCTTATCTAACAGCATCACAGTTGTAAACCGGAATTTTGCTTAGTTATTCCATCCATTTATAACATTTATGAACACTTTTATGAGTCTGTTTATTTGCCGGTTGTGAAAAAAATGAAAAAGTCAACTCAAAATTCAGCGCCGGGAGAATAGTATTCCCACTTTGAACATAATTATTTTAACTAATCATTGTTTATTTTCTTAACTTAGTATATACTTCCTTCCTTTATCTTCAGTATACGTTGTCTTAACTGACGCTCTACACTGGTTCACTACTACACTGGACAGCGTATTAGCTATACCGGGGAGCGAGTTGGGGAAGGAAAATATATTTTAAATTAACCTGAAAATTAGGAATTGAAAGGGCTCAGATAAACTAGCACAAAAGAGTAACACTTAGATGGTGAATAAAATGAATAAAACCGACAAACTACCGAAACTTGAATTTGAAAACACCTTAACTGGTAATACCAAGACCCACTCTTATTCCTGCTCTGTTATTTGCTCGGACTTCTCCACTCCACTCCGCCTGACCCCCTTCATGCGCTCACTCGCGCGCTCTAATGAGCTGTCTATTGGGAGAAATATGCAGGCGTCCGCTACTAATAACATTACATGAGGGGTAGATCTCGGGACCTGGAACCAGTGGTGTGGGGACGGCGGCAGTACTACTACTGCAGCTGCTCCTGCGGACCAATGTAAATATCTTGGCTTACAGCTGAATAAGAGCGTTTGTTAATGGAGTCCTCCCAGCATGCCTTATAATCCTCATGCGATTGTAATTCATCGTACATGAGGGTACAGTGTAAAGGTAGGCAGTTCAGTAATTGCCTTAAAAGTTCGCGTAGTTCCCACTGTCTCCATTGTTCTTGTAACATGGATTCTTGAGGAGTCAAGCACAACCAATACACTACAGGCTGTAGAGCACTAGGTTGAGCTTGTAAAGGCATTACCGTACGTTGTAACTTACTAGGAAGTCCACATAAATGCCATCCTGTGTGCAGACAATATTGGCTTCCAACGGGCATAAAACGTCTCTACCTAGGAGATTAACTGGAGTGTGGGCTGAGTATAACAGTGGTGCAGTTATAGTTCTACCTGCAATTTGCATAGGGACAGGCTGTGTCAGAGGAATTATCTGTGGTTTCCCAGAGAAGCCAATAGTTTTGACTGAGGAATTAGAGAGGGGGAGGCCTGACCCTGCTTTCCCAAGACATGAGTAGGTCGCACCTGTGTCTACCATGAATTGATGCTCTTGTTGGTTAATGATCACTTGTAGGGTGGGTTCTTGTTGTGATTCTATTGAAATCATTGGTAATATTGTTTCCCCCTCTGGCTTCCCTGGGCATCCCTAGTTCTGGCCATTTGTTGCTGGCCCTATCCATGGTTCTTTCCATGGGTTTGTTAGGCAATCCCTTCTAAAATGCCCAGTTTGATTACATCCCCAACACACGTCCTTTCCACCCTGTGCCCCTCTCCCGCCCCCTGTTCGGGGCGCTCCCCGTCGGCTCCCCCTTCCTCTCCTTGCCCCTCTTCCCATTGGGGGCTGGTAGCCCCCCGCAGACTGGGTATCATGTACCTGCACGGGTGGAACTTGTGAGTCTAGGGTAGTTACTTGGGGCAGTGAGGTAGGCATTGCCGCCACAGGCGTCAATACTTGGGGTTGCTGCATCAGGGACATTGCTGCACCCATTGAAGTCAGTGCAGCCGGGCTTGGGGCAGGCGGTTCGGCTAATATCACCGGGACCTGTGTCTTACCTGTTTCTATCTTTTCTTTATCTTGGCTTACGTCACAACTCTACTAATATGTTCAAGCTTTATTGGCACTTACTTGGCTATCCTTGAAACAAGAGCCGGTCAGGTAGGGAGGTCACTTCGTTTGCCTGAACAACCAAACCAACCCCTATCGGCTACAAGATAACATATACCAAACCCAGCTCCTGTCCTGGGAAAAGTTTAAACAATTTGGAGAAGCGAGTTGGGATGGAAACATGACCTAAACCCAACAATTCAGAAAGGGAAGTTCTTAATAGAAACCAGGGCGCTGTATATGGATGAAAACAAGAAATCTAAAATAAATCAAAATAAAGACACCCAAAGGCGTGAACAATGATTTGCGCCTCCACCAAAATCTAAATATAACCCGAAATTTAGGAAGGCGGGTGTAAATGGAAATCCACAAACGAAACCTAGGAAACGTGTTTAAATGAAAAACAAAACCGGAACAAGGAACAACGAAAAGCGTATAAATACGAATACCGATAAATGCGCTCAACAGACAATCCCAAAGCTAAACCATACTATCGCTGCTAAAACAGAGAAAGGCTATAATCCAAAACATACGAAAACACACTAAAAGGGAAACTGAAGCTAAACACGTGAAACAATCAAATTAAAATAAGAAAATGCCCTACGTGGAAACATAAAACTAAAACACTTTACCCAATAAATCAATGATAAACCACACACAATTATTAATAAACACCGAAAGTACACTAAAATTGGGGAAAATAAAGATAAAGTGAAATTCGATAAACCTACTCCAACTATTAAGAGATTACGAATCGCAAAGGGAAACTTAATAAACGCAAAAGGGCGGGTCAGGAACATCAACAGAATCACGCAGGTTACTAATAAGCCAGATGTAAAGCATTCACCTGCGAATCGCTGAAACCCCAAAATCCCTTCTGCGCTAACAGTAGTCTAAAGAGCTGCGCATGCCGACAGCTCTAAAACCACTAAAGTTTGTCACTTCTTATTATCTCCCCTGGGTCTAATACACTACGCGAAGTGCCAAAGTTTCAAAACGTGCAAGTGCTGCTTTAGTAACCTCCAATTCCTCTTGACTCCGTTAACAAACGGAGCTCCGATTTTCCCAAGTTTCTTCACTGCCCGTTAGCTTGTCAACGCAAGAAGATAAATCAAACCCGCTAGCTAGACCTAGGAAATCCCCCCCTCTATCTGAGACTTCCCAAAGCAATGGCTTATCACAACGCAAATAGACAATGCCTCCACGCTGCATACATTGAATATTCCCCGTTAATACAACCTATCCAACTATTAAGTGTTTCCCAACAATAATGCATCAACCTTCTCCGCACTTTTGCGAAACAACACACTTAACTCGCTGTATACCTTGTATTCTAGAAAGCACCACAACACGAATACCCAAATATCCACAATTAATTTCACAGCCTGCATAAAGTTGATTGTAAATGCTTGTCGTAACTAAGTCCCCTTGATTTAATGTCTAAGGCAAATACAATATGTGTTTTATACTTTATTTTTATCGCTCGGGATTTCCTATGCGGTTAATAAACATTAACTTTTACTCTCTTATTTACGGGCTCATTTGACTATTTCCTGGGGCTCATTTATTCACAGTCCTTATCCTAATAGACCGGAATCTTGACAAGCTTATTGCAAAGTTTACCACAACTTTATACCGGCTGTAATCTAACACCTGCGTAACTCTGCAAAATATCACTGCAGCACACACGCCACACATCCAAACCCCAGCTCATATCAGCAGGCAATATTGGTAATAATTCGGCCGATTCAACATACAACATAAAGAGACGTCCCAAACCACAAAAGACTCACAGACACTAACAGCGTACGCAAAGCACAAACAGCACATACAGCTCACGTATGATTGCACAAAACACATACAACAGTTTCATCACATATATATAGCAGTTTGCAAATTCATTCCAACTTCACAACTCCCTCAAACCTGACTAGCGGCCACAAGTCACCGTTAGTGGCACGGGGCAATCTGCGCACTACAATTAACTTTTAGCAGCGCGAGCCGTAATTACATTTAACAGCCCCCCGTCATTTGCACACTGGCAAGCGCTTGGTCGTAACTCACTTTGAGCCCAATCATCTGTTGCCGGCCAACGCCGCTGCACACACAGGCAAGCCGCTTGCACACACAGGCAAGCGCTTGGTTTTAGTCCGCCCTGGACTTTGGCCAAGTGCTGCCGGCAACGATGCCTGAACCCGTCCTGAGCGACCGTCTGTTCTCGACAGCCGCCGCACACACAGGCAGGCCGCCTGCACACACAGGCAAGCGCTTGGTTTTAGTCCGCCCTGGACTTTAGCCAAGTGCTGTCGACAACGATGTCAGAACCCGTCCTGAGTGACCGTCTGTTCTCGACAGCCGCCGCACACACAGGCAGGCCGCTTGCACACACAGGCAAGCGCTTGTTTTAGTCCTGGACTTTAGCCAAGTGCTGTCGACAACAATGTCGAACCCGTCCTGAGTGTCTGTTCTCGACAGCCGCCGCAACAGGCAGGCCGCTGCACACACAGGCAAGCGCCTGAGTCCCAGTCCGGTCCGGCCCGAGTGTTGTTACCAACAATGTTTGCACCACTGAGTCCCAGTGCCTGGACCCCGACAAGTGCTGTCGACAACGATGTTAGAAGCGCTTGGTCGCTTGCGCACACAGGCAAGCGCTCTAGACGTGGACCTTATGCTTTTACCAACGACGCTAGTCAGTGTCACCAGTTCCCCTGCAGAGGCGACTTTGTGACATGCCCTCTCATACTCGCATACACCTCAATTCATTCAAACACACAAAACATAAAATTACCTCAGACTCCGTACGTCCTTTAATTTAGGTTCTTTGGAGGAGAGACCTTCCGCAACGCAGCCCGAGCGGACCCACTGCTCCCAAATGCAACCAATCTAGCAGATTTGTTAAATAGGCTCTGCTTACCTTTTCCCCTATGGCCAGGGTTGCATCGACAGCAGCGGTCCCGCTCAGATCTCCGTGTCTCGTGCCTCTCCTGGCTGGCTCGCCATTAAATGTTGTAGAATTCGAACGCTGCCCCAAAACAGCACAATCGTCAGAGTCTGAGGTAAAAACGGTTTATTGCATATAACACAAGGTTAGATACAACAACCTGGCTGAATTTGCGCAAAAACAGTTGCCCCCCTCTTCCGTGCACACATTTTTAATCTCCTCCATTCCTCCTTGGAGGTTGGCCACCACGCCCCCTGGCTCAACCCCTCCCCTGACTTCAGAGGCCCATCCTTCTGAGGCCCCTTCAACTTCGCCTTTTTCATTCTTTCCCCATTTAACAGATTAATAAAAGGATAAACAGACATAGCCAAATCTTGAGCAAACATACACAGACTTAGGCAGAAATGACCAGCCTTGGGCTGGCATACACGACCCTAAACAAATATAACCAACCTTGAGCTGCCCCAACTGTGTATTATGCCTTTGCTTAAATTGTTTAACTTAATAACAGCTTTATTAATACAGGAATACATTTTTGCCCCATACTTTATTCAATGGCCTAATGCCAGTGATCTATAATTTTAATATGCTTGTTATGCAGCCCAAATGCTGGCAATATATGTATATACAGGATCTCTATTACAAAGTTAAACATTTAAAGTGTGGTGGAATTTAGCTCTGTCCCTCTCTGCTTAAGAGCAGCGCTTGGCCGGAGCCCATAAATTCAAATGACAGGGGGCCCAGGCTCTAAGGCTCTGGCAGTCCTGCCTGATGATGTGGGAGTTCTGATTGATTAAATCATGAGTGGGGCGCAGTCCAACTTCAAGTCTGGTGTCCGACTCCTTTCCCGCGCACATATTTTGTTAGACAGGAATAATTTACGACTGTACTAATGGGTCCGTGGATCTCCAACTCAGATTTACATTTGGTCTCCTCTCTGTGTTCATTGTATTTAAGGCCTGTGATCTGTGCCGCCTGCTCGTGTTTTACGGCCTCAACGTGTCACTTTACCTTATCTACAGACACTATTTATGTTTGTGTGATACTAAAACATCATGCTGGCGGTTATCTGCAGTTAGCCGGCCATACAACCCCAGCCCCAAACAACCCCCTAGAATCACAGAGGCAGAATGTGTGACCAATGATCTCATACCCTTCAGCAGGCGCTTCCATCCAAAGCGGCCCACAACAGAGAGTACACACATTCCACGGCGATGTGGTCCCATTGCATTATACAGGAATATAATAATACAATGCTTCACCTGGGAATTGGCGTCTGAGTCACAAGTCCTGTTTCCTACCCCCTACTGTCCTATCTTCTCAAAAAATCCACCACATAGTTTTGAAATACATGACAGAAAGGTGCCATCTCACTGAGGGGTTATGAGCGAGGATGAGAGAAGGAGGAGGAGAAGGAGGGGAGGGAGAAGCAGGAGGCGCGAGGGGGTACAGGGAAAACGGGGTACCATTCTGCACTCATATCCTGCTTCAATCAAGCCACTCTTTGGCCATGAGCTGTTTCTACTGTCCAGCCTATCACGTACTGTTTTGTGCCAGAATGCTCAGCACACCTCAGATGAGGTGAAGAGGAGGGGGATTATTGAGCCCATTACAACTGGGGATATTGGGTGGCAAACTGAAAGAGCCATGTTGGGAATTTAATAAGGACACTGGTGAACTCCCTACTCTTTGCGATATGTGCCGTAGGATCTTTAATGACCACAGTGAGTTAGGACCTTGGTATAACTCATCCAAAAGACGGGTTCGATGGAATATACCATGTCTGACTAGTTCTGTTACCCGAGGCCTATAGGACAGCCAAATGCCAGCCCCGATCAGGACTGACGACCAGGGTCGGTCTGGTAGAGATGCGGGTTTCGAACCGCATGCCTTACAGGGAGCGCACACTGTATTGGACCAGCTAAGGGCTCCCATATAAACTGTTCCAGCGCTTGACCTTTGACCGTGGCTGTGTGATGTCACAGATGCTTAAATGCGTGGAGCTGGAAGGCTGCTCGCTTACAGGCTCTGCAGGGTCCTCTGAAGCTTGATGTGACTCTGAGGAATGCTTCACTGGTTTTCTTGGGGGTTTTTTTTTTCCTTCTTCATTTTATTCTTAGCAGTATGCGTTTTTGCCACCCAAGTTGGCTTCTTTCATTTCATTTTTCAATTGAATGCAAAAGTGCTGTTAATTGTACTACTGTAAACTGTAAAATTGTACACAGGGCGAATCCACTTTTAGAATCCAGCATATATGCCCCACCACAGTATAAAAAAATAAGCAGAAGAGCAACAAGACCACTTCCTGGCCTTGAGTAGATAACGGACACTCACTACAGTCAATTTAAAGGACTTTAGTGACCATATTTACATTATCTTTCCAATTAAGTTCAGCATGGAAACACCACAAACTATTTTCCATTTTCAGTCATTTGTCAAATTCTCATCTGTACCACTAAACATGAATCTGTTTATTCTCTCTTAGGCACTCTGCCCTCCGTGGGCAACTGTAAGCTGTCCTCTCTGTCGCAACCTCCCTGTAGAAGAGTGGTGGATTCTACCAAACTGGCTGACTCCAACAGACAATCAGAATCCATGCTCGACTCTTCAGGTGAAAGGGTGAAAATGGAGGATGGTGTGAACGGTGAAGTAGGACTCTGGATGAAACAGGAAAAAGAGAGGAATGAACCGATGGAGAGAGATGTAACTGATCAAACCCCCAAAACTGAAAGAGTGGAGAAGAATGGAGGAACATCTAATTGTGGGAAACAGGAAGGAGAGGAGCTCTCCACTTTGCCTGCTTCCTTCTTGCTAAAACAGCTTAGAGTGCTGATCCCACGACTTCAAATCATGGATAAATCAGTTATTTTGTCATCACCTCCTTGTCCCATGGCTAGTAAAGAAGACCAGGGAGTGAGATCTCCATGGAGACTGCAAGAGCTCTCACCACTGAGGGGAATGAGGTCACTACGGCAGAAGGGTCAGGTCATGACCCCGAAGAGGAAGACGATTGGCCAGTTGGAGAGACCACTGAAAGTGCTGTCCGCTCCATCAGAAAATGGGTAAGAGTAAAGTAAATGGCAAGCTGGACTGTGTCATCATTGTTATCAGCCCTGCACTAAACAATGTGCCCTTATTTGTTTTTTACAGGATCTGTGCTGAAGCCTCCCATAGCTCTCCTGTCATCTCCCCCAGGAACCAAAACACAGGTTAAGATCACTTCTAATCATTTTGCAAGCCAAGCCGTATAGCCTAGACATCGCTGTTTCCAGTCCGGGCTATATCAGGCAATAGAAAGGAGAGCATTTAACACACAGAAGAAAGGGAAGCCCACCACACAAGGGGAGATGGTTGACAGGTGGCACTGCAGAAAATTAGGATTTGGGGGAAAAGGACAAGAAAAGACAGCAGAGGAAGCCTAAAATGATTGTTTTGGGTTTTGACTGTTTTTGTCTGTAGGGGAACCCTGAAATAGGCAGTAGCATTAGACCTGTTCAGCCACACAGGGTACCTATGCTGGAGGGCCAATGTATCACTTCTAATATAAATAAATGAGCTTTTCTGGTTTTGTATTTAGCATTCTGTATCCATTTGTGCCTTTTTTCAATTGAGATTGTTTTTATCAGTAAGTAAAAAGGAAAACCTGCACACAGTATTGCTGCTCCCAAAGTGTGCGTTTATTGCACTGTGATACACAACTTTTCAACCAAGTGAAGACAAAAGACTTCTCACAAATTGAGGACAAAGACCTCACTTGGTTGAAATGTTTTTGTATGACACTGTGGAGCAGCAATACTGTGTGCAGGTTTTCCTGTTTTCTTTTGAGATGACTTACTGCTGACCCAGCACCAGTGTGAATGACTGGATTTGTGTATTATCCATTCTGTACTGTGTTTATCAGTGCCTTCTTGCATCTCTCTTTCCTATAAACATAACATCTCCTATACACCCTCTCTCTCCTCAGGACAAACTCTCAGGTCATCTCAGGTCTTTGCCTGCTCCCAGTGCCCATTTGTTCACACTGTGGAAGTGAAGCTTCACCAGCACATTGAGGAGGTTCACCCAGATGAGCCAAACAGGAGTCAGAAGTCGGGAGGAAACGGAGCAGAGAACCCACTGCCTCCCAGCAGCACACATCAGCCCACCACACCCCCTAAGACTCTCCCCACCCCGACACAGTCCCACACAGGCACTCCAGGGGCCCACACATGCTCCCAGTGTGGGAAGAGCTACAAACATAAAACAAACCTGACAGTACACCAGCAAATCCACTCAGGGGAGAATCTGTACCACTGCTCCCACTGTGGGAAGAATTTCACACGCTCATCTGGCCTGATTAGACACCAGCGAACTCCATACAGGTGAGCGTCCATACCAGTGCTCCCAGTGTGGGAAGAGTTTCATTCAGTCAAGTCATCTGACAGAACACCAGCGAACTCATACAGGGAACGCCCATACCACTGCTCCCCTGTGTGGGAAGAATTTCATATCTTCATCGCACCTAATTATACACCAGGGAATCCATACAGGTGAGAGTCCATACCACTGCTCCCAGTGTGGAAAGAATTTCATAAATTCATCTCACCCTGATTGTACACCAGCGAACTCATACAGGTGAGCGTCCATACCAATGCTCGCAGTGTGGGAAGAGTTTCATGCAGTCAAATCATCTGACAGAACACCAGCGAACTCATACAGGGAATGCCCATACCACTGCTCCCAGTGTGGGAAGAATTTCATATCTTCATCAGACCTGATTATACACCAGGGAATCCATACAGGAGAGCGTCCATACCACTGCTCCCAGTGTGGAAAGAATTTCATAAATTCATCTCAACTGATTGTACACCAGCGAACTCATACGGGGAACGTCCATTCCACTGCTCCCAGTGTGGAAAGAAATTCACACGTTCATCGTATCTGATCCAACACCAGCAAATCCAAACAGTTGAGCGTCCATACCAGTGCTCCCAGTGTGGGAAGAATTTCATAAATTCATCGCAACTGATTCAACACCAGCGAACTCATACAGGTGAGCGTCCATACCAGTGCTCCCAGTGTGGGAAGAATTTCATGTGTTCATCTGGCCTAATTCAACACCAGCGAACCCATACAGGTGAGTGTCCATATCGGTGCTCTCAGTGTGGAAAGAAATTCACACGTTCATCGTATCTGATCCAACACCAGCGAATCCATACAGGGGAGCGTCCATACCAGTGCTCCCAGTGTGAAAAGAAATTCACAGGTTCATCTTGCCTGATCCGACACCAGCGAACCCATACTGGTGAACGTCCATACCAGTGCTCCCAGTGTGGGAAGAGTTTCAGTCAGTCAAGTAATCTGACAGAACACCAGCGAACTCATACAGGGGGAACGCCCATACCACTGCTCCCAGTGTGGGAAGACCTTTGTGGGTTCACAAGGTTTGAAGAAACACCAGCAAACTCATACAGGATAGTGCCCGTTCCGCTGCTCCCTGTGTGGGACGGAAGAGCTTCAGTCATTCGATCATTATCATGAGATGAGTGGATGTTGTGGTGTCCCCAGGGGTTGGGCGACATTCACAGACCTTGCAGAGGGCGTAGGCAAGTTTAAGAACACAGAGGAGGCAGTATTCAAAAACAAAATGATAATTTATTAAACTACTACTTACAAACATAAAACAAAGAATGGGGTCTTCAAGGAATACAAACACATAAAGTCCACAAATTCTATCTCGTCATCAATGTCCAAATCCAATCCAAAATCCAGGTCCAAGTCCGCAATCCAGTCCGTAGTCAAAATCCAAATGGGGTCCTCAAACAATCCAATTCCACACAAACAAACACACTCCAACACTCTTTCCAAATCCTGGCTGGTCAAAAGACTACACAAGTATTCACTCTCCAAACACGTTCCTACTCCTCTCCCAGTGTGATGGGAATCAGCCTTTAAATAGGCCTCAAAATGGCTTTCAGCTGGTCGTTAGTCCCATCACTTGACTTGACTCAGGTGTGACTGTGGCCTGCTGGGAAATGTAGTGTTTCCTGGCTCCCCATGTGTTGTAGGCCAGGCAGCCATTTTGTTGTGCAGCCCTTGGGCTGCTACAACGTGTATAAGGGATGGAGTTGAATGCTATTTAAGGAGCTCTGACCAGGAACAGAAATTGACATTTTCCCTGCTGGTTCACTCAATTCAGCACTAATTTTACATTCCTGTTCAGGGTTCACTAGCTACATATATGTATTTTTTTATGTATTGTATGCCACCTTGTCATTTATGCTATGTAACTGCTAAGTTTGGAATATACAGGTAATCACCAAAATAAAGGAAACGCCAACATAAAGTGTCTTATGTTGGACAGATTTGACCCACATGTAGGTGTTTATCATCACAAAATTCTGGTTAACTTGTTTTACTTGTTATACTTGTCTTAGCCTCAGGCCAGGTGACTTTGCCTAATTTGGGGTCATGAACTTTTATACAGAATATTGACATCTTGATGTTTTTGTTTATTTCTATAAGCACTTTGCACCCCATTTTGATGCTTCGCCAGTTTTGGCCACAAAGGAAAATAGGCCTTTATGAACTAGCAGCTAGTATAAATAAGAGGGACACTTTGTTTTTCTCTCACTTTCTCTTCTCTCTCTCTCACACACACACAGACTGCTCTCACCACAAACAAAGACTATCCCAAATAGATGCAAATATTTATTCTTACTTTTATTTGAACTAAAGGCATGTTTATAAATATATTTTATCTTCAAAAAAGCTTGCCAATGCCTCATAGACATAACATGAAACAGGTGCAGAGCTAAGTTGTGGGAATCCACTCTGTTGCCGTTTGAGAGGGGTAACACTGGTATAAAAAGGGTCCCACTCACCATTTACTCACTCAATCACTCAGAAGCAATTGTCAGAAGAGGAACATGAGCAGAAGACTCATGTACAGGCAGTGAAGCCCTCGCTGTACTCTTAGACAGTGATAATAACAGTGAAATAGAGGAGGAAGTGTCTGAAACTGAGGACAATGTTGAACATAATTCAGACTACAATGAATCATCCTCTGATTCATTGTAGTCCGTCAATCCGTTGATGTGAGTTACAGGCCATAATGGATGTTATTCTGCCAAATCTCATCAAATGCAAAACAAACATTACATTTGTAAGATACTAAAAACATGCCAGCAACAGTTTTTTAAAGCACATTATGACCGTCATGGCCAGTTTGATGAATAATTAGTGCATTTTGTAATAAAAAAACGAGTGGTGTAATATCAAGGAAAGCTGTCCTATATGGACAAAAAGCTGAAATATCTGGTCAAGTTTGTAATGATAGTCAGTGACATGATGATAATTTCAAATAATTACTTTTTGGGGAGGTTAAATATGTGTATCTGACCATTTTTAGTAGAGATGCACCGATTGCAATTTTCTTGGCCAATTCCGATTTCCAATTTTTGATTAGTCTGACTTGCCGATACCGATTTTGGCCGATTCCGATTTTTTTTAAAAACAATAATTGACAACTTACACAAACATTTTTGTAACTTTGCTTTAATAGAAAATTAAGATTGACAATTCTGAGGTAGGTCAGAAGCATGAGGTAGGTCTCACTAAAACACATTTCAAAATAAAAAAGTGTTCCAGGTTACTGGACAGAGCTTTTCTTTTTGTGCAAATTAAATTCAATGATGAATAAAGAGAATCCAACAACAGTGGCATGTAGCCTTTAAGTAATAAATAAAAAGAAACAAGAGTAGTTTAAATGTACTGACATGGTGACAGACCATTAGTCCGGAAATATTTATTTAAAACACTAACGTTATATTCTGATGACAGATGACACAAGCCCTTTTTCCATTAAATAATTAT
>JAINUG010001001.1:0-36953 GCA_029706075.1 Aldrovandia affinis
AATTTCAAGAAATAGTTGTTAGATATTTTTTTAACTACATAGAGTACATAACTGCTGTATTCATGCAGCATGTTTGTATTAACCTATAGATTAAATTTTGCGTTATTGCTTTCCGTGCACGTCAAGTATGGTTTGATGCCCTTTCTGTAAATGCAGAATACCATAACCCTAGGGATCCACCAGAAGCGATTTTCCCGCTAGACACGCTTTGATGGCTAGTCAACGGCCGCTCTTGTAGGCTTTCCCACACAAGCAACTTTTGGGAAGAGCAGGTTAGGTTCTGCACAAAGCTCGTAGTTGTAGTAGAGTGAACTGGAAACCAAGCCCATAAATGCTCTTTTCTGTTTTTTTTTTTTTTTATTCCGTCTGGAAAATGTCAATTGTGAAGCGCTGTGTGACAACCTGTTTGTAAATGGCGCTATAGAAGACTTCCGGTGGTGAGGCGAGGAAGATGGCTGCTTAATTTTCGGCTCCCGATAGCAAGTCAAAACTAGCCCCCTTAATTCACGAATTGTCACGCAAATCGTCGTAATCTTTATTGTAATGAGTGGGGGAGTGAAAACTAGAAGTAGAAGTCAAAAGAAACGCGACAAACAAGATAGAAAGAATTCAGCGGAGATGGCCGACGCTCAAAGTTCCGAACGACGAATCGGCAGAAACCATGCGCTCCGTGCTCCACGGAATTAGCAAGGAAATACGAGACTTCAGGGCTGAGCATAAAGAGGACTTACACAAACTTAAAGAAGAACTCAAAGAAGACATGAAAACCGAACTCAAAGATCTGAAGCAGGAAATTTATCGAGAACTTTCTGCCAACTCCACACGAATCCAGGCCACGAAACTAGACTGAATGAAGCAGAAACACGAATTGATGAGGGTGAGACGATTAACATGGCCATGAAAGATGCACTGATTAAGTCAATTAAGGAACAGAAAGCCATGCGGGAAAAGCTGGTAGATCTGGAAGGACGGTCTAGGAGAAATAATATTCGCATTTATGGCGTACCCGAAGAGAAGAAGGTAACTCCATGTCTGAATATGTGGAGACACTTCTGAAAACTGAACTTGACCTAGCGGACACCAACCTACAGATCCAACGTGCTCATAGAGCACTGGCTCGTAACCCGAACGGAATGCGCCGCCTAGGTCCATAGTGGTAAATTTTCTGGAGTTTAATACTAAAGAAATGGTATTGAAAAAGGCTTGGGGAAAGAAAATAATGATTGAAGAGAGCGTCTATCATTCGATCACGACTATGCAACGGACGTTGTCCAGAAGCGCAAGGCGTACACGGGAATAAAGAGGGCTCTGAAGGAGAAGGGTGTCCGCTTCCAAACCCCGCTGGACAAGATGCGCATCCACTGGGACTCGGGAACACGCACATACAACAGCGCACAAGACGCAGCGCAGGAGCTGAGGAGGAGAGGCTACTCCGTGGAGACACCAGGCCGCAGCACTACGGAGCTGGACCCCAAGGTAGAGCGTCTCCTTCAGGCTAAGATATGGGAGCGTGCCGGGAGGGAAATGAAGATGGGAGCGGGACGGCGCGTCGAGCAAGACGAAGACTACAGGAGTTTGAGCGGATTCCTCCTAATTAATTTCTATTTTGTCACGGCCTATGTGAAATTGCACTAGCCCATTTGTATAACCAGCGGCGTTAAGCTAAATGACCATGACTTTTAAATCAGTATAAATGGTCCAAATATTCGCACGCTATTTCCTTGGTTATTTTTCATTCATAATATGATTAAGAGGACGAGACGATGTAGCGTCGCTTTATTTAGTCTTTTCCTCTGCAATTCAAATAAGGACCGACTGGTAGGAAGTGACTTTCCTCTTTTTTTGTTTTTACAAATATTTTTGTTTATCTTAATCTATTTTGATGTTGGTATATATTGGGCAAAACAATTTTTGATCAATGCTAAAGACTTCGCTTGGATTACAAAATAAGCGCTATCGGATGACGTTGGACTACTAGAATGTGTGAAATGGCGTGTTTCACCTCTAGTGAGGGGCCCTCTGGGAGGAGGCTTTCCCCTCTGCCTGCCAACGGGACTCAGGGTGGCGAGGAATCATCCTAACTTGGAAGTCAACTGTTTTTATTTTATTTAGCACACGTTGTCCAGATGTTCGGGACTGTGCAGTTTTAGGTTGTCTGGAGGTTTATGGATGCAACGCAGGACTGGGTAAGGTAAATGCCACATAACAATATAAAATTGGTGTCACTTAATGTAAATGGAATGAATAATCCAGTAAAGAGGAGCAAGGTCCTGGTTAAATTGAAAAAAGAAAGGGCTCAAGTACTATTCTTACAAGAAACCCATCTGCCTCAACAAGAGCACGAGAAATTGAAACACTTTGGTTTTAGAAATGCATTTTATAGTTCCTACAAACCTAGCCAGAAGAGGGAGTGGCTATCCTAATCGCAAATGCAGTCCAATTTGAATTCCATAAAGAAGTCAGGGACAAAGAGGGAAGGTATGTATTAGTTAAAGGAAAGTTAGAAAACAAAATGGTGACACTTATCAATGTATATGCCCCCCAGAGAGTACCAAATATTTTTCAAAACCCTGTTTGATATTATTGCCTTAGAGACTGAGGGTGTCTTGATATGTGGAGGGGACTTTAATGTGGTCATGAACCATAATTTTGATACAAGCATTAAGAAAAACAAGATGCATCTGACCAAGTTTATTAACACGTCAGTACAGGAAATGGGACTAATTGATGTTTGGAGAGAACTTCACCCCCTAGAAAGGGACTATACACACTATTCAGTACCTCATTCTGTCTACTCCAGAATTGATTATTTTTTAATGAGTACTGGTGAAAGTCACAGGGTCTCAGAGTGCAAAATTGGGGTGGCAGATCTATCAGATCACAGTGCGATCAGCTTGACATTACACCTGAATAGTAGAAAAATAAATACTGTATGGAGGCTCAATGTGGGTATTTTTGAACAATAAGGCGAATGTGGAACAGATAAGGGAAGAGATAAAAGGTATATAGAAGAGAATGATAACGGAGATGTGGATCTGTAATACTGTGGGATGCTATGAAAGCAGTTATTCGTGGAAAGCTGATCGCCTGACAGCATCACAAAAAGCTAGACTAGCTGCATATGAACACAAAGTAGAAAAGCTGCATATGAACACAAATTGAAAAAGAGAACTGGAGAAAAACATAAAAATACAGAGGATCAGTTGGTATTAAAACAAATTAAGGAAACAAGAGGGAGATAAATGAGATCCTCAGGGAGATATAGAAAAAGGGCAAGATTTGTAAAACAGACTTACTATGAATCAGGTCCAAAAGCAACTAGACTCTTGGCTAGACGCCTGCGTAAGCAACAGGCTTCTAATACAATCTATAGAATAAGGGACCCTCAAACCAACCAACTGTTACATGAGCCAGATGACATAGAAAGAATCTTTGAAGAGTACTATAAGAAACTCTATTCTAAACCACCATCAGCTGATGAGGAAACAATAAGAAGTTTTCTTAACACACTTGACCTGCCATCTATTGGTGAGATACAGAATGACACCATTACGTCACAATTTACAGTTGAGGAATTGGAAGATGCAATCAGTAGACTAAAGGCTAGTAAATCACCAGGCAGCGATGGGTTCCCATCAGAGTGGTATAAGGCCTTCAAGAAGGAACTAACACCTCTACTTTTGTCCTGTTTTAACTGGACCCTTAAAGAGGGCAGGGCTCCTCCATCATGGAAGGAAGCAATTATTTCCATTTTACCTAAAGAAGGCAAAGACAAAGAACAATGCAAAAATTTTAGGCCAATTTCACTTTTGAATGTAGATTACAAGCTATTTACCTCAATTATTAGCAAAAGATTTGAGACTTTTGTACCAGACCTGATCAATGAAGATCAAACTGGATTTATTAGAGGGCGGCAAACACAGGACAATATTAGAAGAACTCTTCATATTGTAGACAATGCTCAGAAAAAAGGTACAAGTATGGTTCTGGTTAGTTTAGATGCAGAAAAAGCGTTTGATAGCGTTAGTTGGCTTTTTTTATATGAAGTACTAAGGAGGTTTGGTTTCAATGAAAATGCAATTCGGTGTATTAAAACAATCTATCACGAGCCTACAGCTAGGATTAAGGTAAATGGAAACTTGTCTAATAGGATTCAGTTGGAGAGAGGTTCGAGACAGGGTTGCTGTCTCTCTCCAACTCTTTTTGCCTTATATGCCGAACCCTTAGCGCAAGCAATAAGGCAGAGTGAAGACCTGCAGGGTGTCAATATAGGGGAGATGGAACATATCATTGGACTTTTTGCAGATGATGTTATAATTTTTCTTGAAAATCCAGATGTGTGTTTCCCAAACCTAATGAACCTGCTTGAAACATTTGGACACTACTCAGGGTATAAATTGAATATAACAAAAACACAAATTCTTTCATTTAATTATTCTCCATCCCAACAAATCAGAGATACATATGATCTGAAATGGAATTCTAAAGCAATGAAAGTATCTTGGTGTAAATATAACTAAAACACTCTCCAACATGTTTGAAACCAATTATAACAAAATTGATGAAAACATCAAAGGGGATGTAGAAAGGTGGTCTACCCTACCTTTAGACTTCAGTGCCAGAATACAAACGGTTAAAATGAATATCCTACCTAGGCTACTATATTTATTTCAATCTCTCCCAATTAATGTTCCCCAAAACAAATTCATAGCCTGGGATAAGATGATCTCTAGATTCATTTGGAATAACAAAAGCCAAGAATAAAATTTAAGACACTTCAACTACCTAGAAGTAAGGGGGAATGGCTTTACCAAATCTGAGGGAATATTTTTATGCAGCTCAACTCAGACCCCTGGCCTGTTGGTGTAGACCTGATTATGAGGCTCGATGGAAAGAAATAGAAAGGGAGGTACAGGGTCACCAGACTCAGATCCTGGTGGGAGACAAATATTTGATAGGGATTTTGAGACATGTTATGGATCCAATAGTAGCATTTACGTTAGAAATTTGGAACGTTATAGTAAGCAAATACAAATTAGAGAGAGGGGTTCGCACACTGAGGTGGTTTGCATATGATTCTAAGTTCAAGCCAGGGATGTATGATTCAACATTCAAAGAGGGCACAAAAAGGCATGACGGCAATGTGTACGGTCTCAGAAAATGGTGCATTTATGAGCTTCCAAGATTTAAAGGCAAAGTATGGTCTTGAAGATAAAGATTTTTTTAGATACTTGCAGTTAAGAGATTACTTCACAAAAAGAGATAAGGTCAGATCCAGACGAAACTTCAAATAGTGTGATTGGGGTGATTGTGGATGCATACAAACAGAAGGGGCCTCGGGTCATCTCTGCTTTCTACCAAGCTTTGGAGGGAAGCAGGGGGAATCAACACTTTATATAAAAGCAAAATGGGAAGCAGAGTTAAAGATTCAAATAACGGAGGAAGAATGGTACCAAATGTGTGAGACACAATGTACATCTACAAACTCGCTAGTATGGAGGGAATTCTGCTGGAAGAATTTGACTCGTTTTTCATAACACCCAAAATAAAAAGCAGGCAACTTGCTGTACAACAACATTGTTGGAGGTTGTGTGGGAGTATAGAGGCTGATCACTCACATATTTTCTGGAATTGTGCAAAGATAAGGCTATATTGGGAGAATGTTAATGCAGTAGTTAAAAATATTTTGGGATATGAAATCCCGAATAACTGCCCGGTAATGTACCTTGGGAATATTGATGATGTCGTGATGAGGGAAGATCTTTATTTGACTAAAATTTTACTTGCAGCAAGTAAGAAAGCTGTTACCAGAAATTGGCTTAATGTGAACACTCCAAAACAAGAACAGTGGCTGGATATTGTTCAAGAGATTTTTGTTATGGAAAAGCTGACATTCCTTTTGAGAGTCAAAGAGGATACATTTAAAAAGAACTGGGAAAAGTGGAACATTTACATGAGACATGACACCAACTAAATGATAGTCTAATCAAAATATAGTGGTGAATATTGAGTCATTTCCAGACAACTTTTGTTAATTTTTATTTTATATTTGTGTACTTTATGGTTTTATTACTATTATTATTTGTACTATTATTTACATGGATGTTGATGTGTTTTGTTTAAATTTCTGCAAAATTTCAATAAAAACTTGAGTGACAAAAAAAATGGCGCTATAGAAAAATAAAGATTGATTGATTGATTGATTGATTGATTAAGCAATTCAACTTCTATGAAGACAAGGGGACCTTCCGGGTGGTGTAGCGGTAGAATGTCCAATGCTGCCCACTGTGACCAGGGTTCATTTGTGAAACTCAGACAATGCAACAATTAACCTCTCCTCCATTTTGGCACGGAACAAATTTACTGTAGGAACCTAAAGCATGCACTTTAGTTTACAGTGGGGAGAAATAAGAACATATTACATATTACACAGGGTCTTTCCAAAACACTAGAACGACCTGTACATAACCAACTGTCTGCTCATCTCCTACAGAATGACCTGCTTGATCCTAACCAATCTGGGTTCAAGGCAGGCTCCAGAGACTGCCCTGCTCACGGTCACTGAGGCTCTACATTTGGCCTAGTCCCAATCTCTCAGCTCCATCCTCATCCTCCTCCTCCTCGACCTGTCTGCTGCATTCGACACCGTGGACCACCAGTTCCTGCTCTAATCTCTCGTCGAGATTAAAATCTCCGGATCTGCACTGACATGGTTCAAGTCATACCTGGCTGACCGGTCCTACCAGGTGGCCTGGAGAGGATCCTCTCCTCTCCCCCACCTCTCCAATGGAGTCCCGCAGGGCTTGGTGCTAGGCCCCTCCTATTCTCCCTGTATACCAAATTACTTGTTTCTGTCTGCTCATGGTTTTTCTTGTCACTGTTATGCTGATGACAACTCTTTCTCTTCTTCCAAGACCCATGTCCTGGAGCGGATCTCTGCATGGATGTCCACCCATGGATGTCCACCCACCACCTGAAGCTGAACCTGGGGAAGACAGAGCTACTCTTCCTCCCAGCGAAGGCTCCATGGAAGGCTCCACAGTGTGTCCATCCCTGTCTGCCAGGAGTCTTGGAGTGACCCTGGACGACCAGCTGTGCTTCTCGGGCCACATCGCAGCGATCACCCAGACCTGCCGATTCTCCCTTCATAGCATCCGGAGGATCCGACTGTTCCTCACCCGAGAGGCCACATAACTCCTGGTCCAAGCCCTGGTGATCTCACGTCTGGACTATTGGAATTCCTTGCTGGCAGGTCTACCGGCCTGTGCCATCAAGCTACTGCAACTAGTCCAGAATGCTACTCTGGATAAGAGCATATGCTAAATGCTTAAAATGTCAATGTAAGACGTAAATGTAATATTACATATTTTAATTTGTTGAAGGGCTTCTTTAACTTTGCTGCTCAAACAGGAGGTAATATCAATGATATGATATAATTATGATAATTCAATATACAGTGCACTCCAGATTTATTCATATCCTGATTAAATGGGGGGGATTAGTGAAATGACTGTTTTTTCCTATAGATTTTTTCTGTTCCATTTTAATCCTGTGCATTGCATAAAGGAAACAAAACTACAAATGGCAAGTATTGAATCCTTTACACACCTAAGCTTCAGCTTATTTCTGAAATTAAACATTTCAAATACAAAATTACTCTCAAATGCCACCAAAACGTGGGAATTTACTTATAATATACCCATAACAGAATATGCCTAACTTTGAATAATTATGCTTGAGGTGTATTCCTACAGAAGTAATTAGACATTTACCATTAGATGGTGATTCACGAAGATTTAACCCAATCACAGGGCTGGATTTCACCAATGCATCAATATCATATCATCCATAAATGTGTTTGTGATCGCATCCAAAATCTCCTCTACTAGTTTCCTTCATATGGCTAGCACCGCTTCAATGCAAGTTGCCATTTTGACTAGTAACGCTCACACCAATGTTTTTTTAAATGATTAAACATTCTGCAGCATTACGACATTGCAGGGTTTTCCTGCTTTCCCAGCAAGTGGGAATCTGCATGCCACTGTGGGCCCACATTGGGCTTTTTGTGGGCTGTGTGGACTAGGGCTTTCCCACAGTAAGCCCACAATGGGTCCTCTATAGGCAAGCCCTAATGGGGCCATATTGTTGGGGCCCTCTCATAACCTATTTGGGCTTACCTGCAACTGCCACTTGAAATGTTTACATTTTTGGAATGTTCAAGTGTTCATAATGTCTATGAATTCACCTTTTTCCCCAGATTGTTCATTTTCAGGGACTATTTAAAATTGAGAGGCAGATTCATTTGATTTCATTTGCATTTGAATCAGTGTATATATTGCATAATTTATTGTAGAGTAGTTTTAGAAACATCTTGACAGCCTTGTCAACTTAATAACAACAACAACTATTGTGTTTTTTGGGGATAGAGAGGTAAAATATAATTGCAAATCAAAAATCACTATCCTTCCTGTTTTGCCAATGAACTCGATTGTTTACCCTCATACAAACATTTTCGCATTGGTTTTGGACTTGCAACGCTTTTAAAAATACTACTGTTCATTTTTGTGTTGTATTTACCTCACTTCCTCTGACCTATACCTATATATATGTTCTTTGTTTTTGTTTTTAAATCGCTTCCCTGAGCCCTGACAGCTGATGCACCATGCTGCCTAACTCAAGTATAACCAGTAGGCTATAATTAAGGACAACAGTTTGTTACTACCTGTTTTTAAGGACAGATTCTGGATCAGCACTGAGCGGTCTTTTCTCAGCACTGCTTTTGGGACAGCTTCATAGGCCTGATCCAGAATCTGCCCTGAAAAACAGGTAGCAACAAACTGTTGTCCCCAACTATAATCAGTCAAAAAAACATCGCCTATACAAATGTAATTTCAGGAAATCCACAGTGAAATTTGGAATCTCAAATATATTTGATATGCATTTATATAATACAGAAGTATAAGTCCATACATTAATATCTGTAACATATCTGTACACTGCTGTAATGTGGCTGGTGCAGGCGGTGGGCTCGCACAGGGCGCAAAGTCACAGGGACACATTTTAGATCATTTTATTTAGGTAAATGTATTGCAAGTTTGTCTTTAATTTGCACGCTAATCTACTCAAGCAGAGATCAGAGCAGGCTGCGCTCAAAGTTTTATTGGAAAATGCTCATGTTGTGTAAGCCATCCCACAAATGTATCGAAGATTGAATTGTTTGAGGAGATGTTATACAGTATTTCCATTGATTGAATACGACTTGAAATTAAATGAATGAGCTACTTCTGTCATTTTCTAAACCAACCATCATCCTCCTGAGATCCAGTGCTATCTGAACGTAAGTACAACAGAGCGGAAAGATTCTCGAGTTAAAGCAGGTAGGCTATCGTACCTGGACGAGCTGGGGGCATGGAAAAAAGGTCTACTCTGTGTCAGAAAACAGAAACAAAAAACGTAATAGTATTTTATATTTGAGAATGAGTTTTAGCAATATCACGTTTTGCTGCACATTTTTGTGTGTGTGTTCTGGCTCTGCACTCTGATCATGCGTTCTTGTCACTCCTGCCGAGTAAGTGACAAAGCTGACAAAACATACAAATGTGCATTTGTATACATTTTTAGGCAAAGACAGTAATTTATAGATTAATGGAATATTTTAAAGAATTTCAGTCATCAAGGTGCATCCATAGGAAAGCTGGCAGACATGGCTGATCTGTAGGGATAATCTGTAGGGCTGTAAAGTTATTAATACATTGATAGCTCAATATGTGATCAATAACATTCAAGTTAATTTAAAAATATTGAAGATTTATTTAGATTTTCATTTTCGATTTCATTCTGTCATTCATGTTAATCAAACTTGTACACAAATTTTTTATTATGACGTTGTCAGAACTAGTTTTACATTTTTACTATTAGTGCATTACAAGTGCAATGATTAAACATAAAACACAGAAATATCTGATAACTTTACCTCTAAGACCAAAAGTATTTTCAGTATTTGCACAAATACAAAATACCCATTGCCAATGTATTTTGATTTAGCCTTTCCTATACAAATTACAACGTACATAATTTAATTATGTATTTGAAATACATGTAACGTTAATTACTGCCCATCTCAGTCTAGTGCAGTGCTGCTGCAGCTCCACATGCACTCAGACCTCTGATCCCATAGGTCAGAGAATAGAGAATGGATTGTCTGCTCCAACGGCTCCAACCTAGCGCGAGGGAGAGCGCTTGCTGTCAGCGCTCGCGGAACCAAGAAGAGCGCCTAGAGACGGACGCTGGTTGACCAACGTCTCTTAGTTACCATTTTTCACTCAGCAATGCAGCTAGCTAGCATAGTGAAGTTATTTCTAACGTTAGCCAACTAGCTAGCTAGATCATATTTGTTAGGTTTCCGATCATCTATTTGTAAATAATTGTAATTGTTTGTAAATATTGTTCAGTAGTTCTGTAATGTTAACGTTTTTTTATTATTATTGTATAGCTAGCTATCTAAGCTAACGTTACCATGCTAACGTTAGCTAGCCAGCTACGGCATTGAAGACGGCGACAGTTTCTACGGTCAATTTCAGGTAATTAATTTTTTGGTTAACCTACAACATATCGATATAAGGGTTACATTAGCTGTAACTTATAACTAGCTATGTCAGTTAAGTTAGTTAATCATCAATTCCGCCGCCTGTTCCTGACCCGCATACGCCTCTCCCACCATGAGATCCACAGACGTGGCCAATGGTGGTGGAGGCAGGTCGTTAGTCGCCGGCTCCGTGCGCCTGCCGCTGGGCGCGCCTCTCACATCTGGGCGGGGAGGGAGGTCGAGTGAAGATGGAGTCCTGGCCCTCAACCGTTTCCTCGTCGGAGGGATGTGGGGACGAGGCCAGCATCCCCGACAGCGCCAGGTCAAGCGGGAGGCGCTCGTTGAAGAAAGTGCTGCGGCGGGCCCGCTCGTCTGGAGGGATGGCGCGGCAGGCTTCGCAAGGTGGCAGGCATACATACCTTCGCTCCCAGGCATACAAAGCACCTGGCGTGGCGGTCGCCCGAGACCGTGAGCCCCGCGCAGACACAAGGAGCTCTTATAAGAGCGGTTGTTGGCTTAAGAAATGCCATGAGAAGACGCCGAGTAGCTGGTTAGGCAGGCTCAGCGGCGTGAAAATCTTTAAGCTTTTCTTCGCGTGTGAACAGTATGCAGTCAGTTTTGCTGAATGAAAAAGGAATCGGACGGCGTGTGCCATGGGCTTATATAGCATGGCTGCTCCATCCTGATTGGCTGAAGCGAAAAGTGTGAATAAATTATCAGCAATTGCCCACTTACGCGGGTGAATATACCAATCAGAGCGTAGCCCCTATGGGGCGGAGCCTCCTGACATAGAACGGAAAATGCCTATCCTAGTTGACCCCGCTGGGTCCAGCAAGAAGTGAAACATATGACATGACTATTAATCTATGTATTTTCAATGTTGAGGTGATGTTGAAATTACATGGCAACTCTACATTACAGAAATACAACATTAAAGCTACTCTACAGTTTTTGTCTACTAGAGGGAAAGGGGGGGTAGTGAGCCAAAAAGGGTCCAGAAATATTGTCAAGAGATTACCTGATTGGACAGAAAGGGCACACTACTTTTTGCTCACTAGCCCCACTTTTCCACTAGTGGACAAAAACTCAACATAATTCAACATATATAGTGTGGAACATTATTTTCAAAGTGGATAAAGTGAACGCATTTTCAATTTTGGGGTGAGGTTGAGATTACATGGCAACCATATATGCCGACTTCTCGTATATGAATGTAAGACAAGACGGTTTTTCCAGTTTTTTCGTGCTGTCTTGATCACATCTCTGTTGTATCGGTGTTCTCTCTCTGTAGTTGACAACTACTCTTACAGGTCAGTCATGTAAACTTGCTAACTAACTCTGCAAAGTTATCATTATTGAGCTACTGTAGTGTGATTGCTGAAAAGTCACTGACTAAGGCTTGCTAATGCTATACTTGCAGTGGAAATAATGGACAGATAATGTTATACCACTTCCAGCTTTTAATTCATTGGGCTTCAGCAAGCATATGTTTACTTGCTGGTGGTGGTGGTGATGGCTGCCCCTCTCAGAGTTATTGGACCAAATGTAGAACGATTAAGAGCAAAAACATTTTGTTGTCTTCGATTCACAGATGATACAATGTCAGGCAAAAGTTATTGGACCAAACGCAGAAACACATTGAACATTTTTAAATCTTTACACGATTCCTCAACGTCCAAGGTGCAGGATGCCTCTCCTGAGGAAATGGAAATGCATGAGATTCCTGAGGAGGATGTGTTCATGGACTGCCTTAGCTATCCTGAACTAGATGACCAAGAGGACGATCAAGAGGATTGTGACACCTTTACTGGTGGAGAATATTTCAGTGATGAAGAAGTAGAGGAAGAAGACAATGACAAAAGTGGTGGATTCCATCAAGCTTGCTGAATGTCTTTGTGAATAGGCATTAAGTGACAATGTGCCACTAAACACCTTGTCTAACCTTCTGCGGCTGCTGCAAGAGTTCCATCCTTCTTTGCCCAGACAGGCTCGGACTCTCCTTCAAATGTCATGGATAGTGGCAAATGTAAAGGAAATCCAAGGTGGGGGGAGTATTTCCATTTTGGAATCCTTTCTCATCTGCAGAGCAAAGAAGACCTTCTACTCAAAAGTGAGAGAAATTCAGTGAGTCTCCAGGTAAAAGTGAATGGATTGCCTCTATATAAAAGCTCTTCCTTGCAGCTGGGGCCCATCCTTGGCAAGACCTCTTTAGAGGCAGAGCCATTTATCATTGCCCTTTTTTCAGGTCACAAGAAACCACATGATCTGCAAGAGTTCCTGGCGGAGTTTGTGGAAGAGGTCAGCAACCTACAGAGTGGGTTCCAGGTAGTTCAGAGGCATTTCACTCTTAATATTGCCTGCTTCATCAGTGATGCTCCTGCCAGGGCTTTCTTGAAGAATGTTAAGGGGCATTTACATTTGACATTTTAAGCATTTAGCAGACGCTCTTATCCAGAGCGACTTACAAGATGGCACAATGGATACAGTGGGTGCGAGCGGTGCACTCAAGAAGGTGAATACATCGACCGACACATGGTCTTCCAGAACGAAGTGCACCTCTACCACCACCACCTCCGAAGCAAATCCATTCAAAACCACCTGCGCAAGGCTGCCTGCTATCCCTACCAAAACCACCACCACCAATGAATGTGCCTCCAACAGCTGGGACATTCCAGGTCTCGACAGCTTCAAACCAAATGCCTACCCAAAACTATCCTGCCCCTTTGATGTCTCCCCAGCCTCTAAACCAATTTAACCCTTCCTTCAACTACCTAGCACCTTCAACAGCTGTGACATCTCAGGTCTCAACAGCTCCAACAATGAACCAAATGCCTACTGCCCAAAACTATCCTACCCCTTCAAAGTCTCCCCAGTCTCAAAATCTATTTAATAACCCTTCCTTCAACTACCAAGCCCCTTCACCCTCACCGATGACCACTAATTATGCTGCACCATACCACCCTTCATCTTTCCTCTCTGGTCCAAGCACTGGCCCCTACAGCTGTTCTGCATCCTCCCTCTCAGGTTCAAGCCAGATGGCAAACAGCTACAATTATAGTTCACCTTCACCCTCCCTCCCGCGTGCAAGCACCCAGAACTACTCTGCACCATCCTCGCTTATTCATAAAAACCAGATGTCCGGCAGCTACAAGTGCTATTCATCCTCCCTCCCTGGTCCAAGTCAGATGACAGCGGTGACCGATACCAGTAAGAGACTTAGAAATTATATTGGGTTAGCCTAAATGTTTGCCAAATACACTTTCACTTGCACTTACTGTCATTTATACCACGGCTTGGTTAAACACTTCTTCTGAGTAGTCAATGAGTGGTCAATATTGTATGATACAGTAACTAGAACTACCAGAGCAAGTCAGTTGTTACAAAATAACCTCACTTCAGGGGTGAACGACACTCCGTTTAGTGTAAGGTGGCGTCACATCCCGTTGGGCGGTTATTTTGTAACAACTGACTTGCTCCCTATACATCCCTTACACATGGATAACCAGTGGCCCAAAACCTTTGGGCTAAAAGTATACTGTATTACTGTATCAGACTACATTATAATGCGTGTGTAAAGACACTTATAGAGGGATAGACATGCACCATGCTTTGGTCACAAATGAATAACATCCAATAAAAATAAAAACTTTCCTTCAGGCATGGATAGGTATTTGGTCAATTATTTGGAAGACATGAAGGACCGGCTAGTTAGACTTGAGAAGATGGTGGCAAATCTTTCAAGAACAAACTCAGTGGACTTCTCCCTACCTGAAGGTGTCATACTTCCATTAACAAGGTATGAGCAAATGGACAACCTGGAACAAAAAATGGAGGACAACCAGTGTCGGATAAAGCTGGTAAGTGTGAACATGAGATGGACTCTTTATGGTATTCCTCTCCCTACACTATTAGATTACTCAATATCAGTAATGTAATCTTAATACTTTAGATTACTTTTAGAATACTTTTAATGCTAGGGTTTCTGGATTTAATGATAACCAAGTGGTTATAGCTCAAATAGCTATAATAACAACCAACTGAAGACCATATTAAATTTAGTTCAATGACAGTTAAATTCCTACGTTATTTCACATTTCCAAATTGCTGTCGCACTTCTAGCACAACGCACACTGTTTAGGCAGTGAGAGTAACGAGAGAGGGGTTGATTGGATGCTGTCCTCTTTTTTAGTCCCGATTTGCTTGCTTGTTCGCAGTGCGATTGACGTTCTCCTTTTGAACTGACGCAGCGGCAACATTTTTCGTGTAGGCCAATTTGCAAAATTGTTTCTGCCGCATATGAAATGGTGGTATATCCAGTGTTGGGGTGTAGCTTAGCTACAAGTAGCAAGTAGCTAAGCTACTAGCCTAACTACATTTCCCAGTAGCTTAACTACTTTCAGAATGATGTAGCTAAGAAATTTAGCTACATCATGCTAATGCTGTAGCTAAATTGCTAATGATGTAGCTAAGATAAAGCTGAAGAGTGTACTCACTTATTAATGACATAATAGCAGCATTTGATTTATGAATAATTATTTGATAATATGATTAATGGTTGGTTATGATGAATTGACATACTCATCAAAAAAGCAAGCCATAATCTAAAAGTCACACATGACTTACATAACATAACATAACATAACATAAGGGGGAGACGAGAACAGGCCATTCAGCCCAACACTGCTCGTCCGTTCCTACCACTAATCTGCTCACATGCTTAGTTTATCCAAAGGCTAGAGTGTCTAACACTGGATCGAGCCTAGCCTTGAATACCCCTAGTGTCTCAGCCTCTACTACATGTCCAGGCAAGCTATTCCACGCATTGATCACTCTCTGTGTGAAAAAATATTTCCTAGTGTCCGTGTGAAATTTACCCTTTGTCAGTTTCCATTTATGCCCCCTCGTTCTGCTAACCGAACTCAACTTGAATAATTTCCTAAAATTCACTTTGTTAATTCCTTTAATAAATTTAAAAGCCTCAATCAAATCTCCCCTAAGTCTCCTTTTACTAAGCTTGAACAGTCCAAGCATCTCTAGCCTTTCCTCATAACACTTGTCTTTTATGCCTGGAATCAGTCTGGTTGCCCGTCTTTGGACCTTTTCCAGCGCATCTATATCTTTTTTGTAATGCGGTCCCCAGAACTGCACACAATATTCCAAGTGTGGCCTAACAAGGGCATTGTATAGGGTGCGTATGATCTCCTTCGATTTGTACTCTATACTCTTGGCTATGTATCCCAGCATCCTGTTGGCTTTTTTAACTGCTACCGCACATTGACCAGTCCCTGACAAGCTTTGATCAACTAGGACTCCTAGGTGTGCACATTCTAGTTTTATACCTCCCATAAAATAATCCTGTCCTATGTTTTTATTCCCCACATGTAGAACTTTACATTTAGTTATATTACATTTCATTTGCCAGGTTTCTGTCCATTTCTGGATTCTATTCAGATCATCTTGGATTACTTTAGTAGATTCCTGACTATTTGCTAAGCCTCCCAGTTTTGTATCATCTGCAAATTTAACTAATGTACTTTCAATGTCCATATCAATGTCATTTATGTAGATGATAAAGAGCAGTGGTCCCAGCACCGATCCTTGCGGAACTCCACTTCCCACTATACCCTCCTCGGATAAGATCCCGCCTATTACTACCCTTTGTGTTCTATCCAGTAACCAGTTCCGAACCCACTCTAAAATGCCACCTGTAATTCCTACTGCTCTCATTTTGATAATGAGTTTGTCATGTGGCACCTTATCAAATGCTTTTTGGAAATCTAAGTATATAATATCATACGCCTTTCTCTCATCCAGACACTTGGTTGCTTCCTCAAAAAATGTCAGCAGATTTGTCTGACATGACCTACCCTTGCAAAAACCATGCTGGCTATCACTTAGGATGTTGTAATTTTCTAGAAATACTTCGTTTATCTTTAATAATAGATTCTAATATTTTGCATATGATGCAAGTTAAACTAATAGGCCTATAGTTTCCTGGATCAGTACGGTCCCCTTTCTTATATATTGGTACCACAATACCCTGTTTCCAGTCATTAGGTACTTCACCAGTCTTTAAAGACAGTCTAAAAATACTTGCCAGTGGTTTATAAATGATCTCGCTTAACTCCTTTAGTACCCTGGGGTATATGCCATCCGGCCGGCTGCTTTATTAGTCTTTAATTTTTGTAATTTACCCAATACTTCCATCTCCCTATCTCTGTATCCGCTAAGACTTTCTGAGTAATGAATATGCCTTCCGGCCTATTAGCAGCCTCTTCTCTGGTAAAACTATCTACAAAACAGCCATTTAGAGCATCTGCAATATCCTTATTTTTACAGAGCAGTGCCCCGTCTTTGTTTTTAATTCCCTTAATCTCCTCTTTGACTTTTCTTTTCCTACTACAGTATTGAAAGAAACGCTTAGGGTTACTTTTAGCATTTTCTGCGATTTGCCTTTCGTAGATCCTTTTGGCTACCCTTAGTTCTTTTTGACCTTAGCACGCACACGGCAATATTCAGCCTTATTACTCTCGGTACTGTTGTTTTTATATATCTTAAACAGTTTTTTCTTCTCCCTCAAATTCTGTCGCATATCTTTATTTATCCACGGTGGGGACTGCTTTTTCAACGTACTTTTCGCACCGTAGGAATAAATTTACACTGTGCATCAAGTATAACCCTTTTAAACTTGTCCCACTTTTCATTCACTGTCCTACACTCCAGAAGATGTCCCCAGTCTACCATGCTTAATTCTAATCGCATCTGTTTAAAGTTGGCACGCCTAAAATGTAAACTCCTTGTGTTAGATGGGGCCCTCTTAGTTTGCCATAATATATCAAATCCGATTGCGGAATGATCGCTTGTCCCAATGGGTTCCATTACCTCTATACTACTGATTCTGTCGGCGTCATTACATAACACCAGATCTAGGATTGAATTTCCTCTTGTAGGCTGTCTAACATACTGTGCCAAAAAAAGATCATTAATAACATCTAGAAATTCTTCCTCCCTATTTCCTTGTCCTGTCTCCAATTCCCAATTAATACCAGGGTAATTTAAGTCACCCATGATAATAGTCTCACCTCCTCTGCAAGCTTGTTTTATATTTTCAAAAGCATTATATTCATATTGCTGTCTGAAGCTGGTGGTCGATAACACACCCCTATATTTAATCCCTTCTCATGTTCCCCTATGAGCTTTATCCAAATATCCTCGCTAGGCATGCGTTGGCTAGTTTCTGAAAACTCCTGCACATTTAGATTATCTTTCACATACAGTGCCACACCCCCACCTCTCTTACCGGATCTATCCTTCCTAATAAGTTTATACCCTTCTATATTGTATTCGTCCCCGTCCTCTTCTCCCAGCCACGTCTCTGTAATCCCTACGATATCATAGCCTTTGCTTTGCTTATTGATCTCAACCTCTATTTCCAGAAATTTATTTTTTATACTTCTAGCATTAAAACATAGACATTTCAGACTACTGTTTCTACTATTGCTCTCCCGCTCCCTCGCTCCCTTCCATCCCAAGCCACACTTGCTAACATTTTGTTTACTCAAGACTTTATTCTTGCTTTCCCTGTTATATGTAGTCTTGACAGACTCCATCTGGGCAGTCTGCACCACCCTACCCATTTCGCTCTCTATCCTCCCTGCCCCCCGAGTCCCTAGTTTAAATAATCCTGCGCTACCCTAAGCATACGCTGCCCCAGAGCATAGGTACCCATCCGGTTCAGGTGTAACCCATCAGGCTTGTATCGGTCACCCCTGTTCCAGAAGAAGTCCCATAAATCTATACCCCTCTTTCCTACAGAAGGATTGTAGCCACGTGTTAAACCTATAGATAAACTTCAGCTTCCCTCTGCTTGCACGTGGTACTGGTAGAATTCCCGAGAAGACTACCGTGGAGGTTTTCTTTGGCCACAAAGTCACAAAACAGCATAGATAATCAGGTTAAGAACAGAGGGTGGAGGTTTTGCTAAACAAACATGTGGCAGCTCTTTTATGTTTTATGAAAAACTGGTGTCTCCATACTTTTGGCCATGTAGTGTGTTATCTTGATCTGTTCAGATTTGTATTTTGTGTTTATTCATTTCTTGTTATTTGATTGTTGAAGCACTTTGTGTTATCCTGCTTGAAAGGTGCTCTATAAAAAAATGATTGACTGTCTGTGTGTGTGTGTGTGTGTTTATGTATTGGTTGCATTTCTTGGGACCATTGGGGCGAATGACGTTCAAGGTACCACACGTCGGGTCATGGCAGCATTGATTAGCAACCAATTGGCCACAAAGTTGAACTGGAAAGGCACAGCAGACAAAAGGCCCTTCCAGGGTCTGCACCTTCAAAAGGTTGTGACAGGTTAGTTGGCCTTCTCAGATGTAATCACATTAAAATGGAATTATTCACCTGCATGTAAACATAGCCACTGTTCATAGGCTACCGAGTATTGTCGAGCTTGATACGTGTACACGCCTTGTCCTCTGGCACAGACAGTGGCAGTCTGTTTTGCAAGCGCATTTAAAGGTGCTATAGATAACATTTTTATGTTGATGAATCATAAAAAATTTAATAATACATCCACAGAGCTTTCAGAAAGGTGCAGAATAAAAGTATTACTTTTCCCCAAAAAATGAATGTGGTGTTTGCAAATAGCAATTTGCGCAAGCCATCAACGTAACACAAGACGGAAGTAGCTAACGTACCGTAGGGAAATTTCAGAATCTGAAACGTAACGCAAGACAAATTTCAAAACACAAGACGGGGTAAATCTGCGGAATGTTATCTATAGCACCTTTAGACAATCTGCTATGCACAAAAAAAGAAATGTTGGCAAATAACTTTAAAACAGCATCATGTTTGTTGAGCTTCTCCTTTAAAGTATTTTTTTGTTTGAACTACTATGTATTTTATCCAATAGTGACTAGACGGCACTCACTAGAACATATACCTCCGCCAAAGCTATGCAACTTACAAAATTTACATTGCAGTAATACAGCGATAGACATCATTGCAGGCAGCTGCGTAACATACCTGTAACACTGGGAAGGAAAAAGTTAGTAATTATTATTAATTTTTTTTGCCCGTTAAACAGAATGCTTTCCAGATGGATCCAAACAGATTGTCATGCAACATGGGTAGCATTATCAAATGCATCATCTGAGTCAACATTCCAGGCAGATAAATCACCCTCCGAAAACAAGCCAGTCTCAAAAACCTAAAGACGCAAACCAGTGACTTGCTGCCATCATGACGTATAAACAATAACCAATTGTATTTTTGTTCAAATTGCCCAGAACCCAGAAGCGGCGTGTGCCCCCAGTTTTCACAGCGGAACTGGACTGGTCAGACATGCGTTCCCCTATCTCAGCCCAACAGTGACTTCGAGAAGCCAGTGGCACCTTTCTGAAACCTTAGAACCTGACCAATGGCTTCCAGCAATAGCTATTCAGATGATGAACCCCAGAGCCTATGGTTGGTGGCTGAAAAGAGGGGCATGGTTGGCACTCCAGTCTAGATCTCAGGAAATATACAAACTATGGGGAAGAAACCTTTTCGACGAGCAAAACAACCTTGGCTCATTCGCTAAGAGAAATGACTTGATACACACGTCTCTGCCCTGAGGAGACTGCCTCAAACACACAGAAGGCATGAAAAAACTAATTATATAAATTGTACGCATCCTTGAGACATTTGAATGTAATTTTCTTAGCTGAAATGGAACTGGAGTCTTGATGTTTTACAGCAAAGATTTACAACTTTCTGTGACGGGAGAGTTTGAGTGTAAAGTTTCTTACACATTGAATGTCTTCTGCCTATTCTACAGACTGTCCACTCAGAAAATAATTTAGAATGCATTCCACTCTTGAATGGAATGGATTATGAACTTGAGAACCTGAGTTTGAATCCCTTTGACAGTTATGATAGAGATATAAAATACATGACATGCGTTGATTCAGATAAACATTTACAAAATTGTCAGAGCTGAATCATTATCATGTGAAGATTATAATGAAAACCAATTCAATAACCAATGTAACTTGTTAAACTCCAAATCAGACAAATTTTCATCATTTAATTTGAATATTAGCAGTCTTCCCAAAAAACATGATCTTCTCCTACATTATTCATCTTCCTTGTGTCATGAAGTTTCTATTGTAGCTCTATCCGAAACATGGTTAACAGAAAATGTCATCAATGTATGAAATATCTCAATACAGTGCTGTTCACTCCTGCGGATATTTGAGAGGAGGGGGTATGTCGGAACAGTGAAGTTAGAATAAAAATGGTCTATTCTCTGAATCCTGTAGCTATAACAGTGAAATGCCCTTGTTTAAAGTTCAGCACTCTGAATACAAGTGGTATTACGTGTTAAAACCCCATCACTTATCCTACATGTAAAAAATATTTATTTGATTTAATATAATAATCGCTAAACAGGATACCAATTATCAATTACATCTCCAAATTCATTCATAGGCAGAGCAAACTGGTGAATCAACCTTCATCAAAATATACAACTCACCATTCAATTAAAATTAACAGCTGGTTTATTCAGTTACAACAGTTCAAAACATTCAACGTCCAATCTACCGACGTAGGTTCAACTACCTTAATACTAAATCTGAACATCCAATATGTAGGGTTTAGCTCTGTCTCCTCACATATGGAACATTTATCGCTACCATTTCACAAGCTTGCTCGTACACGTCAAGCTCCGCTCTCATCTGGCCGCGAAAGACGTAAATTCCAAAGTGGATATTCCAGCTTAACATACTAAATTCTAGGCATAAACTTGACATGCAACAATCACAAAAGAGATGAAATGGAAGAAAATGATACCAAACCAAGCTTGTCTCTCCAAGAACAAACACCCGCAGGCAAGCAAGTGCCTTTTTATGTTTTTGTTTTGGGTCACTTACTACCACAAGATATCTTTTCAATGTTGCTCTTGATATGTTCCTCTCATGTTGAAAATCGTGGCAATATCAAACATCACTAGGACGTGGTGAAGCCAGCTTCATTTATACCAAGGTGTTAGTTGAGCTGATATTTGGGGAGGCATAATATACTCAAGAGCATTCATACCATGTTGACCTCCACTTTAATCTGGCGGGCCATAATTATTTTCTCCATGATCCATAATATTCAGCTCAACTGTAGGTATAAGCCTGAAGTTGTGGGGTGTGGCACTGGTTCACCAACCCAAGTGCCCTAGCTTCACTCACAGAGCCATAAACCCACCAAAGATGGCCCCACTGTCTGCCTGCACAGGATGGTTAAAATGCACCCCTCCCGACAGGTATCAATCTTTGTTCACATGAAATTTCATTTTAATGAAAGAAATGATCTGACACTTAACACCGACATTATTAATGCTGAGTATATTCTTAGGGATTCCCTCCTGTTCTTTTGGTGGTAAAAACATGATTACTGGCTGCATATATCAGCCTCCTGATGGTAATATCAATCATTTCAACAAAGCTCTTGCATCTACCTTGGAGCTTATAAATAAGGAAAGTAAACACTGCTTTCTTTTGGGTGACTATCATATTAACCTACTCAAAGATGAATACCACTCTCCAACTGCCACTTTTCTGAATACATTGTACTCTAGTTATACTTATCCTCTCATATATAAACCAACAAGAGTGACTGACTTATCTGCCACTTTAATTGATAACATTTTTACAAACACTTTCAGCAATGTTATAAAATCAGGTGTGTTTTTCACTGACATTTCTGATCATTTTTCAATTTACTTCATTAACAGACCATCGGCAGAGGGCTGTGGATAGAATGTCAAAAGTTAGAATATTTAACAGAAGAAATACAGGCCGTTTTAAGAGATTGATTTATGGTGTTCCATGGAAAGATGTTTATAATCAAACCAATATGGAATTAGCTTACCAGTCTTTTCTTAAACCTTTCAAAGTATTCAATGAATGCTTTCCACTTGTCAAACCACACAAGAAAATGTCTGATGGCATCAACAAACCATGGTTTACCCTAGGTCTCCAAAACTCTGCATCAATTAAAAATAAATTATACAAAAAGGTTCTCCAACACCACAGAGTTCTGCAAATTACAAAACATACAAAAACAGTTTAATCTTCTAAGAATATCTAAGAAAATATCCTATTCTGACAAATCTAAGGAATCAGCTAATAATATTAAATCTACACTACCAGTCAAAAGTTTTAGAACACCCCCATTTTCTAGTTTTTACTGAAATTGTAATTTAACAATGGTAATATGTCATTTTCTGATCCCTTTGAAATTTCTAATTAATTCAACTTCTTTGTAAATGTGGGCACTTCTCAGAGAAAATGAGTGTCAGATGGGAGTCCTCTAGACTACATCAAAGGTCATTACTCAAAGGACAGTTTGATCCACCTGATGTACAGGAAGTTAAGGAAATTAGTTGTAACTTGAAGAATTCAGCAGTGGGTCATGATGATATAGGTGCATCTTTGATCAAAATGGTGAGTTCTGCCATTGCCAAACCACTGTCATATATATTTTTTAATCTATGGAGGCTGACAATACCAGTAGATGAAATGAAAATTGCCAGGGTTATCCCCCTCTACAAGTCTGGGGACCAAACATTTTTACTGATTATCATCCAATATCTGTTCTTACTCGTTTCTCCAAAATTCTCAAAAAGCAGATTTATAATAGAATACTACAACATCTAACCAACAACAGTATACTTTAGGAACATCAGTATGGATTTCGCTAAAATTACTCAACTGACATGGCTCAACTACAACAACTCGTTGACAAAAATTACACTGCCCTTAACAATAATGAATATGCTCTTGGTATATTTGTTTAAAGCTTTTGACACTGTCAATCACAACATTTTACTATCCAAACTGTTCCGGTATGGTTTTCATGATCTCTCATACAAGTGCCTTGAAAGTTATGTGGACGACCGTGAACAGTTTGTGTATGCTAATGGTTGGGCATCAGACAGGGCGAGGAGAACGTGGTGTTCTTCAAGGATCTATCCTTAGACCTCTGCTGTTCCTCATATACATCAATGACCTTGCTGCTGCATCTTCCACCTTACTTCCTTTAGTTCTTGCTGATGACACAAATCTGATCCAAGCACATAACATTTTTTACTCACTTATCGCTGACGCAAACACTGGTATGGAACAAATATAATTTATTTAATCAAAACCATTTTGATCTTTAAATGTTAAAAAGTCCAATTTCAGGCCTCCCGCGTGGTTTCAACGTCCGACACTGGCCATGGCGACCGAGGTTCGATTCGGCAGGGGCGGCATTTGGCTGTCCAGGGGCGGCAATTGGCTGTCCGCCCCAGGGAGAGGGGAGGTAAGCTGACACTGTTCACTGCGCACAGGAGTGGTTCTGGGGTGCCGGAGTTACAGTCAACAGCATGACGAGTGCCGTCTTGGAGGAGACAATGCTTCGCCTTTGTCACTGCCAGTCACAGGGCTACGGCAGCGAACTACAAGGGAGGGGATCTAAGCATATCGTGAGTAATTGGCTACCAAATTTGGAGATACTTGATCCCTCTGCACCCCTATTCATAAAACATTTTAGCAGAACTTAAGACATCATCAATTTTTCAGATAAATACATACAAAACGTGCACTTTTATCTACAAATATACATACATTCCTGATTCCATTCCCAAACCTTTTTTCCAAGATAACTCCCAGGTTCACACATTCAATACAAGCCACTCAGCAAATCTTCACCACCCACGCACCACCCACGGTAAGTTCTCTTAGATACAGAGGTGCAATAACCTGGAACAATCATCATAACATTGCTTTAGAATCTTCCTCTCTCAACATTTACAAGAGCTTAAGGACCTTTCTGATTAACCAAGCCAGTAATTAGGCTACAATGCACACATACACATGCATGCTCCCATTTATACACTAACTCACACGTCACACAAAACACACTTCATTCATTTAAATTTTTAAAAATGTCATTTTTTTTTTGTCTTGTCTTGTTTGTTTTCTTTATTTGATTGCAAAATGTCTTTCTTATTTGCTTGTTTGCTTTTTTGTTCCTTGTTGCTTGTTTTATTTTGTTTACCTGTTTGCTTTGTTTTCACTGATGAGGGTGAGGCACCATATCAGCCCCTCTGGGTTTCTAGCCCCATCCTACACTGTTTATGTGATTTTTCTTTTTCTGTTACAGCCAGACAACTACCGAGGCATCAGCCTGACGTGTATCGCCGCAAAGGTTTACAACCGGATGATACTGAACCGGATACGGCATGCCATCGACCCTCACCTGAGGGAGAACCAAAATGGCTTTCGAGAGGAGAGAACCACCGTGGCCCAGATCCTGGCCCTGAGGAGAATCATCGAGGAGGTGAAGAAGAACAACCTGACTGCTGTATTGTGCTTCATTGACTTCAAAAAGGCATTTGACTCGATACACAGAGGCACGATGATGAAGATCCTTAAGGCCCTACGGTGTCCCTCCCAACTTACTCCGGGCAATAGAGACCATGTACGCAGGAACAAGGGCCAAGGTGGTGACCCCAGATGGCAACAGTGAGGAGTTTGACATCCTGGCTGGGGTACTGCAAGGAGACACCCTAGCCCCCTTCCTCTTCGTCATAGTCCTGGATTATGCACTCAGGAAGGCCATCAGTGGACGAGAGCAGGATCTTGGCCTCACTCTAACACCAAGGAGGTCGAGACGACACCCCACAGTAGTCCTGACAGACCTGGACTACGCAGATGACATCAGCCTGCTCTCCGACCACGTGGAACAAGCACAGGAGCTCTTGAGCAGAGTGGAGTCAGAGTGTGCCAAGGTTGGCCTTCGGCTGAATGCCAAGAAAACCGAGGTTATCACCTATAACATCTTATCGGAACATCCACCTTTAATAACAACAGAAGGCACTGCTCTGAAGGAAGTCAAGGACTTCAAGTACCTGGGCTCATGGGTCAACTCAACTGAGCAAGATATTAAAGTAAGGAAAGCACTTGCATGGAGGGCACTGAATGGCATGGCCAGTGTATGGAACTCCAACCTCCCCGACAAATCAAACTCAGCTTCTTCTACGCAACGGTAGAGTCTGTTCTCCTATATGGCAGTGAATGCTGGACCCTGAAACCAACCCTGCAGAAGTCTCTAGACGGGTGCTACACCAGAATGTTGCGTGCAGTACTTAACATCAGCAAGAGTACACATGTTACCAACAAGAATCTGTATGATGGAACACCAAGGGTGAGCGACAAAATAGCAGCCAGGAGAATGAGACTTGCAGGACACTGCCAAAGACACCAGGAGCTGCCAGCCAGCAAATTGGTGCTGTGGGAACCAACGCATGGGCACCGGTCACGAGGCGTCCCACATTAACATATGTGGACGTACTCAAGAAAGACGCAGGAGCGCAAAGCACCAACGAGTTGGCCAGATGTATGGAGAACCGGGATGACTGGAAGCGACGATGGAGGGCTCGTCTGAGGACGACCTAGAGAGAGAGAGAGAGTTACATCCTCTGGCTTTAAACCAGTGTGCAAATAAATAAATAAAATTAATTAATAAATGGCCTCCTGCGTGGTCCAGTGGTTACAACGTTTGACACTGGACACGGAGACCGGGGTTCGATTCCCTGCTCTGGCCAGGAGTGCCACCAGGGGGCGGGACCAGGACATTCGCTGCGCATAAGAGTGGCCCTGTAGTACCGGGTTACGGTCGACGGCCTGGTGAGTGCCATCTCGGAGGAGACATTACTTCGCCTTTGTCACTACCGGTCGCAGGACTACGGCAGCAAACTCAAATTACTAGGGGGGGACTGACATAAAATAGCGGGTCTAACTGGCTACTAAATTAGGAGAAAATGGAATAAAATCTGAAACAATCTTTAAAACAAAATTTTAAAATGAATAAATACGAAGTTTAGGTGTAATGGGGAGGTTAAATGCCCCGCAATTTAAGATCATAATCAGTCATACAAATTATGGATTGTCATAAGGTCTTTCCCAGACTTATTAAACACTAAGGCAATGACATGGAGAAAGAAAATGTAGACAATTCCAATTAATAATATTTATAAATTGTGAATTATACACATTCTCATGGCGTCGGCACCATACCGTTGGGCGGCTGACAGGAAGAGGTTAATAGGAAGTTTGTAGCATGAAAATGTGCAGTGTTAGAAAATGGAAGATAAGTTTGACCCATTGTCACATGACCCTTCCAGCCAATAAGAAGCTACACATTTGACCTTTGAATAAATACTGAACCTTAATAATCCACCACTGGGGACAAGATTAAAGTAATGATCTGGGCACGCCTGCCAGCACAAAAGCGGTTTCTTATAACATAAGAACATGATGACGGAACAGGCCGTTAGGCTCATCATTAACATACAGTGTACAGAATATCCAGCACTGCATCAAGCCTGGACTTCAATACACCAAGTATCTGCCTCTACTACATGACCTGAAAAGCTGATCCACACATTGACAACTAAATAAAACTTCCTGATATTAGAATTTCCACCTGTGCCTGCTTGTTCTGCTGACTCAATTCAGCCTGAAAAATGTCATAGTTCACTTTGTTAATCCCTTTCATGAATATAAAACCTGAATCAAATCCCCCTTAGTCCCCTTTTGCAAAGCTTGATTAGATCAAGCGTCTTAAGTCTTTCCTTGTTATCTTGACCTTTCTTTTCAATTAATAATTTAGTCTTTGTACTTTTTCCAAGAGCTTCTATATCTTTTATAGTGTGGGGCCTAGAACTGCACACAATAGTCTGAATGAGGTCTGACAACGACATTATATAACACCAATATACCCTCCTTTTGATTTATACTCACTACTTTTTCCTATATATCCCAGCATCCTGTTGGCCTTTTGGTGCTGCAGCACAATGCTTAGACATTGATCAACAAGTCATTTTCAAATGAATAACATTCTAATTTTTCAACTCCCATGAAATAATCCAGTCTTAAATGCTTATTTCCCTCATGCAGAACTTGAAATTTAGCTATACTCAATGTCATCTGCCAGGTTTCGGCCCACTTTTGGATTTTAAATCATTACCTTAATAGATTCCAAACGGACTCCACTGCTCACTGACCCCACGACAACTGCATATTATCTCTAATATATTACATATTCCCACATGGCGCAGGTGTAATTGTCATCTAATTTGCACATGCATATCATTTCAGAATGTGACCTCGGTCTAAACACACAAATTGGATAACATTTTACATTTTTACATTTTAGGCATTTTTAGCAGACGCTCTTATCCAGAGCGACTTACACAGTTTACATTTCTTAACATACAATTAGGCATGGGACGGTATGAGATTTTGACTTAATGATAACCTTGGGAAAAAATACCGCGGTATACCATTACCACGGTATTAGCGCGGCGGCGGCGCACCTCTAAAATCTGGGTAAAAAAACAAACAGATTTTTTTTAACGATTTCTTTTATTTTAACAGAATATTTGTTCAATATGCCATGACTGAATCAACGTGGAGCAGACGACAAATCTCACTGACTCCACAACTGACTCCGCGCGCAATGCCGCCATAAGTAGAATTCTGCACCAAGTGAAATTCGGAATCTCAATTACCTTAGGTTCGTTTTTCGGGGGTGCATAGATTTTCGGCATAGCATTATTATTATTTTTGCTTCTTTTAATAAAAAATACCGTAGAGCATATACCGTGGAAACTAAATGTTTGTAGTTAGTTATACCGTGGCCTGTTATACCGCGGTATACCATTATTACGGTAACCGTCCCATGCCTACATACAATCCATTTATACAGCTGGATATTTTACTGAAGCAATTCAGGTTAAGTACCTTGCTCAAGGGTACAACGGCAGATGTGTCCCACCTAGGGATTGAACCTGCAACCTCTGAGTTATAAGTCCAGTTCCCTAACCATTATACTACATGCCGCCGGATAAGGGTCACATATGAAAATGTTAAAAAAATTCATAAAAACTGAATCGACTGCAGTGTAACAGTTGACAATGAATGGGTTTATGTGCACAGTATTATGTTCTTAACCTGAATATACCCAATTGTGACTGACATGAGCCATGAAAACACCTTATTCCAGCAATCACAACCTGAAAAAGCCAGTGTGCTGGTTATGAGAAACCGGTATAAGCCATGGGATATTTCTCTATTAAACGGAATATTCAATCACGTAAACACTATATTCAGAATATGCCTCTAACCCTCACAATGGGTTTACTGGTCTTATGTCAAATATCTGAGTCAATCACAACTCATAAGTGTTGCGATTACCACAATATTTGCTTCTCCATTTCAATCAGAATACCATATAAAACAGACAATTTTGAAATTACCCGTAGTCAATATTAATTACAGCAATCAATGTGTGAGTGGATAGATGAAGTATTCGGTTAATAAAAGTGAAAGAGCTTTTCATATACAGGATTTATCATGCTGGCCTCTTGGTCCCTATGCACGGTTAGCAGGCTGTGGAGAATCGTATTGGGACAAGCACATGCACTGCATAAAGCTTTACAGCAGTGGTCTCAAACTCAGTGCCACGGAGGGCCATGTGTATGCTGGTTTTTACTGCAGCCTCCGCTTTTGATTAGATAATTAGTTCCATTATTTGCTCAATTATCATGTTGGCTTGCACATAATGTATATAAAGTCAAATTAAATATTTTTGTTATCTAAATAATAATTGTTGAGTATATTCTGTGCTTTAACTTCAAGAATGCACAGAGGTGCATGCATATGGCTAAATGAGTAGTTGAGCCAATTAAGGCAGCAGCAATTGGTTGGAATGAAACCTGCATACACACGGCCCTTTGTGGCACTGAGTTTGAGACCACTGCTTTACAGAGCATGGCAACGATGACATGCTGATTGCGGGAATGGTCTGTCCTCCCAAAAGACAACGTCTACCTTGTTCATCAATCATAGGAAGAATGCAGCAGTTCAGCAATGGCAATTTGACTAATCGGTAACCTAATTATTGTTCAAACTCATCCAATAAAGGTTGTTCAAATTGAATCCAAGTTTTGAAGTAGTAGCCCCACTGCACATAACCCGCAACTAGCCATTTTGAATTTGAGCATACAATTATATTCATTATTAATATAAAAATATATATGTTCAATAAAATCAATATTAATGTTCTGTTTGAACAGCAAATCCATTTTTAATATACCAATTTAATACTTCAATCAATTTACAATTTATGTATTTATGAAACAATACATTTATTTTATTCTTTTAAAATGAACGAATACATTTTTCGTGAACGCTTCATAAACAAATATGTTAGTTATAGATACGTAGCAATGCGTAGGACAATTTCCTCATTGTATAACTTCCACATACATCTCAGAATGCAGTTTATCTACACATAGAAAAACTTTCTTAACTGCTGTCACAAAAGTTCTGAAAGCACACACTAAACTATAGTGACGAATTGTTTTGCCAATGTGCGTTTGTTCATCAAGGTCTTGGTTATGTAAGGGTGTGAAAACAGTTTAGCACATCTGAGATCTAAATAGCTAAAAACCTGTTTTTATCAGAACTGGTCACATTTATTTCAGGCTGTGGGAGGGCTAAATGCTAAATACCTGAATATTCATTATTCATTGTCCACACCTCTAAGAACTGTCAGATGGGCCATCTCAGTGGGCCATCAGTGTTATATTCTGAGTTCCTGTTCTGTTGTTTTTTGGCCTTTGTTTATTTTTCATTCAGTCCTTATTCATTATTCTTTATCCAGTATTGCATTTTCCCTGTTCTGTCACGTTCTGCTCCCTGTCTGTCCTTGTTCCGTTTATTTCGAGATCCACACCTTGTCTTGTCATGCACTTCGGGAGTTTATACTTTTCGGGGTTTTCCGCCTTCGCTTATTATCTCGTTTTCTTCCTTCTTACTTTCTAGATTGCACTTTGTATATATTAGGTAGATGTGTATAGAACTAACCAACTAATCTACTAACGTTAGGGATTTAGATTAAGTTACTAACACGCGGAATATGTTTGGCGTCACAAGACGCGGAATTCATATATTTTCACGAGTATTTGAAAACATTCTTCCATAGATCTTGTGTGCATATTGCAATTTGTTACGTTGCAACACGCGGAATATGTAGTCACAAGACGCGGAATTCATATATTGAATATATATACGAGTATTTGATAACATGGCAAATCAAATATAGTTACTTACTCTTCGTCAGTTATTGTCTTCGTCGCTTTTCATCAATACTCTCAAACACTGCAGCGCAGAAAATCTTTCCATCTTGAATAAAATTGTATGTCTGTATAAAATCTTGCTTCAAATTGTCGGGACAGTTTATGTGTTTACGCCGGCGTTTTCACACATGGCCCCACGCCCCTCCCCACACACCTCGCCTAAACTCGCCCCTAGTTACCATGTCAATAGAAGGGGGACGTTACTACCAGGTAAAAAAGAGAGTAAAAGGCAAGGTTTACTTTTGGTCTAATTAACCTAATTTAAAAAATCCCATTTGATTTGCCGTGGTATAATAAACAGTAACGTAACTTAAAACATCATCCTCCATTTAGCTTGACAAGTGCTCTGCTTCTCGTAGTAATGCGTAGAGCGTGACTAATAAATGCCCGGACCCCACGGTAACACAAGAATACTGGTTCCGCTATTGAAAGAATAGACAGGTCCTTTTAGACACACAGTATTCTCTTAATTACAATTACGTTAATTAACAACATATTCTTTATTAAAACGTATATTATTCTTATATTTAACTCAAAATGATTAAATTAACTTAAACTGTATAACTGACTCTGATGGCAGCTACACGATCCATCAGGGTTCTGACAGCTTTGGACAGACATATTGAAGTAAGGGACTGCACAATACTTTTTAAATGTTGGTAATATATTATTTACCTTTAGGATAGTTTTATTGTTTTGATAAAGTAGCTTGCGTTAGCTAACGTTATCTTGCTAGCAAACAGTTGTATTCAAGGTGCACTCGACGAAAAGGCACTCCACATCACCCCAAAATAAGTACTGCAAGGTATTTTTAAATCTAATATCATATTTAATAACTGATGAGAATATTTGTTATTTGATATCAGAGGTAAAACGAACCAAACAGGTAGCTGAATATTCGCTGTTGGGTAGATAGGCTAGCCTGCCGTGGCAGCTACAGGGGGAAAAACGTAATGTCAGCCAAAAGAGCAATCCATCTGTATGCATCCTACTAACTAGTTACATTTAGGTGTCTGTTTATACATTATGTTTTATTTTTACGTTTTCTAATATTGTTTTTGATAACTGATATGCAGAGATGGGCAGTATTTCTGTTACTTGTATTTGAAATACGTATTTTAATTACTTTTGAGTATTTTGTAATTTGTATTTGACAGGGCTGAAAAAAATCAAATGTAATTTGTAACAAGATACTTTAGGGTGGAGTAATTTTGTATTTTCAAAATACTCAAAATACTTTATCCATGATTCAAAGAACATAAAAAAAGAACAACAGTACACTTAGACCCACACTCTGTCGGTTGGACAAGGCAGTGAATGCATGCACACGTGGATGCATGCATGTATCTGGTCGCAGGCAGCTATTGAGAATTCGGCGCTTGTTTTCACACAAGCCTACTCACAGTATTCTAAGTGGCGTTTTGAGAAATCATGACGTGACGTGGAGAAACACTAGCCAGCATGTACAATTCATGCTGATTTGTTTGTAAGTTTGTACTGTACTATTTTCAGTATTTTTCTTTTATATACAAATAGCATCAAAGATAAGAAATTGGTTGTCAATAGCCGAAACAACCAAAATGGAGGGAGTAATGTGGGCAAACTAATTAGGAGATGCTAAAGATGTAATTGTGCCACTTAACACACGGCGATAGCCTATGTGATTTGGGCTTTTGCTCATATTCATAGAGAAAGGCAGCCACCTATTTATATGTTGGCCTACGATAGCCAATTGGAGACAAGTTTTTTTTTTTTCCTGTATTTTGAAAATAGAAAATACATGTATTTTATCTGATACATTTTCTGGCACCAGTATTTTGTATTTTGATCTGATACATTTATTTGAGGGGTATTTTGTGTTTTGTAACAAGATACATTTTGATGTATCTTTGCCCATCTCTGCTGATATGCACTAATCAATATTTGTAATTGGTATCAGAGACAAAACTAACTAAACAGCTAGCTATTTCAATTAGCTTGTTACATTAGGCTTGTTAGGCTAACTCTAGCTGTGGCAGCTGCATTGAAAAACTTGATTACACTTTTGGGTAGCATTACAACCTGTCTGTAAATAACATAACATAAGGGGGAGACGAGAACAGGCCATTCAGCCCAACACTGCTCGTCCGTTCCTACCACTAATCTGCTCACATGCTTAGTTTATCCAAAGGCTAGAGTGTCTAACACTGGATCGAGCCTAGCCTTGAATACCCCTAGTGTCTCAGCCTCTACTACATGTCCAGGCAAGCTATTCCACGCATTGATCACTCTCTGTGTGAAAAAATATTTCCTAGTGTCCGTGTGAAATTTACCCTTTGTCAGTTTCCATTTATGCCCCCTCGTTCTGCTAACCGAACTCAACTTGAATAATTTCCTAAAATTCACTTTGTTAATTCCTTTAATAAATTTAAAAGCCTCAATCAAATCTCCCTAAGTCTCCTTTTACTAAGCTTGAATAGTCCAAGCATCTCTAGCCTTTCCTCATAACACTTGTCTTTTATACCTGGAATCAGTCTGGTTGCCCGTCTTTGGACCTTTTCCAGCGCATCTATATCTTTTTTGTAATGCGGTCCCCAGAACTGCACACAATACTCCAAGTGTGGCCTAACAAGGGCACTGTATAGGGTGCGTATGATCTCCTTCGATTTGTACTCTATACTCTTGGCTATGTATCCCAGCATCCTGTTGGCTTTTTTAACTGCTACCGCACATTGACCAGTCCCTGACAAGCTTTGATCAACTAGGACTCCTAGGTCTTTTTCTACGTGTGCACATTCTAGTTTTCTACCTCCCATAAAATAATCCTGTCCTATGTTTTTATTCCCCACATGTAGAACTTTACATTTAGTTATATTAAATTTCAGTTGCCAGGTTTCTGCCCATTTCTGGATTCTATTCAGATCGTCTTGGATTACTTTAGTAGATTCCTGACTATTTGCTAAGCCTCCCAGTTTTGTATCATCTGCAAATTTAACTAATGTACTTTCAATGTCCATATCAATGTCATTTATGTAGATGATAAAGAGCAGTGGTCCCAGCACCGATCCCTGCGGAACTCCACTTCCCACTATACCCTCCTCGGATAAGATCCCGCCTATTACTACCCTTTGTGTTCTATCCAGTAACCAGTTCGAACCCACTCTAAAATGCCTCCTGTAATTCCTACTGCTCTCATTTTGATAATGAGTTTGTCATGTGGCACCTTATCAAATGCTTTTTGGAAATCTAAGTATATAATATCATACGCCTTTCTCTCATCCAGACACTTGGTTGCTTCCTCAAAAAATGTCAGCAGATTTGTCTGACATGACCTACCCTTGCAAAAACCATGCTGGCTATCCCTTAGGATGTTGTAATTTTCTAGAAATACTTCTAGTTTATCTTTAATAATAGATTCTAATATTTTGCATATGATGCAAGTTAAACTAATAGGCCTATAGTTTCCTGGATCAGTACGGTCCCCTTTCTTATATATTGGTACCACAATACCCTGTTTCCAGTCATTAGGTACTTCACCAGTCTTTAAAGACAGTCTAAAAATACTTGCCAGTGGTTTATAAATGATCTCGCTTAACTCCTTTAGTACCCTGGGGTATATGCCATCCGGGCCGGCTGCTTTATTAGTCTTTAATTTTTGTAATTTACCCAATACTTCCATCATCTCCCTATCTCTGTATCCGCTAAGACTTTCTGAGTAATGAATATGCCTTCCGGCCTATTAGCAGCCTCTTCTCTGGTAAAACTATCTACAAAACAGCCATTTAGAGCATCTGCAATATCCTTATTTTTACAGAGCAGTGCCCCGTCTTTGTTTTTAATTCCCTTAATCTCCTCTTTGACTTTTCTTTTCCTACTACAGTATTGAAAGAAACGCTTAGGGTTACTTTTAGCATTTTCTGCGATTTGCCTTTCGTAGATCCTTTTGGCTACCCTTAGTTCTTTTTTGACCTTAGCACGCACACGGCAATATTCAGCCTTATTACTCTCGGTACTGTTGTTTTTATATATCTTAAACAGTTTTTCTTCTCCCTCAAATTCTGTCGCATATCTTTATTTATCCACGGTGGGGACTGCTTTTTCAACGTACTTTTTCGCACCGTAGGAATAAATTTACACTGTGCATCAAGTATAACCCTTTTAAACTTGTCCCACTTTTCATTCACTGTCCTACACTCCAGAAGATGTCCCCAGTCTACCATGCTTAATTCTAATCGCATCTGTTTAAAGTTGGCACGCCTAAAATGTAAAATCCTTGTGTTAGATGGGGCCCTCTTAGTTTGCCATAATATATCGAATCCGATTGCGGAATGATCGCTTGTCCCAATGGGTTCCATTACCTCTATACTACTGATTCTGTCGGTGTCATTACATAACACCAGATCTAGGATTGAATTTCCTCTTGTAGGCTGTCTAACATACTGTGCCAAAAAAAGATCATTAATAACATCTAGAAATTCTTCCTCCCTATTTCCTTGTCCTGTTTCCAATTCCCAATTAATACCAGGGTAATTTAAGTCACCCATGATAATAGTCTCACCTCCTCTGCAAGCTTGTTTTATATTTTCAAAAAGCATTATATTCATATTGCTGTCTGAAGCTGGTGGTCGATAACACACCCCTATATTTAATCCCTTCTCATGTTCCCCTATGAGCTTTATCCAAATCCAAATACTAGCTAGCTACATTTAGGCATCTGTTTATATATTATATGTTTTCTAGAAATAGTAAGCCTTCTGATTGTATGAGATGAATGAAAAATCTATCTGATAGTATGGCTAGCAGAAAGTCTTTTGAAAACTCAGGTTGGTGAATTTTGGTTGCTAAATGACACATTGGTCCAGCTCGCTAGTTCAAGTTTGGGACTACAATAGTCATATATTACCCTATTATTTTAGTTGACTATGTGTATATAAGATATTAAATGATGTACATGCCTTCTCAAATGCAAGTTATAACATATCTATGAATAATAAAATATCTTCACCTTGCAAGCAGATTGAATGGTAGTTATATAGACTAGGCTATTCCTTATTGATTATTCCCTTATTTGCTGGAGCAAGTTTTAATTTGAAATTTTGTCATGGGTGTGTTTTAGAAATGGATCGTGGGGACCCAGTTAGACCATCTGATGCAGTCCTTGAGCAAGAGGAGGACTTTCATGCCAGGTGAGCTTTGGCTCATTGCTGAGGGCCTTCAGAATGAGAAGGACGATGGGGGCATGGACTTTATAACTTAAATATTGATATTGTTACCCTATATTGCTATTTCAATTCAAACAATGTGGTTTTATTTTTTACAATATTTCTTGTATTAGTGTCTTTTATTTATCTCCATAAAAGATGGCGGTGTAACCTGCACTTTGTTTTCAGGTTTTAATGAGACAATGTAACCTCCTAACCTGAATAAAGCATCATTGGTATACTGGAAAAAACAATGACAAATAATCAGTATATATAACTGCCAAAACAAAGGAAACACCAACATAAAGTTAATAGGATGTTGGGCCACCACGAGCTGCCAGAACAGCTTCAATATGCCTTCACATAGATTTTGTCTACATTGAGGGCATGCAGTTCCAGACACTTCTAGAACACCATTCTTCCACAAGAAATTCCATCATTTAGTGTTTTGTTGATGGTGGTGATCTCAGGTGCCGCTCCAGAATCTTGCATAGGTGTTCAATTGGGTTGAGATCTGGTGACTGAGAATGCCATGCCATGCCATATTTACTGAAGCAATTGAAGATCAGGAGCAGTACAACTGCAGTGCCCTACCTGGGAATCGAACCTGCAAACTCTGTTACAAGCCTATTTCTCTAACCATTACACTGCACTGCTGCCCACATAGAACAGGCATGCACAATTATCCTAATGACTAAACTCTGAATCAAGTTAGTGAGATCATTTTAGCCTGAATGCGCCAATTGAGAAAACAGCGATTCAATTAGCTTAATGGAATTCGGTTAATGTTCAATTAGCATGAATTAGTTACACCTGCTATGAGGAACAGGCCCTGAGTAGCTAGGTTTATTAACCAAAGGTCAAATGTATAGCTTCTTATTGGCTGGTAGGGTCATATGACTATGGAATATGGAATAGGTCACTTGTCCTCCATTTTCTAACAGCACATTGTGATGCGG